>OZ038400.1:4843466-5130966 GCA_964036045.1 Eutreptiella sp. 'Long Island Sound 2002' | reverse complement strand
CGCGGGGTGCGCGGGGCATGTTTTAGGCAATTTTGTACCGTTTGGTATTTTGCTGTGGCACAAATGGCGGTTAGGGTTTCTCTTTGAGGGCGAGTTCTAGGGATAATACGCCGTGCGCAGGGCCAGCGCGCAGTGTGCGGGGCACCTACTAGCTTAGGGATAATACACCGCGAGCAGGGCCAGAGCGCGGGGCACATATCAGCTCTGTGGCCCAAGTTTTTGTTTCATATTGCCACTCAATTGGCTGTATTTCTACTTATATATGCATTTAGCATGGACAGTCTGATCATTGGACACATCTGGCAAGCACGATCATGCACATTGCCAGTTGCTTCATGGGATTGCAGTTCAGCTGTTGTTGAGGTTGCTACAAATGGGTATGGGTGTGGGAAGTTGCAGAACAAGCACAAAGGAATGCTAAAGAAAGCACAGGAGTCCCTGCTTTGGGCAGCATCTCTGCCGTATGTTGAGGTGGGGGTTGCACGCACCGCATGCACACCATTCGCCGGGGGGGGGAGTTGACCTATGACCCCCCCCCCCCCAATAAAAAATCACCTCGAAGAGGTTGTTAGAGTTGTCAGGCGTAAGTCGCCTCTTCTTTTTTTTCTTCTGACGTAGGCCGCGTAATTTTTTTTTTGGCGTACGTCGATTGTAAAAAGAAAAAAGATGAAAGTTGAACCGCAATCAAACTACGCCCCAAAAAAGTGCACTCGACCTACGCTTTTCTCTTGTTAGAGCCGCAAATGCCGTATACCCCCAATTTGGAGAAGCATTCACATGTCATACCCCACTGTATGGAACGGGATGTCTGACCCTTTATAAGATCATCATGTATGGAGACAAAGGTATCCCGATACAATTTTTTGTCCCCCCCACGGGAGGGACGCCAAGGGGCAGAAGCAGCAATTGTGAGTGGAGCAACTGTCCCACCCGTGTATGTTGTAAGTCCTGTAATTTTTTTTCCGCTGTCGGCACGTGTAAAAAAAATCGCCACGTCGTGTAATTTCTTTTTACTGTCACCGTGTGTAATTTCTTTTTTACTGTCACCGTGTGTAATTTTTTCAAAAAATTGATTTTTTTTTACTGTCATGTGTGTAATTTTTTTTCTGTTCGTGGGTAGGTAGCCAATCCCTTAATCAGTCTCTCACGCAATTGATCCAGCAATGAGGTAGTCAAGCATCGAGGAGTAGAGCGTGCAGTGTGAGTCCATATTGCCAACTCAAGGGGCTACAAAGGAGAGCATGCATTCGGGCAGGCAAAGAGTCCCTTCACTAGTCACTCAATCAGTCAATTCAGCAGTGAGGCAGTCAAGCATCCAGGTGCAGAGTGTAGATTGTGGGTCCGTATACCATACTCAATCCCAATTTTACTGTCAGCATGTGTAATTTTCTTCCCTTTGATGTTAGCGTGTGTAATTTCTTCTTGGTGTCGGCGTGTGTAAAAACAACTGCCACGTCGTGTAAAATCACCTCGAAGAGAGGTTGTTAGTTCAGCGCAGGAGCGGGCGTCATATACCCCCTGTTTTGGGGGTCAGCTGGTTACCATACCCCAAGGGGTCAAATTGGGGATGTTTTTTGGTGAATCCCAATCATTTTGTAACAGAAAGCAATTTATGAAAATTTTTTCGATTTTGGCCCGCCCCCCCCCCCCCCACTGGGTAACACCTTTTTGGGGACCCGGGGGTGGGGGGGTGGGGGGGGGTCAAAACTTCTTTGCGTATCTCGCTCTAATTGGCCTGTTGCGTCGCAAGGATAGGCCTTTGACACAGTGTTCAATTGTCCACGAATCTTGACGCGGAGCCGAGAGGCTTTCGCAACAGGCTGGACAACAGCATCACCATTCGGGGGTGGGGATGTAGTTGAAGAATGTGGGGGTGGCAATGCCGTTGAAGAGGAAGCAGCTTCATCCCTTAATGTGGTAGTGGGGCAGGCATCCTCCTCTACCAAAGGAAATGACAAAGTAGCTGGGGGCGGCGACTCAGACTGGGGGGCTGGTGAGGGAATATCATCCACTCGGGGAATCTCTTCTGCTTCCTCTTCTTCTTCAAAAAGGAGGGGTGAATCACAAGGCTGTGGGGACTCACACTTAGGGCTTGGGACGGGAGGAGATTCACCATCTTTCCAACAAATAAGATCTTCCTCCCAACCTTTTTGCGGGATGGTGCCTGGGAGTCGGACAGCGCGATCCGCGTTAATGATGCAGAGTGCTTCCTTAATGAATCCTCCCGGCACGGGGCTCAGGAGTACATCAATGTCCTCCAAACTTCCAGTATGGGCTACCACCTCGTCGCAAATGTGCAAGGATTGGAAGCCGAACGACCAACCATCCTCTTGAAAACCCAAACCTCGAGCACGTGTGGAAACCCCTTTTTTTCCGGAGGAGCATTGGTTGGATTGCGGAGGTGCCACTGAGCGGCTCCCAAATCCACACTTTGAAGGCCCACACTGGCAACATGCAGTCCATCGCACAAACAAACCAGTGGAATCCCCTAACGTTGTCACTGTTAACAATAAAGATGTGGGGCCGCCTCCAAGCCAGACCGCCACGGATTGCCATATTGGCTTCATAGCGCTTCATTTTTTTTAGGCGGGTCACAATGTATGTTACCGCCATACTCCATGGCCGTGACTCACCAACATAATTGTGATACAACTTGTCGGTGAGCCATGCAGGAATGTCCTTGTCAACGAGCCAATCTCCCTCAACAAGAGGTGTTGTTTCATCCGCAATGGAGCTGCGGGTACGCCTCTTTGTGGAGGTGGAAGACACAACAACATCCTCCTTGAGATTGATGTCGTTTGACCAATAGGTGTATCATTGTATCATGCAAACTGGTGCATTGTCACCTATGACAAGCGTGTATCCCCATCCCACAAGGCCACAACACAAAGCCAGAAAGCGCGGAAGGCAAGCATTCGCACAAACACTTTCAAGATCAACGTAGCACTCCACCCCGTAGTCAACCAAATGCACAGAGAATATGAGTCCATATCCCCAACTCAAGGGGCCACAATATAGAGCGTGGATTGTGAGTCCGTATCCCCAACTGAAGGGGCAACAATAGAAAACGTGGATATAAGCAAGCAAGCACCCCTCTAGGTAGTTTGACCAATAGGTGTATCATTGTGTCATGCAAACCGGTGCATTGTCACCGATGACAAGCGCGTATCCCCATCCCACAAGGCCACCACACAAGGAGTGGAAGGCAAGCATTCACACAAACACTTTGAAAATCAACGTAGCACACCACCCGTTAGTCAAGCAAATACACAGAGAATATGAGTCCATACCCCCAACTCAAGGGGCCACAATATAGAGCGTGGATTGTGAGTCCGTATCCCCAACTCAAGGGGCAACAACATAAAACGTGGATATAAGCAAGCAAGCACTCCTCTAGGTAGTTTGACCAATAGGTGTATCATTGTGTCATGCAAACCTGTGCATTGTCACCGATGACAAGCGCGCATCCCCATCCCACAAGGCCACAACACAAAGCGTGGAAGGCAAGCATTCACACAAGCACTTTCAAAATCAACATAGCATTGCCCCCAGTAGTCACCCATATACCCACAGAATATGAGTCCGTATTCCCAACTCAAGGGGCCACAATATAGAGCGTGGATTGTGAGTCCGTATCAGCAACTCAGGGGCAACAATAGAAACAATGTAAAATGTGGTTTCAAGCAAGCAAGCACTCACCTAGGCAGTTTATGAATAGGTGTACGTTTTTGTCATGCACACTGGTGCGTTGTTACGGATCGCAAGCGGTGTCCCCAAATGGCTTTGGGGGTCTAGGTGGCCAAAAATGGGTCAAAATGGCCTCAAAATGGGCTCAAACGATTGGTTTTGGCATTGCAATTGCCCCAGAACCACTTTTGGAAAAACACGTTTCTCGCCCATTTGGGGCCCCATTATGGTCCCCAAATGGCCCCTTTTCAAGGCTGTTTGGCACCTTTAGCGGCTCAAAACGGGCCACCATGGGCTGAAAATGGGCGAAAAACAGTAGTTTTAGCATCTCACATGGTCTGTGAACAACTTTGAAAAAAATGATTTTTTTTTGCCCGGGGGACCCTGTGGGACCCACGTTGTGCCGAGGTCGGGCCGGGCCGGGGGCTGTTGTCGAGGTGCGCCAAGGGTCCATGCGTTTGGAGGCCTAGGTGGCCAAAAGTCGGTCACTTTTTTGTTAGGCGTAGGTTGCGTGCACTTTTTTGTTTTACGCGTAGGTCGGGTGCACTTTTTTTTATATTAGGTGTAGGTCGTGTAACTTTTTTTTTTGGAGTGTACGTTGCTTAACTTTTTTTTTTTAGGTGTAGGTCGCTTAATTTTTTTTTTTAGGTGTAGGTCGCTGAACTTTTTTTTTGATGTAGGTCGTTTGTTGCTGGATTTTTCGTTTTTTTTTTCCGCAATTGAGGTACGCCAAAAAAAAAGTTACGCGACCTACAGCAAAGAAAAAAAAAGGAGCGACTTACGCCTGACTTAGCCCGGAACGGCCAAGGAAGTGGTGTACAACTTATTCTCCGTCACGCGGATGAAATACGACAAGCTGGTTTGGCTTGCACGGGTGGCTAGGGTTCCGGGGACACAGAGGTCCTGCTGCAGGTCGAGACCCCCCCCCCCCCCCCACAGGCCCTCTGGGACGGGTGCTGAGAACGGCGCGGGCTCTGGGATGGACGGTGCAAGGGTGGTAGTGGAAGTGGACGGTGCTAGGGCAATGCAAAGCCCTAGACATGGTGGCGTAAGATTGGGACAAGCTTCGGCATCGCATCCAGGAGAGCCTGCAGCGGAACCTACTGCTGCAGCTAGAGCCTAGGCGGCCCTAGACCTTCAGAGGGCTAGCCGGGGGCATCAATAGGCGGGCTTGTTGCACCGGGCTAGTGCATTTTGACAATGAGACAGAGAGCTCTTGGTCTTTACGGGGCTCCTGGCGGGGGCCACGTGCACCTCCTCCAGAGCGGGGCGGTAGCACATGTGGCCCTCAGAGGTATGTCCGTACTGCCCGGGAGGGGTACAGGAGACATAGGTGCATATCTTTTGGGATTGGCCACCGTATGTGGCGGCACGCGATGCCTAGGTCCAGCGGGTTCGGGATGCGGCGGCGGACATACCAGCCTTGGTTGGGCCGCACCAATGGCCGGTCTGCCTGAGGGGGCCAGTCTGGTGCCGGCTTGGGGAGAGCAAGGAGTGAACGTGGAGGCGGTGGACGAATTCGTCTACTGTTTGTATGGGCTGTGCCTTGCGGTGCTACTGATGCACATACACCATGAGCGCGCGTTGTCGGAGCGGGGGGGAGGCAGGCCTCTTGTTCTCGGACGCTCCGAGACCCAGAAGGGGGCAATCCTATCTGTGGAGGGAGCTATCGGGGCCGCTCCCCAGGCTTGGGAGGGACCAGCAGTAGCTACGGCTCATGCTAGGGTTGCCACGGGGGTGGAAGTGGGACCAGCGCCTGGTGGGGGACCTGCTAGACTAGGTGCGACATCTACAATGGAGCGGTCTCGGCAGTCGTCGCCGCCACACCGTGACACAGTGCGCAGCCAGATGTTCCACCTGCTCTTGCATGTCCCCTCAGGCCACAAAGTACGGCTGCCTTGTGACTCCCAAGCTGGTGTGCCCCCCAGAGGGGGATGAGGGGCACACACACCTTGATGTCTCCTCTGCTGGTAGGATCACCCCCGCTAACATGTGGGGTTGCAGCGCCGGAATGGCTTGGTGGAGCACACCTGCAATAGCATGACTACCATCCGCAGTGCTTGCTCCGGCCGGGTAGGCAGCGCTCATCGCACAGTTAGCTCAAAATCAAGCGCCTCAGCAAGATCCGTCCCCTGCCTGTGGGGGACGGGGGGGGAGTGGGCGGGGTGTAGCCATACCTACATGCATAGCGGGGACCGCGGCGTGGGCTGGCAAACAACGTTGATGGAGCTTAGTCAGTCTTAGGCCACGCAAACCCAGGTTTCCCCAGAAACCCCAGTTTGGCACCACTGCCTCTCTTGTCCACAGTGTGCAGTACGGGCGGGGCCGCGCGCTCCCGCCCGTCAGATGGCTGTTTGAATTACACTGCGCACGTGCCTTGAGGGCAGGGAGGGTCCGGAGAACCAGCCAAACTGCCCACCCCCGTGGGACACTTTTCCCCGGTTCTATACCCAAAAAGAGCAGTGTAAAAAACTCCCCTTTTTTGAACGTGTTTTCGCGGCTGATGAAGTTAGGGGTTCAAAACACCCTTTCTACACTACTACTTCATGATGATTGAAAATGCTGATCTCAAAAGTATGTTTCCCATGACTAGGGCAACGCAAAGCCCTAGACATGGTGGCGTAAGATTGGGACAAGCTTCGGCATCGCATCCGGGAGAGCCTGCAGCGGAACCTACTGCTGCAGCTAGAGCCTAGGCGGCCCCAGACCTTCAAAGGGCTAGCCGGGGGCATCAATAGGCGGGCTTGTTGCACCGGGCTAGTGCATTTTCACAATGAGACAGAGAGCTCTTGGTCTTTACGGGGCTCCTGGCGGGGGCCACGTGCACCTCCTCCAGAGCGGGGCGGTAGCACATGTGTCCCTCAGAGGTATGTCCGTACTGCCCGGGAGGGGTACAGGAGACATAGGTGCATATCTTTTGGGATTGGCCACCGTATGTGGCGGCACGCGATGCCTAGGTCCAGCGGGTTCGGGATGCGGCGGCGGACATACCAGCCTTGGTTGGGCCGCACCAATGGCCGGTCTGCCTGAGGGGGCCAGTCTGGTGCCGGCTTGGGGAGAGCAAGGAGTGAACGTGGAGGCGGTGGACGAATTCGTCTACTGTTTGTATGGGCTGTGCCTTGCGGTGCTACTGATGCACATGCACCATGAGCGCGCGTTGTCGGAGCGGGGGGGAGGCAGGCCTCTTGTTCTCGGACGCTCCGAGGCCCAGAAGGGGGCAATCCTATCTGTGGAGGGAGCTATCGGGGCCGCTCCCCAGGCTTGGGAGGGACCAGCAGTAGCTACGGCTCATGCTAGGGTTGCCACGGGGGTGGAAGTGGGACCAGCGCCTGGTGGGGGACCTGCTAGACTAGGTGCGACATCTACAATGGAGCGGTCTCGGCAGTCGTCGCCGCCACACCGTGACACAGTGCGCAGCCAGATGTTCCACCTGCTCTTGCATGTCCCCTCAGGCCACAAAGTACGGCTGCCTTGTGACTCCCAAGCTGGTGTGCCCCCCAAGGAGGATGAGGGGCACACACACCTTGATGTCTCCTCTGTTGGCAGGATCACCCCCGCTAACATGTGGGGTTGCAGCGCCGGAATGGCTTGGTGGAGCCCACCTGCAATAGCATGACTACCATCCGCAGTGCTTGCTCCGGCCGGGTAGGCAGCGCTCATCGCACAGTTAGCTCAAAATCAAGCGCCTCAGCAAGATCCGCCCCCTGCCTGTGGGGGACGGGGGGGGAGTGGGCGGGGTGTAGCCATACCTACATGCATAGCGGGGACCGCGGCGTGGGCTGGCAAACAATGTTGATGGAGCTTAGTCAGTCTTAGGCCACGCAAACCCAGGTTTCCCCAGAAACCCCAGTTTGGCACCACTGCCTCTCTTGTCCACAGTGTGCAGTACGGGCGGGGCCGCGCGCTCCCGCCCGCAGATGGCTGTTTGAATTACACTGCGCACGTGCCTTGAGGGCAGGGAGGGTCCGGAGAACCAGCCAAACTGCCCACCCCCGTGGCACACTTTTGCCCGGTTCTATACCCAAAAAGAGCAGTGTAAAAAACTCCCCTTTTTTGAACGTGTTTTCGCGGCTGATGAAGTTAGGGGTTCAAAACACCCTTTCTACACTACTACTTCATGATGATTGAAAATGCTGATCTCAAAAGTATGTTTCCCATGACTAGGGCAACGCAAAGCCCTAGACATGGTGGCGTAAGATTGGGACAAGCTTCGGCATCGCATCCGGGAGAGCCTGCAGCGGAACCTACTGCTGCAGCTAGAGCCTAGGCGGCCCCAGACCTTCAGAGGGCTAGCCGGGGGCATCAATAGGCGGGCTTGTTGCACCAGGCTAGTGCATTTTCACAATGAGACAGAGAGCTCTTGGTCTTTACGGGGCTCCTGGCGGGGGCCACGTGCACCTCCTCCAGAGCGGGGCGGTAGCACATGTGGCCCTCAGAGGTATGTCCGTACCGCCCGGTAGGGGTACAGGAGACATAGGTGCATATCTTTTGGGATCCGCCACCGTATGTGGCGGCACGCGATGCCTAGGTCCAGCGGGTTCGGGATGCGGCGGCGGACATACCAGCCTTAGTTGGGCCGCACCAATGGCCGGTCTGCCTGAGGGGGCCAGTCTGGTGCCGGCTTGGGGAGAGCAAGGAGTGAACGTGGAGGCGGTGGACGAATTCGTCTACTGTTTGTATGGGCTGTGCCTTGCGGTGCTACTGATGCACATGCACCATGAGCGCACGTTGTCGGAGCGGGGGGGAGGCAGGCCTCTTGTTCTCGGACGCTCCGAGGCCCAGAAGGGGGCAATCCTATCTGTGGAGGGAGCTATCGGGGCCGCTCCCCAGGCTTGGGAGGGACCAGCAGTAGCTACGGCTCATGCTAGGGTTGCCACGGGGGTGGAAGTGGGACCAGCGCCTGGTGGGGGACCTGCTAGACTAGGTGCGACATCTACAATGGAGCGGTCTCGGCAGTCGTCGCCGCCACACCGTGACACAGTGCGCAGCCAGATGTTCCACCTGCTCTTGCATGTCCCCTCAGGCCACAAAGTACGGCTGCCTTGTGACTCCCAAGCTGGTGTGCCCCCCAAGGAGGATGAGGGGCACACACACCTTGATGTCTCCTCTGTTGGTAGGATCACCCCCGCTAACATGTGGGGTTGCAGCGCCGGAATGGCTTGGTGGAGCACACCTGCAATAGCATGACTACCATCCGCAGTGCTTGCTCCGGCCGGGTAGGCAGCGCTCATCGCACAGTTAGCTCAAAATCAAGCGCCTCAGCATGATCCGTCCCCTGCCTGTGGGGGACGGGGGGGGAGTGGGCGGGGTGTAGCCATACCAACATGCATAGCGGGACCGCGGCGTGGGCTGGCAAACAACGTTGATGGAGCTTAGTCAGTCTTAGGCCACGCAAACCCAGGTTTCCCCAAAAACCCCAGTTTGGCACCACTGCCTCTCTTGTCCACAGTGTGCAGTACGGGCGGGGCCGCGCGCTCCCGCCCGTCAGATGGCTGTTTGAATTACACTGCGCACGTGCCTTGAGGGCAGGGAGGGTCCGGAGAACCAGCCAAACTGCCCACCCCCGTGGCACACTTTTGCCCGGTTCTATACCCAAAAAGAGCAGTGTAAAAAACTCCCCTTTTTTGAACGTGTTTTCGCGGCTGATGAAGTTAGGGGTTCAAAACACCCTTTCTACACTACTACTTCATGATGATTGAAAATGCTGATCTCAAAAGTATGTTTCCCATGACTAGGGCAACGCAAAGCCCTAGACATGGTGGCGTAAGATTTGGACAAGCTTTGGCATCGCATCCGGGAGAGCCTGCAGCGGAACCTACTGCTGCAGCTAGAGCCTAGGCGGCCCCAGACCTTCAAAGGGCTAGCCGGGGGCATCAATAGGCGGGCTTGTTGCACCGGGCTAGTGCATTTTCACAATGAGACAGAGAGCTCTTGGTCTTTACGGGGCTCCTGGCGGGGGCCACGTGCACCTCCTCCAGAGCGGGGCGGTAGCACATGTGGCCCTCAGAGGTATGTCCGTACTGCCCGGGAGGGGTACAGGAGACATAGGTGCATATCTTTTGGGATTGGCCACCGTATGTGGCGGCACGCGATGCCTAGGTCCAGCGGGTTCGGGATGCGGCGGCGGACATACCAGCCTTGGTTGGGCCGCACCAATGGCCAGTCTGCCTGAGGGGGCCAGTCTGGTGCCGGCTTGGGAAGAGCAAGGAGTGAACGTGGAGGCGGTGGACGAATTCGTCTACTGTTTGTATGGGCTGTGCCTTGCGGTGCTACTGATGCACATGCACCATGAGCGCGCGTTGTCCGAGCGGGGGGGAGGCAGGCCTCTTGTTCTCGGACGCTCCGAGACCCAGAAGGGGGCAATCCTATCTGTGGAGGGAGCTATCGGGGCCGCTCCCCAGGCTTGGGAGGGACCAGCAGTAGCTACGGCTCATGCTAGGGTTGCCACGGGGGTGGAAGTGGGACCAGCGCCTGGTGGGGGACCTGCTAGACTAGGTGCGACATCTACAATGGAGCGGTCTCGGCAGTCGTCGCCGCCACACCGTGACACAATGCGCAGCCAGATGTTCCACCTGCTCTTGCATGTCCCCTCAGGCCACAAAGTACGGCTGCCTTGTGACTCCCAAGCTGGTGTGCCCCCCAAGGAGGATGAGGGGCACACACACCTTGATGTCTCCTCTGTTGGTAGGATCACCCCCGCTAACATGTGGGGTTGCAGCGCCGGAATGGCTTGGTGGAGCCCACCTGCAATAGCATGACTACCATCCGCAGTGCTTGCTCCGGCCGGGTAGGCAGCGCTCATCGCACAGTTAGCTCAAAATCAAGCGCCTCAGCAAGATCCGTCCCCTGCCTGTGGGGGACGGGGGGGGAGTGGGCGGGGTGTAGCCATACCAACATGCATAGCGGGACCGCGGCGTGGGCTGGCAAACAACGTTGATGGAGCTTAGTCAGTCTTAGGCCACGCAAACCCAGGTTTCCCCAGAAACCCCAGTTTGGCACCACTGCCTCTCTTGTCCACAGTGTGCAGTACGGGCGGGGCCGCGCGCTCCCGCCCGTCAGATGGCTGTTTGAATTACACTGCGCACGTGCCTTGAGGGCAGGGAGGGTCCGGAGAACCAGCCAAACTGCCCACCCCCGTGGCACACTTTTGCCCGGTTCTATACCCAAAAAGAGCAGTGTAAAAAACTCCCCTTCTTTGAACGTGTTTTCGCGGCTGATGAAGTTAGGGGTTCAAAACACCCTTTCTACACTACTACTTCATGATGATTGAAAATGCTGATCTCAAAAGTATGTTTCCCATGATTGCAGCCGGGGGCAGCTCCTTCCTTCACGAAAAGTACTTGTGGAATGTCCCGCAATTACATTTGTTGGTGATATTCAATGGTGCACATGTTGGTTACTATAGTCACCGCGTATTGGACATGTCTTGTTACTTTGTATCTTTGGTATCAACTTTATCATTGAAGCACCTGGGGCCAGCACCTTTGCAAGCAATTTCACCTTTCCTTGGTTCTCTTTGGCAGAAAGGTGCGGGTGCCAGCACCTGCTGACTCAAATGGTCTTCTCGAATCCCCCTTTGGCTCAAAGTAGCTGGTGCCAGCACCTTTCAATGCAATCGAGTCTCTGAGATGATGTTCCGGACTATGAGTGCTGGCACCAGCACCAACTCCAGTGAGCAACCTGGTTAGTACCATTCCCATATCCATTCCACCGATGTTTATCTTCATAAGGTACGTGCATCTCATTGAAGGATACGGAGTGTGCTGTGTTTTGCCACCATGTGCATCGTGTCTTTTACTTGCATCACCAGACTTTTGTAATGAAATTTTCCTACTCCGTTGTTCGGCATCTACTACGTAATGGACATTATTCAAATGGGTCTTCCTTATTACGTGATGCCCATGCTGGCGAGACGGGGGTTCTGATGTTAGTGCACCTATTGGCACAGGTCTGCTGCAACCGTGGTCTTCGTAAGACTGTACCTCAAATTGTCGTTGCAAGTAAGCAAAATAGGAAGCCTCGTTGGTTGTCCGTTTTCACGAAACAGTTATATATGCTATGGTCTGTCCTGCACAAGGCTGCACGTCCAACTAGTAAGGTATCACGGAAAGACACACTTACAGGTCAACCTTTAACGCAGGGTGTTCGCCGTGTTTTAGCAAACTGTGTTGTTGTTACCAATTGCCCTGTACCACTAACTGCCAAGGCTACCTCGGCTGGACAACAACTGTGGTCGTCCATGTCAAACCACCAAATGGCTATGTGGTTTGATAACTGGTGGTGGAAGAGGTCTACTACTGACCCAGAGCATCCCAATCCCAGCATGAACCTGACAGTGTTTGCAATGTTGCACACTACAGACCTATGTCCCTTCCCTGGGCATCCGTCTTTGGTAACCGTGTTGGGACAGCTGGACTCAGCTGTGCATTCCACTGCTACTGCACTTCGCTCCTTGAACGATGTTACACGGGTTTCGCTTGATGCGGAGCCTGAGTTTATTCGTGTTCCCCTCGATATTAAACGGGACAACGTTAGGTCACTACAATTCCGGCCACTGTTGTTGACCGATTTGACTACCGGTGGGATCCTTGATTTGCTACACATTCTACAAGAGATCCAGGACATACAGCGGCACACCCGGCGCCCCATGCCCCTAATAATTGATATGAAAATACATTTTTATTTACTGTGTTTTTTGTACGGGGAGTCATATGTGCAGTACAATTTCCATGAGCATCTGTCCATGTTGCCTTGTATGTACGGTGCGTGGCACCCTTACAAACACACTGCCCTTGAGGTATACAAGGCCTTCTTTCCTATCTTTGCTGCCTTGGAAAACTGTAATTTGCAAGTGGGTACCATGGTGTACCGGTGGCCACCACCGTAAGCTGCTCCACATTGAGAAAGTGGTAGCAGCACTACTACTTGTAGGTAACTCTGTACGTGTACGTATTTAACGCAAATTGGAATGGTTGTAGCTGGCACCAGCATCTCTCTCATCAGTTCAAGTGGATACACCTACCCGTTGGTTGCAAGGACTGCAGTCCTTGCTGTTTAGTTATGTCCCTGCGCTTTTTGCGTTAGGCGTACAGGTACGCAACTGCAACTGGTCAGGGCGACAGCCAGGCACTGGTCAGGCAGCCCACACAGTTTTGCAATGGAGCCTGTTGCTACATCTGTTTCTTACTGGCGATTGGGACGCCAAAACAGAATCGTTCGCAGTTTGAGTGTCACCCTTGCAGTGTGGCAGGACTGGATGAGTAATACCCTAGGTTGTCTCTTTGCTGAGGAGATTGGTGAGGCCCTGTTGTCCCGGCTCTCCGCCCGGGTCAAGCTCCATCCAACTGCATTATCGCAACCCGCTCTAATGGACTTGTTCCTCAGCATGCCACACCCGCGCATGGGCACCAAAACCCTTCGCGGCAAGCTACGCATTGGTCTGTGCGATCTTTTTCGAGCACGCCTCCGTCGCTTTATCGCCTGGTGTACCAGTCCCCAGCTTTTGTTTGCCCCATTTACTACAGCTAAAACCACTGCTTTTGTTGGCCTTCTACCTGAAGGACACACGTTTCCTGAGCCCATCCCTGATTCTGTTAATGAGGCTGCTCTGCGAAAGGTTTTTCGCAGGAGTGTGCTGTTATTATTATCCAACGGGTCCCCTCCGGAAGGTGTTACTGAGTACTTGGATCAATGCAATTTTAGGAGAGACCCTGCAGAGGTTGCACAGCTCACTAGCCTAATGGAACGGTTCCGCACACGGAACAGGCGCAGGAAAGGGGGGGGGAAGGGCAAGGGTAAGGGTGCCCCTGATGCTGATGATGCTGATGCACCAGATCGGTTTGTGGGGGTAGAGGATGACCACATATCCGTGTCCAGTGCTGATTCCCTTGGCTCCCTGGGGCATCTGGTAGTTGATGTGGATACCATGAGTGATGCCCCCCCCCCCCCCTTGGTTTTGCTTCAAGAGGAAGACGAATTCAGTTTGCCTCCCAGTGACGAGGAGGAGGGGGCAGTGTTCCAAGAATAACCCCCCGCCCCCCTGCCTAACTATAGGGTAGGGTTACGCTTGTCTGCATGAGTAGCTGGTGCCAGCATTCCCTCCTATTGTTCCTGCTTTCCTCGCTGCACATTGCACACGCACCGTTGTCTGTTGTCTGTCGCACTGTTTTCTGTTTGGTCTGTTTGGTCTGGATGCAATGGAATCAATCAGTCACCAGTCACGGAAACATGATCATTTGAGACAGCCGTCTCCTTCCAGGGCTTTGGAACAAGTGCGCAATTTACCAGTGCCATGTCAGTAGTAGCGAAGCGGATGCCGCTGTCGGGGATTAATTGACTGCGATGTGCGCTGCCCTTCGTATGGACAGAGCCACTGACACACCGCTCAATTTGCACCATTTTCTGCTGAAACTGCTGTTCCATTACCGATTTCTGTCGATTTGCCACACCATTTCCCTTCAAATGAGACTCTTCATCATAATGTCCGATGCAACCCCTGCTGAGGGTGCTGGTGCAATGTCACCTCTACCAATGACACCGTCAACGAACGGGGGATTCCTAAGCCAGTCTCAGGATGTGACCGCATCACAGCCAGTTCCAGCGCCATGTGGTAAAGGAGGCAAGAAAGACAGTGCACTGAAGATCAAGCTGGCGGACCACTGTGAAAAAAAGGAGGTGGAAATACCCTTGGAGAAACTGCGATGGGACGAGAAGATGCAGTTTGGGCAGATACGAAAGTGGTCTGAGGATGAGGTACTGAACAAGGTCAAGGACCTGAAGGAGCGACCGCCGACTACCCTTATCCGGATTGTAATATGGGGTGATGGAAGTATGCTGCCTTCTGAGCGCACAGTTTGCTGTTTCGTTACCAATAACGTTCGTCGGTGCTGGTGCCAGCATCGCTTGTCCAAAATTGCCGTTGACTTTGATCATTTGTGACCAGGTGCAATATCAGGTGGGATCTACTGGATACTGTCTGGCCAGCACATAGTGGAGGCTGCTCGGCGCGTGAAACTGGAGCTGGAGAAGCGAAACTTGCCCCCTCCCCGATGGTGTTCCCATTTCTTGGCGACTGTTGTGCGGCCTGAGACCCCGTTGACCATTCGTGAGTACCTGGCAGGAATCAGTCAAGCCAACCAGACAGCACGAGCACCAACTTTGTGTGAGAGAGTTCAGCGACTGGTGGTGGAATACGAAAGGGATACCGAGGGGAACTTGACTGCCAGAGAGCACCTGACGAATTTGTGGGTGAAAGGTGGATTCAGTGCTCAAGATGGCACACTGGTGTGTGCCTACCCGTCAGCACGTCCGTTTGTTTGTGGTTTCATCGCCCTGTCAACGTACTCCGCCATCTGTTGCCCGGTGTGAACCTTGTGGTACCCCTTGTAGGCCAATATGATAAAGCAGTGGTCTCCTGTGGCTCTGTTGGTGAGTACTTGTGGACGTGAAGTAGCGTTTGCAGTGCAGATGCAGGAGGCCCGCGGTCATAGCATGACCGTGAATCAAATGCGTTGCTTCGAAGGACAGGTGCCCCCCGATATCCGGACAATCCGCAAGTTTATGGCTGACACGGCCAATGGTGGAGCACAGCTCAAGAAGATTGGAAAGCGATTGAAGCTGGATCGGTTATGGAGTTGGCATCTGTGTCATCCTGAGAACAATCTCATCCATGACTCTCGCTGTATGTTTGCCCTCCCATAAGGATGCATCTGCGGTGGCTGTTCGATTGCAATTTGTTGTGGGAGGTGCTGGGGCCAGCACCCATCGTTCGGAAATGCCGTTTTGGTGCCTCCAAACACTGGGGTCTCAAAGTTTGTACTATGATTGCTAAGGTGGACTGGGTGAACGAGAAAAGTGTGAACCCCTCCTGGCAAGCCGAAGTGACTTGTATTTCAAGACATACACGTGGCGTTGGACAGAAGAGGACCCTTTTCCACCGTGGAAATACGTTGTCAGTGCGCCGATTTGGAAGGATGTCAGCTATGTTGGTCTGCGAGAATCTTTGTCGAAAGCACTGGTGTTACCAACCGTCCAGGCGAATCAGGACAATTTCTTCACCGTCGACCTGCACATGGGTGCCACTGAGGAGAATTCACAGGTCTGTGTGCTACCCCGGTTGCAAAGCGATTCACTGACGTCACTGCATGGCCTTCACTCGGAACTTCACTTGGAACATGAATGTGTTGCAGTTGGAAGGGGACTCGAACGGAAAACTACTGGTGCTGCCAGCTGCAATTGGCTCGGCCATCCCAGCAGCAGTGGCTGGTATCTCTTTTACAATGGTGTACATTGAGCCCCCCCGTGGCCTTACCCTGGGCATCCATGCATTGGTCAGTACAGTGCTGCAGCGTGGCGTTCTTGTTGTTGTTGCCGGTGAGCCTGGTGATTGTCGAGGCATTGTGGACAGTCTTCGTGAACAGCACCAAGATACTGGGTTCTGTGCTATTAAGCTGTCAGTGTACCACCTCAACAAGAAGTCACCACAATTTACTATGGGGTGTACTGAAGTTAATCTTCTCTCGAAACATCCGCTGCCACAAAAGGTATCTAGAGCACACTGCGACCCTGGTTGTTCGGACACGCGCTCAAAAATCACAACAAAATGGTCGTTTCACCTCGTTGCAGCTGGGGCCAGCTCCTTTCATTGAAGAATTGCTTTTTCCCACCTTTAAGGTGCCTCGATACATTACTGTGACGGATTTCCCAAGTGGGGGGTACCTGCCCGTGGAGATTGTTGGTTACTTGCTGACACTGGCTGGTGCAATGGTGGTGTACCAAGAAATATGGCTGCTGCTATTGTCCTCCTCCCACGCATTGCCCGGGGCCCTCACAGTTCGATTTCATATTCCTGTCAATGTGGTGGTTGGTATCCTTGGGGATACGGCAATTCAGGACTTTGTCACACATGCTGTTGCTGGATGCAAGGAAGCTGATGGCCTGCCGAATATTGACTGGACTGGGGTGACAAATCAGATGCTCCATGGGGTACCCATTGATTGCAGGGGGAAATTCCGCAAGCTTGAGGACGTAGAACAGGGAGACGAGGATGAGGATGGAGAGGAAGTGGCCGAGCATGAAGCAGAGCCGTTGGCCCAAAAGCCGAAGCCCCAAAAAACCGGTGCCAAGCGGAAGCAGGATGAGGAGAGCAGTAGTTCGAAACGTGCAACTCCAGGGAAGGCTACGAGCAATGGGGCACAGCAGTCTGCGACTGGCGGGGAGAAGTCCAACAGTGAAGGCGCCGCTGGTGATCCTGCTGACACTGTGAAACCCAAACGACTTGGATTTACCAATTGGACTGCCCGGATCAACAGGGCTGCTGCAGCAAAGAAGTAATCATGTTTCTTGATCCCATAAAGACTGGTCCAGTGCTTTGCACTACAGCGCTGTCAGTGTTCGTCTTGCACAGTCATGCACTTGTCCGTTGGTTTTGTTGTTACACAGCACTCACAATGCCTCTGCTTGGTTTGCACCTACTATTTCTTTGTTTTCCTCAGGAAGTGCTGGCACCAGCTACTCTTTGCCCAATTGCTTCTCTTCATTGCCATTTTTCCAGGTGTTGGTGCTTGCCCCAGCTGCTCACCTGGATTTTCATGTAAACAGCCCTGTCTTTCAGGTACAACAATTTACAGGTGAATTTTGCATATACTTCGCAGCAGTGACTCCTATTTATGGTTGTGTATGTGCATATGATACTACTAGTGTATTACAAAGCATACGATTCGAAGTTCCCAATGTGGAAATAGAGACACTGTGTCAGCCTGCTTGTTCGTGTCCACAGTTGAGGGGGGGTCCAGAACAGCGTGATTTTACAGCTTCCTGTTTCCATGGTGCAATAAGCCCTACATGTGCTTTTCCTCCGATATCACACCTTCAATCCAGGAAATGGGTACTGGGTTCAATAGATGAAAATGAAAGAAACGTGTTTGAGACCCCCCAAAAAGGCCCTGTTTTTGTGCCTACAATAAGACACCATCAAAATGAGCCCACAGACCCCCCCATCTGGTGCTGGCACCAGCACCAGACGAAGATGCTGGTCTGCCACCTATGCTTCCGTGAAGGTGGGCAGTTTGCGTGGCCTTAGTCAGTGCCGAAGTCCGCGGCAGCCGGAGGACGCCGAGGACTGGGCAAGGGCAGAGGATCCATGGGAGGCGTGTGCCCTACACGGGCGCCTTTGTGCAAGTGCCGCCTAGACGCGCAGCAAGGAGTGGCCGCGTGCTGCCGCAACAGACATCAAGGATATCCGCACCTCGCGGCGCCGGTGGTGCGGGGGCCAACACGTATCGCGGCCTGAAATGTTCTACCCCCAGTGCATGCCTGTTACAGGATCTGGCCTGGTCAAGTGCCTACCCGTGCAGCAATCAAGACAATTAAAGCAAGTGGGAAAAGGAGCGAAGCCAGTGGGGGCGTGTGGCTATGGGGCTAGGGCGGGGCCCTGCAGTGGCTTGTATCCACCATGCCTGGCGTGACCTGATGATTGCCAGGGTATTGTGTTGTGGTATCTGGATGAAGACACTTATATATTGTAAGTGAGATACAACTGGAGATACAACTGTAAGATACAACTTGTAAGATACAATTGGAGCAACCCTGTACACTGGGCGACCCAAAAAGCGACCACAGCAAGACAACGCGGTCATAAACGTAGACGAATGGCTTAGGCGTCACAAGTTGCCCACCCTCTAGGACCCCGTATACGCGCGATTTGACAATATTCTACATTTCTACTTTGAGTATGGTATTTGACGTATGTGCCCAAAGTTGTTGGCAGAGCTGTGTGACACCCGTTGAAATACGTGTTGATGTGTTAGCCTTGTGTATCCCCGTCTTCTAGTGTGTTGTATTTGACGTCTTTCTGAAGTTGGCCAAAATCTCGGCCAGGTTTTGGGTAACATTGCAAACAACTATGTGTATATGCAGTTTTTGACCCTTCTGGCCGAAATTTCGGCCAGCGTTTTGGTTTCCTGGTGAATAGGCATAGTTATTTTCATTTTTCTTAGGGCTGGCCGAAATTTCGGCCAGCTTTTTGGTCTGTTCACTATTCAAGCACTTATATTCTGGTTTTTGGGCGGTCTGGCCGAAATTTCGGTCAGCTTTTCCTATTTTTGAACATTTAAGCAATTATTTCCCCTTTGAACACACCTGGCCGAAATTTCCGCCAGCTCCTGATACTCATATGTTCACTAAAATTGACGTTCTTAGCACTGTTTTGGACAGTGCTGGTATCAGTCAATCAGGAACTACTGTAGTTTTACACTAATCGTGTTTTTACCATGTAGAACTAGGTACCACGTAGAACTATGTGGTGGTTAACCGGTATGCATATCGGAAATGCTGCACGGGGCGCCCATGGCTTTTTTCTAGTTGTTTGCAATTGTCCTTGTTCATGAGTATTACACCATACACTCCTACATAACTGTTTTCTTGTCTCAGCATTAATGTCTTCTGCATATTGTCAATGTTGTACATGCTGCAGTTACTGGTGCTTTTGCTACTACAGCCAAAGGGCTGTTGCGAAATGCATTACGTGGTGGGACTCTGCAAAAGCTTTTGCAATTCTGCCTCTTGTTGCGGAAGAATCGCAGGAGCCGGCACTCCCTGACACAGTTGAAGGCTGCCGCCACTGAGAAGAAGCCCCCACGATGGTACATGACATTTTTGTCACAGTTCCATGCCCTATACTGCCTGCTGCGCCGTATGGCCCTCCCATACTCTAACTGTGGGTCTGGTTACAACTGGGGTATTATGTCCTGCCGCCAACGCCGTAAGGTAGGAGTCCTTGGTCAGTGTAACACTAAGCAGGAGTCCATTCACCATCGTGCTGGACTAGCAGCACACAACTTGTGGAACACCATGCACCGTAGGCAAGTTTGTATATGGTTTGATAACCTGAGGCGTTACAGGTCGGGAGCTGATCCCCATTCACCCGACTTAACCCTAAACTGTACAGCTGTTGCTGTTTTCCACACTACTGCCCTACCTGCATACCGGGGTCTGCCGGAGCTGGCCGAAATTGAGGCCAGGGTACCAAAGGTTGCTGATGACATCTTTCGCTCACATAGACCATTGTTTGATCGTATTGATGTTGCCAACCAAGGTATTCAGAGAGTTTGGGTTCGTGCTCCTTTGGATATTGCCAGAAAAAAATGTCCGTTCCCTCAACTGGAGACCCTTTTTCCTGTGTGAGCTCCGCTCCGGCACACACAAAGAGCTTTTGCAACTCGTGGTTGATTTGTCATGTGTGGAACACCGCACCAGACACTGTGTTCCGCTGCTTGTGGACATGAAAATACACTTTGCCCTACTTAAGCTGTGTTATGGTGCTGCTTATGTTCCCTGGAATGTACCACAATTATTGTTGGGTTTTCCTTTGGTGTACGGAGTATGGCATAGCTATAAGTATTGCGTTGAATTGATCTACAGCGCGTTCCTGCCGTTCATTAAGTTTTTGGAGCAGGGGAACAGCCTTCAGGTTGGGTCTCTCCTCCCTCGCAAGGTCAAGGTCATCCATATGGAGAAGACGTTGCTTGGACTCATGCTAGCCACATCGTCCAATAGAGGCAGACTAGATGAGCGCGTCACTTCCCTGCTCAATAGCCAGCGGGACTTGACACCCATTCAGCGCAAGGGTTTGCGTATGTTATTAGCCCTTAAGGCTTTGCTATACACATACTGTCCAGCTGCTTTCAGCATTGGGACTTTGGTTCGTGAGTGCAACTGGGAGGGACGGGGGGCAGGTTCCGGTATTGTAGCTAAGCAGGCACTTGAGATGTCCCTACTGCTCATGCTGAACATCCTAAAGCCCGAGGAGCAGTTAACCACGGAGTATGTGAAAACCACCGCTGTTGCTCTTTTGTTTTGGAGTCAGTGGCATTCCGCCTCCCTAGGGTGTATCCACTCTGAGGAGCTGGGTGAGGCACTTCTGAGTTGGTTCTCAGCCCACTGTCGCCGCAACACTGCCTGTACTAGTGTCCAACAGTCGTCTGATTTATTTCTGACACCTGACTCTGTCCAACCGGGAGAGAAAGTTTTGCGTGCTGTGCTGACCGAGAGATCCGTGGCAATTTTCTCTGCCAATCTTAAACAATTCATCTTGACAGCCCATACACAGAGCCTGCCCATTTGTGTTCCCGTTCCGGACTATAAAGTTGAGGTGAGAGGACTCGATGCAGTTGAGGATTTGACGTTCCCCGGTACCATGTCTAGGACACGAATCACCACAGACCGTTTAAAAGTGGTTCTGTTGCATGCAATGCAAAATCTGGTTGCGCGTACCAGGGTTCCTGAGGGTGTTGAGGATTTTTTACAGACAAATGCACCTGCCCGCACTGCTGCCGAGCAAGGGGTGTTGCATACTGCACATGCTTCTATTCGCGCTGCCAACCGTGCACCGCCTGCTGCTGCTGCTGCTGCTGCTCCTGGTGGAATTGCCTTGCCCCCAAAGCCACCCCCGAAGCCCCGAGCCAGAGCCTTCCCAGTACCCCCCCCCCGGCCCCCCCCGCCCAGTACCCCACCCCCGCCCCTGATGATTCCATTGCTGTCGACTCTTGTGATAGTGACCAGGATATTGATTGTGATGCAGACAGCGTTGCCTCCTTTGAAGCCCTAGATGAGGCGGAAGACATCGGTGTGGATACCCAGGACTTGGACTGATTTCTGTTTGCAGCTGTGTTTGTCACTGTGGTATGGGTTCTGCCACGCATTGCCAGTGATTTTGGTGTGTCTATTTGCTGTTTCATGTCTTTCTGGCCGAAATTTCGGCCAGACTTGTTGTTTTGTCATATGGCTACCCCCAGAACACAAATGACTTAAGGTTCTGGCCGAAACTTCGGCCAGCCTCTCAAAATGGTATTTGTACACGGTGGTTTGACATGCAGAGCAGTGCTGGCCGAAATTTCGGCCAGGTTATCCGATTTTCTTGTCAGGCAGTCCGTTTTGGTCCTTTTTTGGTTGATCTGTGCTTGTTATTTGCTATCTGGGAACTCTCCCCTTCATGAAATGTTGCCCTGTAGCCCTTTATTTTATGACCGAGCCTGGAGGGGTATCACAGGACATGGCTGTTTCGCCAGATGGTGAGCCTGCAGCAGACAATGGGCAATCTCAAGTGCAATCCCAGTCTCAAGAGGACCAGGCGAGCACAGAGGGACTTCAAAAGAAGCCTAAGGCCGCACCAAAGAAAAATTCATCATCCTCCATCAAGTTATTCGACTGGGTTACGTCAACGACGAAAATAAAGGTTCGGTGGGATCTGATTATTATCCACCACGACCGAAAATTTGGGCAGGTCCGTAGGATTTCGGATGATCGCGTGCAACGCCGCTACGACGATCTGAAGGCAGCCCCGCCTGTGGATTACATCCAGGATCTTCTTTTTTATAAAGTCACTCGTATGTGTGTTGTGGTATTCTTCTCGATAGTACCGCTTTCGCGTCTGAATTTTGGACCCTGCTGTTACGAATATTCCTGTTGCACAGCCACTCCCGGCCCAAAAACACAAGACCGAATTTGAGATGAAAAATATGGAGACTCCGGATTGGACCCTGGTATTTGGTGGTTATGCGGACTAGGCGCCGGCTTGCAGGCTTACATCAAATCCAGACCACTGCTGGCTCAGCATCCACCACATCGGAGCGAATGTCCCTACTCCTGGATAGGCTTGAGGATGAGGATGCCAATGAGTACACCCTGTACCATCACATTACTGTTATGCTTGAAGAGTGTGGTGTTACTGCCGAGGAAGGCACTGTGGTGTGTTTCGTTTATTAATTCGGTTTTGTCGATCGACCTGGCCGAAATTTCGGCCAGCTTCTGTGTTCCACATGTTCTCCTGTGCAGAGTGCTTTTGCCAAACGGTGGGGTGGCGTTGGGCGTTTGGTGAAATTTGTGGGTATTGCTTCAATAGACGCCATGGCAGCCATGGAAAAGCGTGGACTACATCCCGCACTAGGTACGTTCAAGGAAGTGGAAGGCATCATGCCTGACCGACTTTGCGACATCGTAGGTTACATGGATGGGACAAAAAGTACCCTACCTGGTCTCAGAAAAAATTATAAAAGATGTTAAAAAGGCCCAGATGTGGTCCTGGCACATTCTTCATCCCCAGGCGGTTACCAATGGGCTTGTGAACAACACCAGAGGTATGTTTTGGTCAAACAGGGGTTTGTATTCGAATAAATCGACCGACCTGGCCGAAATTTCGGCCAGCTTGTGTGTCGTTCAATTAATGCACAATCGGAGCCCACCCTGTGACACCACCTGTCTGCAGCTACACTTGGTACTATCGAGATGGCCAAAAGGCAGTGCGCTATTGCATCACACCTGAAGGTAGCCTATGGCAGTTGGACCTGGACTGAAGAAAATCCCTGGCCCCCGTGGTCAGCAGTAATTAAGGCCCCTCTTTGGAAGGAACCCAAATATGAGGGGTTGCGGGGATTGTTGCAGAAGCCTGTTGCTAAGCCTGTTTGTGAAAAATCTGATACTGGTCTGGTCAGTATCCAGTGTGCTAGGGAGTCCCTCGTTGAGTCAAACACAGGCAAACTCATTGCAGAGTCAGGCCGTGTGGAACTGATGGCAATGCGTTGTGGAGTCCCTGTGCCCAGTATCATTAGTTCACTGCCCTTTGCTGCTTGTGTCATTGAGGTGCCCCGCCTCTATACAGCTGGTTTGCATAACCTGGTTGCGCAGCTGCTTTTGTCCGGTGTGCCCGTGTTCATTGCGGGTGAGTCTGCTGATGTGAAAGCCACTGTTGCTGCTTTGAAGGCCACTGTGGCTGAGGATATGTATCAGTGTGATGTTGCAATTTACAATTTGTCAAGCAAGACCCCGCTGTACACTTCTACGTCCCATCTGGTTTCCGTTTGTTCTGCCACTGCCTTTGATAACAGGCTGCCCCGTTACGTGGCTTTTACTGAAGGACCCATGTCGTCTGTGATGCGTGTTGAGATATTCTCATTTCTTTTGAGCCTGGTTCCGGTCCCAGAACGGGCAGGCAACTGGTTTTTGCTGGGGACTCTGTCTGTGTATTTTGCAAGCATGATGTCTACCAGGTTTTCCAAGGACTGTAATGTTGTGTGTGCCCTTTTGGGTGAGGAGACTGTTGTGCCTGATGAGTTTGTTCAGTCCATCACAGCAGCTATCACCAACGCCGACACGTGCCCCCCCAAGTCAGGGGAGGATGTGTACCACGACTTGGGGGCAGGTTTTCCTGTGGATTGTTCTGGAGTTAGGTATGTAGATGAGGATCCTGAGGAGCAAGATGGGGAGGCAGAGTCGCAACCAGAGACACACACTCCAAAGAAGAAACCCAAAACTGCCCCTGCCCCCTCACCCAGTGGCACGCAGTGCGCTCAGGCCACCCCAACTTCCTCCTCAGGCACTGTTGCCCCTACTGGCAAAGGTATGAATACTTTTGTGAATCATTTTTCACCATCCCAGGGTGGAAACACACAGTCACAGAACTCTGCCACTGCCAAGCCTGGTGCTGCAGCCCCTGCCAAGCCTCCTGCTAACACAGGTGCTAAGAAGCCCCGTGCATCTGGTCTGCGCAAGCGCTAATGCCAGTCCTGCTGCTTATATTGCCTGTCAGTATGAAGTCTGGCCGAAATTTCGGCCAGCATGCAGTCCTCAGCCTCTTCAGCCTTTTATTCTTGTGTTTCCCCATAGGCACTGCAAAAGTCTGCTTTGATTCACCAGGTGGCAAGTATTTGCTTGTAATTGAGTATATTATGTTGCACACCCTGTTCAAATGTCACTGCTCCTGTGTTCCTTGCGCATGTCTATTGTCTTAGGTACCCATTTCAGTGATCATATTCGGAGTTTCGATGGACCTGGCCAAAATTTCGGCCAGCTTAGGCCTGTCTGTCAAATAGGACCATGTGTTTGGACATTTTTCGAAGAGCTGGCCGAAATTTCGGCCAGGTTGGTTAAAATAGGAAATACAAGTACATGCTTGGGGATAGTTTTCTGTGTGCTTCAATGAAAGGTATGTTTGGGGTTCCCTCATCTGTGGTGTATAGGGGGGTTCTGTGATCAAGCTCGAACAAAGGGGAGAGAAAAATAGGCAGCCCCCCCCCCCCCACACACTGGAATGCAGTGGTCTAAATGTAAAACAACACTATATTTTGGTGATTGAATGTCTTTATTTTGAAAATCTGTGTGTTTCCAGAAATGCAAATAATGGCATATATTTGAAATACACACCTTGTTTTTGCATGTTGCCACCAGGGGGGTTTGGATACCCAAAAAATAACACCCCTTTTCACATACTTTCCCCCTCATTACAACATGGACTTCCGTGGGCCATAGCGCCAGGTGGGGGGTGGGCAACTTGTGACGCCTAAGAATGGATCCAGGAGGCCCGACAAGCTGGCGACGCAGAAGCCATCCAGTGGTTCACCACCACTGTGACTCGCACAATACCCACAGATTCAAAGACAACGAAACGAACTTGCAGAAGAACAGGACCACAGGCACAATGGTCCAAATGGCTAGTGGCCCTGCACGGGCTTTCCCGTGCACACCAAAGGATTATCACTCGTGAATACAACCAGGCCACCATCAGAGAGCAGAGTCTGCACCACTTGCGGTCACTGAAGCACACCTTTCTCACCGCCATGACAGCAAAACGGGAGTACCATACGCTGCACACCAACATCCTACGTGACCAGCTGCATGTGCGTAGGAAAACATGGCAGTGCCACATACTCCACACAGAAACAAGACAACTCAACGACCACGCAAAATCCCGCACAGTAGAAATCTTCCAAAACTCAAAAACAATACACAGCCTCCACTCAAGGCTATCCAGCACTTATCAACGAACCAAAGAGGCTTTCGCCAAACAGACACGTACAAAACAAGCCATTTACAGCCTCGCACTAAAATGGGCCCAATGGCACACGCTCGCAGCAGAGGCGATAAACCAACGAAGACAGATGTTCGAAGATGAAACCAGGACCATACGTCAGCTCATCTTGTTTCACAAGAAGCGACCACGCGACGAATGGGACCCCACCTTGTGGGAAGTCCCACTACGACCGACAAAAAGACACAAACACATCTGAGGCGCTTCGGAGTGGACTCACCACTCTGCCCAAATTTGAGGGGAAACATGGGGGACCAGCCAGGAGCTGACTCCAGTATGCTCACCCAGGCCACGGCCGAAATCTGTACTAAGCTAAACACTGCCCTTCGGGCCCTGGCACACTCGAACTTGCCGTTTGGATAAAAAAAATTATATATTGTAAGTGCCGGAAGACACTGTCGCGGAGGCTATTGGGTTCATCTTGAGTGAGTCCTTGGGTGCATGGTTCATGGCTAACCGGCGCCTATGGGAGAGGGATGGGCTTACCCAGACAGCCCATGAAACATTCGATGGCAGTCTTGTGCGGTGACACCAACGCAACATTCGGTGCTGATCTGGTTTGTGCTGCAGTGCAGTGCACCAGGGCGAAACTAAGTCCTGTGATTTGTGGCTATGACCATATACCTGTGTCATGGGGGTATATGCGAGTCCAACATCCGTTGCTCATGGCACCCCCCTTGGCCAAGCACCGCCCTTGTCCAAGCACCACTTCCCGGTGAAAGCGTCATTTTTTGCACCGTCAATTTTACGGTGCAAAATGGGTTTTTAGTTTGTTGCTGTGAGGGCAGCCTACCAGAAAGCCTATTTTCCGAACGGCCTGAAGCTTTCAATTCTGGAGGATGTAGATTATTTTGGAGATGACCATGCTGTGAATTGCTCTTTCGATGCCAATGCTGAATCTAATTCAGATTTGGACCCAGGCACTGAAAGTAGTTCTGGCTCATCCAGTGAATCTGATGAAGACAGTGACAATTACAGTGACACTGATGGTAGTGGCAGTGACAGTGACAGTGACAGTGACAGTGTCAGTGCTACATCTGACACTCCTGACATGAGAAACTGTAAAAATTTTGACCCATTCGTATGTCCATCCCTGCTTCCAGCTATTGCTCATCAGCAAATTCACTGCACCACATCCAGTTTTTGCTTGGTGACCTTCCAGTGCTTCCGCCCGTGTTCGCTGTGGCCTTCCTTCCTACATGTACATCGGTCTGTGACTCGTCTGTTTAACCTTGCTGCCACGGGGGGTGTGGGAAATTTTTAAAGAGCAAAGTACCCCCCTCCTTGTCCAAGCACCGTCAAAGGGACAGAGTAGTGGTGCTTGGACAAGGCCCGTTACTGCGCGCAGCACCCCTGGTTAAACAGTTTTCAACTCATGACGTGCCCCCTAGACCCCAGGCTGTGTCTGGCACAAAAGCAAGGACACATTCAGCAGCACAGCGCTGCAGCACTCTGGGCTCTGTCAATTTGCATCATCGTGGGGGTGGGGTGGGGGGTTGGCTATCTGTCACTCAGTGACAGATGGAGAGTGACAGATGGGAATGGCAAGTGGGGAAAGTGACATATATTTTGGCACAGATGTGGGAAAATGGGGTGCCGAAGGCGCTGGAAACTTTTTTTTTGGCCTGCCAAAGGTGTAAAAATTTTTTCTACCCCATGTGTCTATCCTCAAAATGCTCAGATCTTTGTGAAGAATTCAAATATGGGTGAAAAAGACGAAAAATTTCGACCCCCTGACCCGACCTTCAAGTCGGCCATTGGCTGCTGGCCCATCCATGTGTCACTCGTCACTCGTCACTCGGTCGGGGGGGGGGGGGTCTGGGGCTGGGGGGACCGCTATGTCCATCACTGGCTGGAAGTGTTTACGGCGGGACATCCAGCTCAGCCTTACCGACCATTTGATGCCCCCGTGTCAGAACAACAGCAGGTGCTGTTTCCGTCAAATCCAGTGCCTTTACTGTTGTTGTCACAAGAGGGGTACCCCTGCACTGCGCTGGTGACCAGACAGCCCAGGGCTTGTCTTTTTTTTTTGGGTCCTGCTGCAAACAGATACACGCCGCCATGAAAGAGATTGTGTCCCTCCAAATCGGTGGCTTTGGAAACGCGATCGGCACGGCCTTCTGGGAGGCCATCGGCCACGAGCACGGGATCGCCGCCGACAGTAAGTACCACGGGGACCACGACTCGCAGCTCGCCTACTCCAACGTGTAGTTCAACGAGGCGACGGGCGGCCGCTACGTGCCCCGGAACATCGTCGTGGACCTGGACCCCGGCGGCATTGCTGCGGCGCGCGCCCGGGGCCTGTTCAAGCCCGTCAACCTTGTGGGGGGGGCGGCGGGCACTGGTGGCAACTGGGCGCAGGGGTACTACGGGTCGGGGGCGGAGATGGTGGACGGTGTGATGGAGGTGGTCCGCAAGGAGGCGGAGGGCACCGACGCCCTGCAGGGCTTCCAGCTCACGCACTCACTGGGGGGGGGCACGGGGGCGGGCATGGGGACCCTCCTCATCAGCAAGATCCGGGAGGAGTACCCGGACCGCATCATCATGACGTTCAGCGTGCTGTCCTCCCAGCCACCGCCCCCCCAGCCCTACAACATGACGCTGTCCGTCCACCAGCTGGTAGAGAACACGGACTTTACAGTGGTCCTGGACAACAATGCCCTCGACAGCCTCACCGGGACGACGGCGAACGGGGACCGCAACGCGCTCGCGGCGCGCGCGATGGCCGGCGCGACTGTCGCAAACCGGTTTGCCGACGACTATGGGCTGCAGACAGACCTGCGGCGCTTTGCGACCCAGATGGTGCCGTTCCCCCGGGTGCAGTTCCTGGCCCCGACGTGCGCGGGCGCCGGCGTGCCGGGGCACGCCGCCCAACTCCCGGCCCCGGGGCTGACGGAGCAGCTGTTCAGCGGGCGGAACGGGCTGCTCGGCATCGACCCGCAGCACGGGCGGTACCTGACGGCCACGGCGCTGTTCCAGGGCCCGGTAGTGGACGCGGACAAGAGCGTGGCCCTTGCACTGGCAAGCAACTCGAGTTACTTGACGGAGTGGATCCCGTGTGGCGTGCACACCATCGTCTGCGACGCCCCCGCGCAGGGGCAGGCGACGTCGGCCACGCTCCTGGCCAACACCACGGCCATACAGGAGTCCTTCAAGAGGCTGGACCGTCAATTCAATGCCATGTGGCAGCGGAGGGCGTTCCTCTCGTATTACACCTACTACGGCATGGACGAGCTGGAGTTCGATGAGGCGCTGGCCAACATGTCCGACCTGGTGTCGGAGTACCAGCAGTACCAGGACGCGACGGCGGATGATGAAGGGGAGTTGCTACTGGAGGAGGGCTACTGGTAAGGAAGTGTTGCTTCGTGTGTGGGCCGCAGGCTATTTCGAGGCAATTCAGGGGGCGTTCCATCACACGTAGCTGGTGGCATGTGGTCTTGACGGCACTGTTGGTCGCTATGAGTGACTGGGTGTCAGACCCCCCCAAGTCCCTGCCCGCCCCCGCCCCCGTGCGCCACACTGAGCATGGGGTGCCGGGGCGCAGACGCACCCAGGCCATTCTGGCACGCCTCCCAGGGGCAGACTCCTTTTTGGGTCAGCAATGGATCACCATGCGACACCCCTTTTGGGGCTCGCTTCACGGCAAGAGGCAACCACGACACCCCCGGGGGTTGGCAGTGGCGTGCACTGAACCCAACCCCGTTCCAGCAGGGTTCCAATCACAGAACCTCCACCACAGGCCTCTCGCGTAACCCCCAGGCCGCCCCTGTTTTTTGAACCACAGGTTTTGCGGTTGCGTCATGGGGAGGGCGGCGAGCAGGCGCCTTTTCCATTACGGACTGCATGGCGTGCCTACGCAGTTGGTGGGAGTGTCACTGCAGCGAGGGGATGGGCCAGATCTGGATGGCACCGCAGTGTGAGGGATGTCAACTGTGAGGGGATGAGGGGGTTGTTGGAGCTCCTTTGCCAGGGCTGCACTTCCAAGGGAGGAGGGGGGGGGGGGCTGAAAGGAGGTGTCCATACGCTGTCCCAGGTGTGCAAAGAAAAAGGGTCCTTGCCCCTGGCCTTGTACCATACCCCCCACCAGTTGGTGGGCCAGCGAGCAATCCTCCGCTGTGATCGCGTATGCCAGCAGTAAGCGCTCATTGCCTCTCGCTGCACCAAAGAATCCACACGCACTCGTCAATCATGTTCGGGCCCCCTCTGCGTGTGTGTGTCCCTTTGGTGCTTATGGGCTGCAGGCAGGAGTGTGCAGAGGAGTCGGCCCCACACATGCTCCGCTTTGCAGCCGTTTGCGGAAGACGACACTGCTGCACTGTTTTCCACGGAATTATATATATGTTTTGGTGAGAGATGACGAAGGCTTTTGTTTCGGCACCCGCTGGTCTGAAGGAGGTGATGCTCACTGCTTTTTCGTTTTGTGGCATGGGTGTCACTGCATGCGGCAGACCATGAATGAAGGCCTGTTTTATATATCCCAGTTTCTGGAACATGCCGGCACGCAGGCCGGTGTCTGGGGTGTCAGTAGCTCACAGTTGAGCCTGGGCTCAGGCATATGCTTGCCCACAGAGGGAGTACTGGTGCGCGGCAGGGATGGATCTAATTTTAGTGAAGGGCGCGTGCGGGGCATCATGTAGGCGATTGTGTACCGTTTGGCAGGTTGCTGTGGCACAAATGGTGGGCAGGGAACCACCTTGTATTGTATTGATGTCACAGTTTGTATCCCGCCTGTTACAGAGCACTCATGTTTTCCAAATACGCTTGTGCAGTAAGTGTGCTCCAATGGGACCAGTAGAGTCTCCGACTACTTGAATGAAGGGTCTTATTCGTGAACGCCAATGTTTTGCCAATGTTTTGCATCTGCACGCTTTCGGCTGGGTTCCTGAGCCTCTGGCACCATTCTTTTGCGCCGAGTTCTAGGGATGATACGCCGGGGGGGGGGGGGGGATAGTAGCTCATATGCAGCCACTGCTCAAAGGGCACAGGTATTTCATGCTGCCAATTGTACACTGTCTGCCCCATGATTTCATTTGGAAGTAATCCCTGGAGGAATGAAACAGTGAAAAGCAGGGAGGTATGCACTTGGAATCTGATTTTGAGGCAACTGGTCAATCCTCAATAATTCACATTGAAATCAGTACAAAAGTGATAATAGGTTTTTTTTTGGACTGTGCTTCCCCGCGTTACCCCTGGGGTGCTAGGGTGATAAAGTGAGAATAGGTTGGAAGCATCTGGTGTAGACCAAGGACAACATGTTGGTACCCGCTAGGTCTGATCAACATTATAACACAAATGTTATTCAAATCAAAGAGCAAAAGTAATCCGGCAAATTAAAAGAAAACGCCATTTTCATAAATGCTATGCAAACGAAATGTCATATGCAGCCATTTCTATTGGATTACATCCCCTGCCTCAGTCACAAGCCATGTCTACAAGAAACAAACGGTCCAAGCTGATAAAACAATGGGAAGTAGGTGCATGACGTATGGTATGAGTAAATCAGGGTTCTGCAACAACATCGTGTTGGAATGTATGAGGGGCAGGAGGAAATTGGAAGTGATTTCAGCAGAAGGAATTGTGCAGTCATCATTGCACCACATAGCTCCGAAGCTAATCAATGTAGGTGGCTAGTGAAGGAAGGAGCAAAACCAACCTGAAAGCATCATTTTTTTCTGCAAAAGTGGTGGTTCCATTTAGGATTGTGGTTTGGTTGAATCTGTGCATTGGTTTCAAATTTGATTTTTCGTGTTTTTGGGATTTGATTTCCAATGTGTAGTTGCACTGAAAAGGGAGAGCCTGAATTGCATTCAAACAATCATTTGCATTCATCGCGTCTCAGAATTGTGTTTCAGGGTAGCCCAATCACCGTGCCAAACGACAAGAAGAGACCTCTCTCTGATGCTCCAGAGCAGGCCAAGAATGAGAATCTCCCTTGGGGCTCCAAACCACGGCTGCGGACAAGCTGGAAAGCAAGGTGACGGAACCAAGGGTACGCTGACTAGGATATAGTTTGACCGTGCCGGAAACAATGCAGGGTTGTCAATAGAGGTGGATGTTGTTTTGGACCTGCACATTAGTTTGGAGATGTACGCTGAGGGCTGATTGGGTGGTTCCTCAACACCTGGGTCAGGAGGGGGGGGTTCCCTCCACGAAGGTGTGGGTGGAAGGGGGGATACCTGCTCCATGTTTTGTTTTCCGTGTGCAAGCGAGTTTCCGTGAGCGGTGGCAGAGGTTTGGGTGTTTGTAAGTAGGTTTCTTATGCTCATGCACACATTTGTCAATGGCACCAGCTACGTTGCTACACCTCAATTTTGAAGGAGAAGTGAGGATTTTGCTTAAGTAGAATGACCATCACTAGTGATCACAAAGATGGAAAAGATGCAAGCAAAAATCACGTTTTGTATAAAAACCAGTGTTCTTGACAGAATGAATTGCATTGATTAAAAGAATCATTTTCGGAAGGTAGAAAATAATTTTTAGCATGCCAGAGTATCTAATCTGCAGTCATGAAATCACCACACCTGTGTTAGTTGAGAAACAAGGCCCAAAAAATACCCAAAGTTTTTCCTTTGGAACTTGGGAAGTAAATATGTTTTTCATTGGGATGAATCATACATACACTTATGGCGTTTTGATATTTTTGTTTGTGTGTTTCATTGCGTCAGCGGACCTGCAGCGGAATCGCATGTGCACATGCACTAGGACTCAAACATTTGTTGCAAACAGTGAGTCTCTTTGCATCACGCCTCTTTTTCTAGTTCTACGTTTTGTAGCATAACTGTTGGGGTTTGCTAATTGCATTTATGGTGATGATACCTCCGAATCATTTGCCTGAGATGTTTGTTATCTAGGTCTGCGAAGTCCCCTAGTCCGCTCCATTACGGGGGCCCCATACACGCTCAGGCGAGCAAAGTACTTCACAAGAGTACTTTGATCATATTGAGATTCTACTCACTAATGCTACACGGGTATTTTGGAGGATGGAATATTTTGCAGCAAGGCAAAATTTAGTTACAATGCACACTTGTTCACCTCCCCTCCCATGGGGGGCTTTTAATTGGGGGGCTTGGGAATGGGGTCCCGCCCCCCTCTAAAAGCAGTCCTTATGCCATTATATACGGCTCGCGCGCTGAAACGAAACATACCTCAAAAGTGTACGATGTAGCCCCTCTAAATGACGGCCTCGGAGAGCTGATTCGCGCCGTCATATCTGTTTTAATCAATCATGTCTGTTTTGCAACGTTAGCACCTTTACAAGGTTTTAACTTCTTTACCAGCATCCACTAATTCCATATAACCTAGGGATGCGATTTAAAGGTGCACTAGCAAAGATGAGGTGCCGAACAACACTATATATAAGCCACAGGCCCAAAATCTCAAGAAATCTATTTGCCATATTATTGATTTGCTGTGCACGCATGCATTTGGCAGTCGCCGGCATTTGCGATCTTCCATTTTGACTGTCAAAAGTGAAGTCGGGCTACAGTGCACGAAATTTCGATCTAAGACCAGATTTATAAATGATTTCAAAAGCTCCACCTTGCTGTACAATTGAAAAAGCGCCGTCATTTTGTTTTGGCACCGCTTTCCCATTGGACGGTTTTCAGCACATCCAGCCGCCTCTTTAAGCTCAAAAATGAAAAGAACACCCCGAAATTCACCAAAATCGCCCTGAATTTCGTCCAAATGCGATACAATAGCCCCGAGATTTTGAATATGTCAATTGTATGCTATTTGCACCCTATGTCGCTAATCTTGCCCAATGCACCCTCCCTGTCCTTGCGCTGCCAACTTAAACACAAGGCAAAGGAGTGTTTTTGCCTTTGTTTGTCACCGCCCGGCTCCATTTCCGACATAAGAAGGTGACCCGAAAATGGCTGAAAACGTCATAAAGCTTTTCTTTTGATGGTGCTTCGCACCAGCAAAGGAAAAGCTAGACCAAGCACAAAAGACGAAGGATTCATTTAATCCTACTTTTCCACACCCTCCACAATATATCATGTATCATTGCTTCATTGAAATTTCCTCAACATGCTCATCGTTCTTTGTTATATGTACCTGACCATGCACGTGCATATCGTGCAATCTGACTTCCACGTCCGACAGATACCCTTTAGAGGCGATCGCAGCCCGCACACTGCCCTGCCCCACCTCATGGAGCGCCCCTCCGCTTGTTTTGTAGACATTTATGTCATGACCTTTCCGAATTCCTCGACCAGGTATCAGCAAGACAATGTCTCGATTCCGCTTTAATGGTTCGAAGCATCTTAAAATCGAGGCTTATGTAGGTACATGCAACGTTTTGCATCCTCCCTCCAACGGAAATCAAGATTAACTACATCTTGAACGTAGGAATTTTAGTTTACTTGTTCTATACCTGTGCACAACGGCCCTATACCTTGGCTTTACAATACGGCCGAAGCACGAACATTACAAAAGCTATACTCAATTTGTGTCAAGCGCGGAAGGCACTCTTACTTCACACATAATTGCACAATCATTGAAGACCATGTGTCTACACCTAAAATAGGTATAATCGAGTAAAAAGGTGAAGTTGGTAAGTATGGTAAAACAACCACCGAGCCTTAGGACTGGGTATAGAGGTGGGTTGGAGGGTGTGCTAGTACTAGCCGCAAAATTTGAGCCTTTTTACCACCCCAAAAATCAAACCGGGCTTGCCCTAGGTGAACCAACGTGGGAGCTGAACCTTAACCTATTTGCCCTATCCTAACTCTAGGTGGCATATGTTGGTGCCCGCTTTTGTCTCTGGTCTCACATCACTTTTGCCCTGTTGTGTCTAATTTTGGTCTCGGGTTTTGGGCCCCTAATCGCAAAGGCGCGCCCTAAGTTACTTGAGCAAGATAATGACAAAGGTGGCGGTGGCCTACACGTGCCTTCACATACCTCAGGGCGTCCATGCCACACCAGCCTACTATTTGCTCCCATGACCCTCATCCTACCCCAACCTCTCCTATCTCATGAGTGGAGGGTGAGGAGCCAGCTGATATACAAACCAGGGTCACCTTGGCTTAGGGGTCGTGTTATGGATGAATGATAGGGGCACCAACACCCAGTTTGTTAGCGGGCAACCAGGCCAATTCTACAAGGCTTACAAGACATATTCCAAGTATCTTTGCCTCATTGAGTATTAGACTCATTTGGCCACCTCCGTACGGTTTAATATCTCCGTCTAATCTCGTTGTTGTTAAAGCTGAAGAGCTTTCGGTATTAAGTTGCACATTGCACTCTCGTTGGTCCTCCCAAGGATGGGTTTCTTGCATAAGCACGTGGTCTCCTTGCGCAGTAGTCTCCACTACCTTCACGTGTCATTGTGACTCTTGGATCTTCCATGTAGGTCAAGTTAAATAATTTTCTCCCAATGATATTTTCAAAATTTTGAACTCAAAATCCAAAAATTCCAACTTGCCAATGACCAAGGATGTCTATTCTTTAGCATGGTACATGGATGGACACCACAAACCTCAATCAAAGTAGATGCACAATGACAAAGGCGAGCAAAGACACTTTCCAAACTTGGTCTTGATCCTTGTTGAAGTTCTCTCACCTTGAGTATCACATAACATTCGAACAATGAACCTTATATAATGTCATCTTATACTTATCTATGAAATAGATAAGTAAACATACAAACAAGAGCACAACAAATAGACACTCAGTTTTTTACTGGTGCCAAAGGGACACAGTGGAATACCATACGCAACGAGCAACGCTACGGCAACAAAGATTCGTGTGTGTCGGACCTCTAACATGTGTGAACGGCAAAATCAGCTCCTCAGACCAAACCAAAAGCACCATTCAAATTGTATGGGTCCTAAACCACAGAAATTCACGATCCCGTAAATTCAGACCCACAGAAATCAGAATTGGAAAATTAAAACTCAGTAGGCTCACGCCCGATCGCAATTTGTGTCGCGCGCGCACCAGGCCTGAAAAGGAGTAATTCAGCACCCCTAAGATGTACTGCATCCCACCCCAAGGGTATGTTGTGTGTGTAGGGGGCTTGGATCGGTCTTGGGACCGATGCCGTGGGGGGTAACCCAAAGGGGGAAAGCCAACCCTATTGCACTCCCCTCCCAAGACCGAACTTGGGGTGCATCCATAAGTTTGGGCTGAAATCAGAACCATATAGGATTGGCTGACCACAAACAGTGATGTGGGGGGGTTGTGTGTCCCTTTGTGGGCATGGTTGTGGGTGTGGTGGGGTGCCTTCAAGACCGCAAGCGCCTCGGCACCACTTGGGTCCCTACAGGGCAGAAATTGGGACATAAAGACAAAACTTCAGCCATCAAGCAAGCACAAAAGCAAGCAGTCACAGAATTCAGGACCCCACGAGTCCAAAGTGACAGAAATTCAGCACTCCAGGCGTCAGGAACACCAGAAAAGCCAAAAAACAAAATCAGCAACACAACCCGCAGGTGTACCCTCCTTACACACCCTCCCAGTGCTACCCCAAGTACACCTTCACGGCCTTAGCGACCACTGCACCTGAATATATGTGGTGTTATGGGCCCGCGGAAGCTGAACACCACGTGGCCTTCTCCTGGCGGGATATCTGCCGCAGGTCACACATGGGGGCCCAACTCAACCCTACCTCCATCGCCCTCGTAGCCGCACTTGACTACCCGTCGGCAACCAAAATGGACGTGGCAGAAAACAGAGCTCACACAGCAGTACTACCTTCAGTTGCATACAAGGGGGGGGGGTGTTAACCACGCAACTCTTTTCATTTTTGGAAATGAATGACCTTGAACTTGTTTTCGTTGAAACTTATCCAAGTTTTTCTTCAAATAACCCAAAAATACACCCCAAATGCAACCACAAAAGGCGACGGAAACATACTACGTGTTCGACGAAATCACGGGAGTGATTTCGAAACAGTCCCTTTCATGTCCTAAGGAGATATGAACAAAGGGGGACATATAACAATGAAATATGAGCAAAACAATGCATATTTACAACATGATCATGGGTCTCCCCCCAACGCGTGGTGCCGGTGCACCGACGCGTTTGGAAACCAAATCAGCATATGCATGCAAAGCCCTACTAATGGGCTGTGATTTGGTGTACTTAACTTCAGGATTCAAGACACCTACAATTTTTACAAAAATTCATGAACATGGCATACTTGCGCCAGAAAAACTAGCACGGAACGGAGCCGCGATAGTGCCGTAACATTCGCTTATGTCTAAAACTGATATAGAATTAATCTTATCAATAAAACTGATTGAAATATCTTAAAAATCGTCAGAAATCGACAATTTCTGGATCGGCGCGCGCGATCTCAGGACTGGCCGTCGCCGACCCAAACTCAGTTTTATTGTACAGAAAATGGTGAAAACACCATGAATGTAAAACTACAGAAATTCCTGATCCACTGATACCAACACTGTCCAAAACAGTGCTGGGATCGTGGTTTTCTGTGGGTGTACATATATCAGGATTTTGCACTGAAAAAAGCAAGAATATAGGTTGCACGAAAACCTTACACCCCCCTCCGAAGTCCTGAGACACATCTCAGGCTGAAAAGCACAAAGAAGGTGCAGTGCAACAACAAAATTGGGTGGGAAAAATGCAAAGCATTTGGGTCGGGTGTTAACCACGCAACTGAATTGCTCCACGGGTTAACACTCCCCTCCCAAGCTCAGAAACACCCACAGAAAATGGGTTCTTCTGTGGCCGAATCTATGAAGATAAGCCGAGGAGCAATAAAAAAACACAGATTTTTACTTTGATCCCGGACCTAGGATTTTAGGAGGCACCGCTGGGTTCCGGTACCCGCATGTAATGTACATGTCTACACACACACCACTCATGGCAGTCACAAGTGCCTCACACATAGGGTCCTCTGACCCCCAGGCTCAATCACAGTAAAATTTCTGCAATCCTGGACAGAAATTAATCATAAAAAAATGATCTCTGCACAGAATTTAAAATGAAAAATAGTGAATAAACAAAAAATAAAAAAATGCACTTCTGAGATGTCCTGACCCTAGAACCAAAGACAACACAAAGCAAATCAGAAACATTCACAGTTTGTAAAATCATCCACTGATCATATAATATAATACAGAAATAACCAATAGGACCATTTCTCATGGCCCATAGTTATTATGATTACAATTAAGGTCACCAATCTTCTTGGCCCATACCATGAATTATTCTTACTGAAATCTTCATATTTTTGACTTTTAACTTGACCACTTCGTAATCTGCAGGATGTGGGCAGCGCTGTCGTCCTTGCTGGAGGTTGAGAACTCACCAATGATCATGATATAATCTTGAGAACCATCCGAAGGTCCATGGCACTTTGTCCATGGCACCTACATGGAGTAATCAATCTTGAGAACCATCCAAAGGTCCATGGCACCTTGTCCATGGCACCTACATGGAGTAATCAAATGAAAACTATCATGGACAGACACCATTGGGATAATCGCGCTGCAGCTTGTTCTTCAGGGCTACACACTCCCAGCGCGATGGTGAAGGTCTCCTTGGTCGTCAATGTCCTTGTAATAGGGCTCAAAATAGTCAAATGATCCTCAAATGGTGTAGGCACCAAGGACCTTCTTGAACATGATTTTGGGGTTTACCAATTGCTCCATAGATCTCGTCGACGATGTTTCCGTCGTCGTGGTCGTCGTCTTCAACGTCGTCGTCGTCGTCGTCGTCGTCGTTGAGGGCGTTTCCAAATTCTTTTCATTTTTGGAAATGAATGACCTTGAACTTGTTTTCCTTGAAACTTATCCAATTTTTTTTTCAAATAACCCAAAAATACACCCCAAATGCAACCACAAAAGGCGACGGAAACATACTACGTGTTCGACGAAATCACGGGAGTGATTTCGAAACAGTGCCTTTCATGTCCTAAGAAGATATGAACAAAGGGGGACATATAACAATGAAATATGAGCAAAACAATGCATATTTACAACATGATCATGGGTCTCCCCCCAACGCGTGGTGCCGGTGCACCGACGCGTTTGGAAACCAAATCAGCATATGCATGCAACGCCCTACTAATGGGCTGTGATTTGGTGTACTTAACTTCAGGATTCAAGACACCTACAATTTTACAAAAATTCATGAACATGGCATACCTGCGCCAGAAAAACTAGCACGGAACGGCGCCGCGATAGTGCCGTAACATTCGCTTATGTGTAAAACTGATATAGAATTAATCTTATCAATAAAACTGATTGAAATATCTTAAAAATCGTCAGAAATCGACAATTTCTGGATCGGCGCGCGCGATCTCAGGACTGGCCGTCGCCGACCCAAACTCAGTTTTATTGTACAGAAAATGGTGAAAACACCATGAATGTAAAACTACAGAAATTCCTGATCCACTGATACCAACACAGTCCAAAACAGTGCTGGGATCGTGGTTTTCTGTGGGTGTACATATATCAGGATTTTGCACTGAAAAAAGCAAGAATATAGGTTGCACGAAAACCTTACAGGGGGTACCCGCCACAAGACTCACTCTCGGCTCAACGGCACACCAAGCAAGGTTCGGGTGGAGGGGTCTTGTTCACCTACACGCTGCATCTCGCCATAGGGCCCACCACAGCACATTCCGGCGAGCCCCTTGCTCCTAAGACGGTGGCGTGGGCCGTCTTGGCGGGGGCCTGCTGCGGCGGTACCCAGTGACGGAAAAAAAATATTGACCGCGCGTCATGGGGGGGGGAATACAGCTCAGGGCCGAAGTGCAGTGGGCTCTCTAGCTCCTACAGACAGCGCACGTGGCCCGCACCCGCCCTCCCGGGCCCTCAGGACCCAAAAGACAACAACTCACATAACCTCATATCTTTTATGGCCGTGAGGATGGGCCATGGCTCTCTCCGGGCTGGTATAGAACTACAGCCATACAGGTTGGTGTGGTTGTGACCAAGCAGAAGAGCGTAGGACAAATGGCGGGTTAGGGGGGAAAGGAAAAGACCAAACCAGACAAGCTCAATGCACACCCAAGACTTGATTTGTTTGTCTGTCGGTGGCTCCAAATCACATCACGGCCGAAGTGCAGCGGATCCCCTGACCCTGTTCTACAGACAGCTCACGTGTAGGAGGGGTGAATGACCACCTGTAACTGGCATATACCGCACGTCAGGTGCCCGTAGATCGGCTTCAACGGGGGGACACCAGGAATGGTCCATCTAGCACCGGTCCTCGTAGGAATGGAGGTTGTTGTGAAGCGGTACCCAGAACCTATGGCCCGTGGCCGGAGGCCTATGAGCCGTCACACCCGTTATGGCCCATGGCCCGGAGGCCTGTGAGCCGTAACACCCGTGCGGAAGCCGTTGACACCGGCTGTCAGCGGGATATCCCTGTTCTCTAACCCGCGAGATCTGGAATCCGATTTCTAACCATTAAGTCGATGTGGAATTACCATAATTCCACTGTCTTGGTCGATTTGCGGTTGGAAATCGGTGAAATACCCGATTTCTATCGCGATCTCTGATTGTCGTGAAATCGCCGCCAGACGTCGCACGTTCCGTGCACTGCATTAGATAATTCTGTAAAGCGATTCTTCTTGAAGTTAAGACTGAAACAGTCTTCGAGTGATCCGCAATTTTTTCCTTGATAGAACGCACCGCGTCCCAGATTTTCCCCAGAAAATCTGGGCGGCCGAAGGCGCTTTGAACCCCCAAGTGGAATAACGAGGGCTACGAGCGTTCAAGCGCCCAAGGACGAATTAACGTGCCTCATACGCACTGTGTATGAGGTTTTGCCCCCCATAGTCATAGGATGAGGCCAAAGGATCCCAACTCCATAGGCCCAAAGGGTTATTTATTTTGAGTGTTCTCCAAGAAGTGCACTTTTTCACGTACTTGGCGTCCAAGTACATGTAGAAGTATGTTGAGTTGGCATTTGCCCCACCCATGCTTGCCTCTACATCCGGGGCATATCACTTGTCTTCCCCGGATAGTACATATATGATCTCCATATATATATTGGCATTATATTTTGCGTGCATGCTAAAATTCGGCTTTCCGAAAGGAGGTCGATTTTCCATCAAAGCACTTGCATGCGTGTTAAGGAACCAAAGTTACTCTAGAATATAGGCATACTTTGATTCTAGGCCACTAGGTTGGGTGTAGAAGGCGAGGGTAGGGTTGTATGCCATATTTGGTGTCATATCACGTGCCCATTTGCCGGGTGCACCATTCCAAGACTAACCCGCCAATGGACCCCAAATCGCCCGAGGCCCTTCATTGTACTCCCAACCAACACTCACAAGCCTAACCTTTGTAAAGGGACGCTTGTGGTGCGCTCCCGAGCGATGCTTTGCGAACAAGGTGTGTTTTTTGCAATATTTCATATTTCCATGTGCCCATTTGGGAGGCAGCGCACGCGACCTTCCAAAGCGCCCCAAATGGAGCACATATGTGGAATCGAAGGTCATTGGTGTCGAGTCATTGTCTTTAGAAGGATTGGTCGACTACTCAATCCAAGCCGAAGATATTATAATATATTTGTGGAGTTTTCAAGGCACTTTTGGGTGTTTTTTCGCCAATATTGCTGTTTTTTGCCCGTCATGATGTCAAGTGGCGACCGTGTATCTCAACGTTGCGCCCAATTGACATCATGACCCAAGTATGTTATGGGGGTACATACTTCGGTGCGCAACATATCTTGGACCCGGCGAACAACTCTCCTTGGGCTTGGCATACCGTGGCCGCCATGTTGGCGATTTGGGACCATCCCAAATCATGGGCTCACTTGGCGACCCTGCCATTCCCAAAACCGGAGGGGTTCGGGCGACGCCCAAAAGATATGTTGGACGCATATGACTTGATACCAATCCTATGGCACACTCCGGTCCAAGTCGGGCATGTGCCTCATTTGCCCCAACCATGAGTGTGCTCATTTTCGGCCATTTTGAGCAATTTCCCACATTTTCTGCCCGCCGTGCACCATGTGCAGCCCCCTCGTGCACGCTGGACGCATGGACCAACGGACCATATATGACATGGGTGTCATGGATATTGGTCCCCATGGTTCGCACACCACGTGGGCGAAGCGGAGCAACCTTCGTCAAGGTGCTAGCCCAAGGTGGGTGTGGACAATTTTGCCCTTTTGGCATTTGTGGACCCAATCGGGATCGTCACCACGCCGAGTGGCATGGAGATCTTTGAGAGCCAAGAGCATGGGAGTCACTGTTGGACTCCTGGTGGATCGGGTATGGAACGGCGGATCCGATCTCCAAGCCGGCGTGGAGATATACTATTGGGGATACCCCGGATTTTGGCTCATTTTGAGCAGCCAAAATGACCCCCTTTTGGGACCCCAATTTGACCCCTCCGTGTGGTCAACTGGCTGCCCCATATATCTATGCCCACGAGGAGCCCGGACCTAATTTCAAGTTGTACACTCAGATATAGGTCCCAGGTCCTGCCTCCTATCCTGTGAACCATTGGCCTTGCCCTGGCTGGGCGAGCCACGCTTGGGAATGACGCCAATTTTGGTGATTTTGGCATCATGACCCCACTTGATGAACTAGTGGTGCCCTGATGCCGGGACATCAGAGGGAACCAGGTTGGGTGAGGGCTCCAGGGAGTTGGTACTCGAAGGGCATAGGGTCAGTTGCCTCGTCCCTACCTCTGGCGGGTCAGGACGAGGGGTCAATTTTGGAGTTTTTCGAGCTAATATCAGTTTGGGCTGAAACAGCCCATTTTCAGCTACCAACTCCTGGGGGATAATGGCGGGGCCCTATCTCTGGATCAGAGATGAGTTGGGACCTACCACTAAGGGAGCATGAGGAGCGAGTGTCGGTCAGCCCTGGAGCCCCCTTGGTTCCCAGAAACTTGCCTGTGGCTGGGCGGGACACCTCCCCCATTGGCAGGGTTTCAGGGTCCGGACTGAGCAGGGCATGGGTTGTGTTTGAGCCCCCGCCCCTGCGAGCCACTGAGAGGGTCCGACCTGGGATTGGGACATGAGTTGGGACTGATTGTCTATTGTCTTGTGATGCCCTTACCCCAGTCCAGTCTCAACCCCATGTGTACATATCCTGATGTGTTGCTGTACATACTTTTGTTCCCTTGTTTCAGAGTGGCAAGCATCCTGAAATGCTTTGTCACATGACACGAGCGTGATGACGCCCCTGTGAGCGCAGTGCTTTGCCTGCCTGCTTGCCTGTGCGTGTCCACCGCAGCGTCCCGTGGCCAGGCCCCCCACGGGAACGCGTCAAAAGCATTTCACCGCCGCGGGGTTACCCATTCCTCGCGTGCCACTCGGGGCCACCAACCCCGAGCCACACGGGCTTCGCAGCGCCGCCCGGCAACAGCGCCGAGTCCGTGAAGGAAGTGCAGGGACCGGAACTCCGACATCAACGAGTTCCTTCGGCCGACCAGCAAGGCCGCACTCCCAGCTACAGCAACCGCCTCAACAACCACCCCCAGGACCAGTCCATCGAGGGGATCAATGGTGAATTGGGATGAGGCGGGCAAGACGTGGCCGCAGCCCCACCCCCATGCGGTGCGCCTACCGCGTGGGTTGCTGCGGGGGCAGCACTACCGCCACGAAGGGGGCCTGCCCGGGAGCCTCGAGCTCCGCGAGGACATGGGCGAGGACCGCCTGCGGGCAGTGGAGGACTGGCTGCGGGTGGAAGGGTATGCGTACCGCTTCCGTCAGAAGCGCTGGAGGGTCTGGACCCGCCCAGACAGGCCCGGTGAAGGGCTGCGCCCCGACGGGATCGAGGAGGACGAGAAGCTCAACAAGTACCCGTCGGGCGCCACGATCAATGTCTCCATGTGGGACATGATCGAGAAGGAGTTCCCGGAGCTGGGGAACGAGCGCAGGCTGCAGGGCAGCAGCAGCAGCAGCGCGTCTCCTGGGAAGGAGAAGCGTTCCGCCGGGGACAGGAAGCGGGACAGGAAATGGCGGGAGTACCAGGCATCCCTGGCCGCCAAAGCCGCCCAAGGCGCCAGGGGCGGAACCCCAGTCCGCAGCCCCCAACGAGCCAGTGGCGGTCACCACCTGGGCCACACCACCCTTGGCGCCTTCCTGGAAGTCGCCAAGCAGGCCAAGGCCAAGCCCTGTCCGCTGCTCCTGAGGAAGTCAGGCCCCAGCAGCGACGTGGAGTCAGCCCACCGCGGGAGGAGGCCAGCCGACCAGGCCAGCTCCAGCAGCAGCGTCGCTCCCGACCAAAGGGGCGTGGCCCGCGCCTGCGAGCGCGCCTGTGGGGTGCCCTGCAACCTTCGGGTTGCCCGGCAACGGGCCACGCAGCAAAAAGCTGCTGTGGAGGGCGCCGTCGCCATCGCCCAGCACGAGGCTGGTGATTGGGGGCAGAGGCATGGCCTTCCACGCCTCGGCCGTGGCAGCCACTGCGGCCGGAGTCACGGCTGCAGCCGCCAATGAGGCAGCGACTGCCCAGGTCAAGGGTGAGGTGGCGACAGCCGCCAAGGAAGCCCGCCTGACCCAGGAGGCCATTGCCTGCAAGGAGACCGAGGTGAAGGCGCTGGAAGAGGCGCTTGCCCAAGAGAGGGCAAAGAAGGAGGCGGAGGAAAGGGCCCACGCCGAAGCAACGGCCAAGGCCCAGGCGGACGCCGCCAGGAAGGACGCCATCGAGGCCGCGCGACAGAAGGTCGCTGAGGAGAGGGCCAAGAGGGAGGCGGAGCTGGCAGCCTTGGAGGCAGAGAAGGTTCGGCTGCAGCAGGCCCGGGAAGCCGAGGCTGCTCACGCCCGGGAGGAGGCCGAAAGGCGAGCTGCCGCCGCCACGGCTGCCGCGATGGAGGAGGCGGAAGCCAAGCTCCGGCGCGAGACTCCCCCGGGAGAAACCCGAGTGGAGACCCTTCGGAGGCCCTTCGAAGGGGACGCCTCCTCCAAGATGACGCTGGATCTGGAGGAGGGCGACACGGGCAGCAGTGGGAGCAGTGGCCCCACCGCCCACCGACGGAGGAAGGGTACCCCCCAGAGGTCACGGAGGCCAGCGGGCGGACACCCCCACGACTCCGACCCCTTCTTCACCGCCAGCGACGGGGACGAACGAGGCCGCCGACATCGCCGAGGAGTGGCTGGCGGAGGAGGCGGAGACGTCCCCATGGAGCCGGAGGGTGAGAGTGGGGATCTCCCTCCTCCCTACCGGAGCTCGAAGTCTTCCGCGTGCGAGACCGAGACGCCTAGGTGGGGCGACATGGACGAGGATGATGACATGGACTTCGACTACAGGAAGAAGCCCCCATCCTCAGACCCACCGAGGCGACCCGGCGGAGACCGACCAGGACCCCCTGGCGGAGGACCATCAGGACCCCCTGGAGGACGCCCAGCACGTGGACCCCCTGGAGGCGGACCTCCGGGAGGAGGAGGACCCCCTGGATCGGGCGGACCTCGCGGAGGCCCTCCTGGAGGACCCCCTGGGGACCCCGACGACCCACCAGGGAACGGTGACGCGGATGCCACCTGGCGGTAGATTGTCCACCTCCGCAGGAGGGTCCAGTCCCTCGAGCGCGAGGTAGACACGGGCAAGGGCGAGATGATCCGCATCGCCAGGGTCGCCGCGGGCGCACAGAAGGAGCTGGACATCGCCAAGACGGAGATGGTCAAGATCGCCAAGGTCGCCACCGCCGCGCAGAAGGAGCTGGACATTGCCAGGGGCGAGACCAGGCTGCTGAACAAGGTCATCAACGGCCCGCAGCAGCGGTTGGACGCGCTGGAAGGCCGTGGGAGCGTCAGCAGCGACCACCCACCCCTGGAGTCTGGCTCGTCGGACGACGGCTGGGGACCTGGACCAGGTCCAGGCAGAGCCTACGCCCTTGGCGGAGCCCCCTGGAGTCGCCCCAGCGCCAGTGCCCCCTCTCTCAGCGCCCCCTCTCACCACAGCGCGGGCCGCCGCAACGAGCGCGTGCCTCCCGGCAGTGGCAGTGAGGAGTGGCGTGATGAGTGGCTCAGGGCGGAGTACCACAACAGTCGTGCCCCACCGCGGACACCGGTACGCCCCCGACGCCCTGCACCAGCGCACGAGCCGATCCCAATGGCTGGCGGACGTTATGGTCGACTCAGAGATGAGGTCCCCGGAGGAGACGTGGAGTGGGATGTCGACGGAGGCGAAGAAGACCTGGAGGAGTTCGGCTTTGGCCCGCCGGGTGGTGTACGACGGGAGGCCGCTGAACGCAGCCGCCGGCGCCGTGATGAGGAGGCATACATTGAAGGAGTACGGCGTGATCATCTAGGTTCAGCGTACATGGAGGAACCACGGCGTAGCCACACGGATACCGTGGAGGAGATGGAAGTGGCGGATGTGGGAGTCCGTGGGAGACGCCGATGGAAACCTCGGTCGACCTCGCGGCCGGCGTTCATGGTCTCTAAGGCCGTGGATGCCGCCGTGTGGGAAGACCTGAAGGACATCAAGCCCCCCACGTACGATGGCAACCCCCTCAACCTCGACCGCTTCTTGGAGAAGCTGAACGATTGGGGGGTGAACGTCACTGAGGACATGGATCCCGCGGATGCGGAGAGATATGTCTTCAGACGGTTCAGGTACCGCCTGCCGGAAGTGCTCCAAGAGCTCTACTTCATGGCGACCAAGGAGGGGAAGATGAAGACCCTCAAGGCAGCCAAGAAGTGGCTCAATGAGCAGGAGCGGGTGGACGCTCTGCAGGTGGCTGCCAAGCGGTGGAAGTCCATCAAGCTTCAGCATGATGGACGGGAGATCCGCCTACGAGATTGGCGGGACTTCCGGGGGCAATACACCCTCTTCCGCCGCAACGTGGAGGACTGGAATGAGGGTGACGAGCAGGCTCGCTTGCTCTCCATGAGTTGAAAAAAATAGATTTCTATCAAGGTCGCTACAGTTCCGCTGATTGAGTTGCAGATTTAGACAGTACAGTGCCAGACAGAGGACAGTACAGTGCCAGACAGATCGCGTCGTCTTCGAGCCACGATCAGTGCGGATGGTGCGTCATTCAATTCTTTCAATCAATTCAATTCTGTCACGTAATCATATTGGTGCTGTTAAAAGATCGTGATTGGTTAGTTTAGGCTGTGTTGCAGCCAGCGGTGCCGTCGCCCGAACATGCGAATGTAAGGATTCATTAGGTTTGATTCTGATTGAACATTTATCCTCTTCAATTGATTAGTTCGCTTTCGAGGTGGGAATGGTAGATTCATGATGGTGCACCACTATTTTGCTTTGTCGCTTTCCATGTGTTGCATTCACATACTTTCATTACACTCATTGCATTGTTATGCATTCATTCCATTCAAGCATGTGTTGTTTGTTTACTGTTGTTTGGATTTGGGTTGTTACACGTAGTGATGTCCATTGCATGGTTTATTATTGTTTAGTTACGGGCAAGGATAAAGGTAATGCAAGCATGATATTGGGTTTGGTGTCACACGTCTCCCATGCTTTGTTTAGCATGGAGCCGTGGTGAGCCCGGTGCCGTCCATGGGGGTAGAGCCGTAAGGATCTTGAATGCCTTGGCCACCACGACCCGCCGCCGTGGAGAAACAGAAATGGTGGGGCCTTGGCAACGGCACGGCGGCCCCACATCGTCAACAATGACTCGGACGTACACGTGGTGATTTCCTTTGTATCTTCCTTGCTTCGCCTTTACTTGCTCGTAGTTTTGTTTGTTGTGTTTGCGGGTATGACCCTAGGAGTATTTTGAATTGAAATATTTTTATGCAAACAATCACATAAATTGTTTTAGATAAATTTTTGCTCGTGTGCACCCCTCCCAAAAATTACATAGTTTTATGAGCCCATTTTCCAATCTTTGTTTTGTAGGTTTTGCTAACCATTGAGTAGTTGAAATATAAGCATTTTGGGGATATTCTATAGCAAGTCATACCTTACTACGGAGTCGAGTAGTTCTCTTTTTCTTTGTGGTAGCAGAGCTTTTCCTAATTTTGTGGCAAACCAACTAAATTTTAGGACTTTCTTTCGCCGACTCCGGAAATGCTCTTTTCGAGCAAGGGATTCTTGCTTTGCCATGGGTTGTTGAGTCTTGCTTTGCTTCCCTTTCCTTCTTCCTCACGGACTACCAGGCGCTTGCGCTTGGGCGCCCTTTAAAAATAAAAACAAAGCCGCACCTCCGCTTGGGTGCTGCAAGAAATGCAAGCATGCCCCTTTGACACTTTGGACATCGCCAAGAGTTGCCAAGGACCGGTGGAGTCACCGGGGCCCCTTGGTGACTAGCCCCGGGGATTCCCAAGCCCCATGGGTCGTGTTTTCTTGTGTCTCGGTTTCCCATAGGATGTTAAACATTTTTGGGAAAATTTTATCCCGTAAATTTTTGTTCCGTTGTGTCCTTGCTTGTCTTGGTTTCCTTGTTTTCCATCACCCCATCGACAACGAAGTCTTCGACACCACTATCTCCAATGCTTCATGCTTCACCAACGGAACGTTCGGTGTTTGCAAGCTTTTGGGTGAGAATTTCGGCATTGAGTAAGGTACCATGACCACCATCCACTCCTACAATGGAGACAAGATGATCTTGGACGGCCGTCACTCTGATTTACTTCGTGACCGTGTTGGAGCTATGAACATCGTGCCCAACTTCATAGAAGTCACCGAAGCCTTCGTTCTCCTGCTGCCTTAGTCGAAGGGCGAGTTGAACGGTATCGCTCCCCATGTTCCTACTCGCAATGTGGGCGTCGTAGACTTGGTTGCAAAGACCCTCACGAAGACCGACGAGCAGGCCGATATGAACGATGACTCATCCTCCTCCGCGCCATCGCCCTTGCCTTGCTGCTGGGCATGACGCCTCTTCGGGCCATGTGGCCAAAGGGAGAAATTACGAGAACGACATTTTTTCAATTAGGAATAATATTTTTGTGTGTGGCATCCCTTTGTTGGGGCTTTGCCTTTGCCGCAGTAGTTCCTGCTCTTTGTCGTGCGTGTGAAGATTTTTCGTAGGTGTGTGCATGGTACGGCTCATCATGTTGCTTACTCTGTGAGTAGGAGGCACGGACGTGCACCAAGAATTTGCCTCGTGCTTGGGTTCATGAATTTACCCCTTCTCCTGCTTCATCGTCTCATGAGAGCCGTGGTCATCGCCGATGTACGGCTTAGCTACCGCCGTGTTCAAGCTGCAAAAATGGTAGGTTTCATGATGCGTTTGCCGGTTGTGAGTGCTTGCCTTCATGTGTACGTCTTTATGGTTGAGCGACTGACGCGTGGTGTTCATTTGTGTGTGTACGGGCACGGGTGTGAGAATGTGTGTTGGAATGCCACTTCTCGGTGCGTGCGTGGATATGTGCTGGCACGTGAGGAGTACACTCGTGTGTGGAGGAGTTTGCGTTCACTCTTGCGTAGGTGATTACGAGCAAACCTCGAGTCCACAGGTGTATTTTGATTAGATGATGCACAGTTCTTGCGATGATACGCATGTAGTTAGCTTTACTACCGTATACCTAGAACTCAAGGTAAGATACAACCCGATGTACCTGGATGGCTGTGAGACGCCATATTCACTGGTTTAGGACTGTTTGTGGATTGTATGATTGTTAGGAATAATGTATGCCTACAGTTGTACTACGTTTGTACTTGGTTTAGTTACATTGCCTACGTTGAGTACGCTGTCTTACCAGTCAAGTTCCTTACCTAGTCCCATCAGTGTACTAGTGTATATTGACTTGGTATATGTTTTTGTTTATGTGTCTGCCTTTATGTACCGTCGCTACCGTCCAGGTTGCCCTCACCTTGGTTTGCCGTGTCGGTGGATTTGGTTATTCGTTTTGCTTTCTTGTTTACTGTGGCCCAGACCAACCCCGGGTGTGGGTTCGCTTGGAAATTCAGCCGAGCGCCTTATTCAGCTTACTGTGCGTAGCGTTGGGTGATCGGAGACCGTTTGCATGTGACCTAGTGCGATCAGCAATTTCCAGTGCACGGCGAAAAGGTTTGGCCTTCGGAGGATCCACTGGCCATCCATTTACGATTGACAGGTGTTTGATTATGCACTGGACAGAGCACGGTGCTTGTTTCCGCAGGCGCCCCCAAAAACACAGTGCGGTTCCCTGGCGCAGCCGCTGGTTATTATGACGACCGGTACAGGACCATGGGGACGCTGCCCATGTTTGCCTGCACTGATGCCAGCCAGGTCCATCTGCACTGATGCCAGCCAGGTCCATCTGCACTGATGCCAGCCAGGTCCGCCTGCACTGATGCTGCCCAAGTTCGCCTGCCCTGACGCCAGCGACGGGCGCGTGCACTGACGCCAACGAAGATCGGCTGCACTGAGGCCAGCCAGGCGCTGCACGAGGCCAACGATGGCTGCAAGGCCTACCCTCAGTGCTGCATCCGATTGGCTGCCTATGACTCCGTCAAGCAGGTGCAGGTGATGTCTTTCTTGGTTCGGAAGCCTGGTCTGGCTGCTGCCACTTCGTCCTGCCCTCCTGCTGGGCGATGGCTGGCACGACAGGCGAGAAGGACGTGAAGGTCTGGGGCCCCATGGACAACAAGAGGGGGACCCGACCATCAGGTGCTCAGTGCACCTGTATCCCCCAGAGGACAACATGGACTTCGCCGAGAATCCCAGGGGACCGGGCGTCACCCGGGCACCCCTGTGGGTTAGCCCAGACACCCCTGCCAGACCCTGCCTATTTTCTGGTTAAAATTTTGGGGGCCCTTTGCCCTCATTTTGGGCTGCCAAATTCGGCAAGCCAGTTAAAGGGAATTTCCTTCCCCTAGGATAGGTAACGCCAAGCCAGAGGGGCGGGGGGGTTACGAAAAATCAGCTCTCCGGCACGCATTTTCTGTGCCAGGCGACCCCCCCCCCTTCATACACCCGGTGCTTGCGTGGGCGCTTCGCTTGGGCGCCAATCAATCAAGTGTGCCTGATTCTAACCCTGCGCTTCTTTCGTTCCTGCTTCTGTTTCCCTCTATGTAGGAGGTCGACCTGTGTCCATCCCATAGTCCATAGAGTGTGTGCCACTGTGAGTGCCACCGAGTGTGACCAGAGCAACCGGTATTACCACCAGGGTGTAGATCACCCACCGAGCAAAAATCTGTATGGCAGCTGTACAGCAGCTCAGGAGTGAGTTACTGTTTTTAGAGAAAACTCCGCTGCAGCCCAGGTTGATGTAGTTACGGTGTATTACACGTACGTTTACTTAGGAGTGATACTTAGAGGATATGACCTGATCCGTCAGATAGGGAGTATCCTAATATCCTATGTAAATGAGAACTCCTTGCGATGTAACGTACTATGACGGAGATACAGATATAGATTTACTAGCTGAATTTTAGGTAACCGGCGGTTATGACTCAGGTGAATACACACAGTGAGATGAACAGTACCCAGCTGGTTTGTCTGGTGATGGTAGTCTGTAGGATACAGAGTGCCCCGTGTCATGTCCGTGGTGTGCTGATGCGCGGTTGTATAGCAGCTGTATAGGTGAACGGATTTATTGCTCGTGTACTGCTGTGAGTGCGATGCAGTTACTTTGATACCCCGTTGTCAGCCCTGAGGTGGCGAATACAGGTCTTGCCGATTTGAGGCCAGGGGGATGTTTGAGGCGACACTCTGATGGTGTCGGTGTCACTGTGCTGGCAATTGTTTGCTTGTGTCTACGTATGCCAGCAAGGGTGTGTGTGTCTGTGAGTACCTGTGCGCGCGTGTTCTGCGTCACGAGAGGTACCCAGAGCAAACCCCCCCGCAAGACATTGGCTTCCCCTGTGGGGGAGATATTTCGCTGTGATTGTGTAGTGTTGTTTTGAGCCTGTTCGTTTAGTTGCAAGTCAGCGAGTGCTTCTTGTTGGATAGGTGTCTCCCATTTTTCTGCCTTTCTGCAATCAGCCAGTCTTTCAGTCGGTCTGCCTGTCTGTGTCTTGGTTGTGGTTGATTGTTTGTCGTTGACCTGATCCGTCGTTCCGGTTGCAGCACCAGGCGATACGCCACACTAACCCATAGTTGACCCATGGCATACAGCCATCTGCATCTCAATGGGCATTTGGCCTGTTTGGTTTATGGCCCTGTTAGCTGGCGCCAACCGGTGACAGGCAGTTATATCCGTGGTGGCAGTGACCGAGAGCCAGTCTGAGCGACCGCTGTATCCGAGTCAGCTGGCCAACCCGTTAGCCTGCACTCTGCAGGACCGCGCGACCTCGTTCTCTCTGCCTGACACCTTGTTGGCTGGAATGCCAGTGGCGAGTTCGCTGCGGTGTTCTCCACGGTGTCAGTGCATGGAGACGTCGTTGCCTTTCGTGCAGTGGTATGGAAGTGGTATGAATTTTCAATTTTAGTTTCATGTATAGTGTTTTGTACCAGCTTACTTCCCTGTCGTTGGCACAAAAATCAGTGTCGTTCTCGCCTGTGTCTGCGTGTAATGTGAGGGAGTACCTAGTTGTGTATTAATCATTCGTGACCCTGAGGATGGTCATGCCCTCAGGGTAAGGCAGTCTGTGGCAAGGACTGGAGGAACGACGACCCTTTCCCTGTACCTGAGTCCGGAAGAAGCCAGAGATTTGGTTTACTGTCTGTACCTTCGTCTGATACGAGGATAGCTGGTAACTGCCTAGTGTGATGCAGGTAGTGTTACAGTTGACTGTAATAGAAGTCCAGAGGTCAGTGATACCCTACAGGTGACTGAGTTTACTAGTTCGTATGCGAGAGATGAACTTTGGGTTGATGGTAATACCCCTAGTCACTCCGATGATTACGGTCATAGCCGTGTCTACTGAAGCTGTTCAGGAATGTAACAGTAGCTACACGGTTAGTTCTACTGTGATGTACTGCGTGTTCACCTGGAGTGTCAGTCGCTGTGGCACTAATGTAACTCAGTGGCACCTTAGGAAGGTCTGAGCTCTAGGAGTCGAAAGTCTATAGTCTGTAGTCTGATGCTGCCGCACCCCAGTGTGACGTTCTTCCGTGTATTGTCTTTCGTCTGTAGGGCCCAGCTATGGCATTGGGGAAAAGACAATTATTTCTAATCCTAAACAGGTGTTGATTGGAGGAGGCCTCTCTGTTTTCTTGGCTCCTTGCGTTGATGTTTCATGCAGAAAATACCTTCTTTGTTGTCCCCCTTAAGCCTAGCTGTGGGTGATTGGCTGGTTTGGTGTGACCTCAGGCCCGTCCTTGTGCCGCAGGGCTGGAGGTCTTACGGGATGTGGTGACGACTGTTTTTCTCTCCTCGGTGTCACTCTCCGTATTTCAATTTTTTTTTCCGAACCATGGGCAGGTTGGCCCTCCGTCAGGAGTGGGAAGCCCTGGCAACACCCCCGCTATATGGGGTAGATTGGTTTCGTGTTGGGAAACGTTTGTTTATCTGTGGGTTACAGGAATTGCTGTGTTGCCTGCTTTTCTGAATCAATCTGTTCTAGACCCTGTAGTGGTACTGTCGGTACAATGCGCAGATGGGTGGTATAGCAGTTCTGATGTGTATGAGTGAGTCTGCTGTTACCATTGAAGGAGCTGTGTATGATTCTGCCCTGTGGCTGCTGTGATATGACCTTCCCTAGTTAGCCCACGAGGCATTTTTTTGGTAGCACCCTGGAAGCCAGTTTGAAGGCCCAGGCGTAGTGTACGTGACACTGAGACAGGCCCCAGAGGGGAGCACTGTCGCCACTACTCTGCAATTGCAATTGCGACTGACTACTTCGTGTAGCTGAAGTACATGATACCCCGGTGAGTACCCGCAGACTGAGTCTCTGTGACCCTGGGTGGACTAGTACTCGTACGGTGTGAGCTTATATGGGATATCCCATAGGCCATACTAAAGCACCACCTATGTTACAGATGCCTGGGTTGCCAACTTGGGAGACCACTAGGTGAGTGAAGACAGCCTACTATGTACTTGAGTATATTGCCTGTAACGCCAGTACAGGAAACCCGTGTGTAAAGCAACATCAATGTTGTGGCCGCGGGTGCTGTACTGTGTATTATTACAGGAGTATTGTACGAGTAACCCTGAGTGTCACAGAAACCGCCTTTAGGTGAGTAACCTCTGGACTCTAGTGAGCATAGATGACTTTACTGTATTGCTATAGCTTAGCCTTAGTCAGCCAGACAGATAAACCCTTAGGCCTGCAAGACAGCCTACTGCAGGTAGTCTGGTTATAGCGCTGTGAGAGCATGACTGAGTAGCAGCCGGACTGAGTAGCAGCTTGTAGTGAATTTGAGGTAGAGTGTATGTGTAAACATAGAGGTAAGTGTGCCGCACTCAGTGGCTTTGTAGCTGGTTTCCTGTCTAGGAGAATGATAGGGATGGGCTTTGGCAACAGCAGGAAGGGACGTACTGACCTGGGGGACCTATAGGGAGAAAACAACCCCTTTACCGAACATGTGCGTGGAGTCGCGACCACTGCACCTCGGGGGGTATGACTCTGCAGGTCATGTATTCCGCCAACGGTCTCCAGGCAACTCAGTAGAACCTGGCTGCCCCTAGCCAACCTTCTGCGGATGATCAGCAGTAGTGACTTGTAAGTTAATCTGCAGTGTATTGAAGAGGTACGGCCGTACTTGGTTTGTAAACTGAGGGTCTGTAAAGGCCATCCCCTGCACTTTAGTGCCAGACAGTCACCAGTGGGTCGTCAATAGAGTCTGTTTTCATCCGGATGTAGGTTCCCGTTGAGAGTGTCTTGGGAATTCCCGGAATTTGCTTTCATGGAACCTCTGTCTTCAGCTGTCGTGTCTGAGGCATCGTCTGAGGTTACCATCATCCGTCCTGCAGTGTTCAGTTTGTGGGACCTTTGTGTGTCCAATTCTTCTTTTCGGGATACTGCCCAAGGTCTGGACTCCCTGATGGCTGTGCGACAGTGCGCCGCTAAAAGCAGTGCAGGGTGAGCATACAGAGAGTATCGTAAGCCAACGGTCAGTTGTGAGGTACGCGTGGAGCCGGGTTGCTGCTGGTGCCTCGGGGAGGCCGACGTGGACTGATTGGGCTGTCAACCATCTCGAGGGTGTAGAGTAAGGGACCATTATTTTCTGTGAGACCAGTTTGGCAGCGGTGGCAGTGTTTGTCAATGCTATCACCTTCCTCGGTGTTTCAGAAGTCTTTGCCTGTGTTAGCCCCGCTTTTGAAGTGTTTTGACAAGTGCGTACCCCCCCCCTGGGGTATATACTTGACAGATGTTTCTCATATGCGTGCAGTGCATAACCCTATGTCGGTAGAACTCGGTGGACTTGACAGCAAAGTTCTCGTGCCGGATGCTCCTGTCTATGCCCCCCGCCATCCGTCTGTTCTCAGGTCCGCCGAGTGTACCCAGCCCTCCTGGGAGCAATCCTGGACTAACCGTGGCGCCCAGACTAGCTCCGAAGTGCCCGGAGCTGGCGGACCGCGGAATCGCCAAACAAAAGTGTCAGCTGACGTTCTCAGAATTAGTTCTGTATCGGAATTGGTTTGTAGGTCCTGCAGTGTCCCCCTCTTTGCGCAAGCATGCCCTTGTCTCAGCACAGGGCCCCTCTTCTGACTGTCAATTTCCTGCGCAGGTCTTTGTGGTCAAGAATGCATGACAACATGTTTGTGAGGCAGATGTAGTGGGACTGAGGGGCCAGGTCATGCCTGTGAAGAGTTGTTGCTGCTCAGCACAGCATTACAATTGCAGACTGGTTCGGTTTGATTTTTCCTGATCCTCTGACATACAACATTGTAGTCATGTCACTGTCCGCACGCGGTATTGTGCTGCGTAAGCTGTGTCCAGTCAACGTCAGCTGGCACCTTGGAACTGAGCACTATTCAGCGGGCCAGTATGACTAAACTGGAAGCGGACCCAGTACTACAGTTTCCTCAGAGCAGATGAGTTATCAGTGCACGTCCTATGACTCAACTGACCCCCTGGTGTGCCACCAATGTCCAGACCCCCGACCTGGCTGGAGGGTGTCTGTACGCCCACAGCCCATGAGGGCGCCCCAGGGCGAGGCGATGACACTGGGTTTTCCCCGGGGGTGGAGGCTGGCCTGGGCTGTGGCACCACGGCGTACAACTGGCAGAACTGACTTCTGTTGTCTGTTGCCTCCTGCCTGACGTCAGTTTATTTTCAGTGCAGACCTAGAAGGACAAGATGCAGCCCCAGTGAACACATGAAAAATGGTACAGGTTGCACATGTGTTCTCGCTTCAAAAAAAAAACAAAAAAAAACATGTTTCGCAGGGTATTGGAGCAAGTTGGTTTCCGAGCCGCCAGCTGGTGGTACCAGACTTCTTTGCATGTAGCGTGTTCTGCAACTGGGCAGCGGTTGGGAATACAACCTACGAAAGAATTGGTGTGCAGGCCCATGTTTCCAACCTCCTCCGCGGAAGGATGGTTGATGCCACTCGCGGACAGGGCTCAGACATGGCCCTCTACTCAGGATTCACCACTGGCGCATCCAAAAGTACCACAGTTTGCTCTCTGTACGCTGCCATCACATGGCAGGTTGACTGCAAGTGCCGGCCCGTCTCCGCCTAATCCTTTGACAAGATGTGCGCTGATATGAAGGCAGAGCGTGATGATATGTCAGTCCTCAGTCAGCTGTCTGTACAGTCTGTTATGTCTGGTCAGGGTAGTCTGTCGAATTCTGTGGTGTAGCGCCCCTGTAGACATCCCCACTCTCAGTGTAGAGTCTGGGGGGGAGTTGAAAAAAATAGATTTCTATCAAGGTCGGTACGGTTCCGCTGATTGAGTTGCAGATTTAGACAGTACAGTGCCAGACAGAGGACAGTACAATGCCAGACAGATCGCGTCGTCTTCGAGCCGCGATCAGTGCGGATGGTGCGTCATTCAATTCTTTCGATCAATTCAATTCTGTCACGTAATCATATTGGTGCTGTTTAAAGATTCTGATTGGTTAGTTTAGGCTGTGTTGCGGCCAGCGGTGCCGTCGCCCGAACATGCGAATGTAAGGATTCATTAGGTTTGATTCTGATTGAACATTTATCCTCTTCAATTGATTAGTTCGCTTTCGAGGTGGGAATCGTAGATTCATGATGGTGCACCACTATTTTGCTTTGTCGCTTTCCATGTTTTGCATTCACATACTTTCATTACACTCATTGCATTGTTATGCATTCATTCCATTCAAGCATGTGTTGTTTGTTTACTGTTGTTTGGATTTGGGTTGTTACACGTAGTGATGTCCATTGCATGGTTTATTATTGTTTAGTTACGGGCAAGGATAAAGGTAATGCAAGCATGATATTGGGTTTGGTGTCACACGTCTCCCATGCTTTGTTTAGCATGGAGCCGTGGTGAGCCCGGTGCCGTCCATGGGGGTAGAGCCGTAAGGATCTTGAATGCCTTGGCCACCACGACCCGCCGCCGTGGAGAAACAGAAATGGTGGGGCCTTGGCAACGGCACGGCGGCCCCACATCGTCAACAATGACTCGGACGTACACGTGGTGATTTCCTTTGTATCTTCCTTGCTTCGCCTTTACTTGCTCGTAGTTTTGTTTGTTGTGTTTGCGGGTATGACCCTAGGAGTATTTTGAATTGAAATATTTTTATGCAAACAATCACATCAATTGTTTTAGATAAATTTTTGCTCGTGTGCACCCCTCCCAAAAATTACATAGTTTTATGAGCCCATTTTCCAATCTTTGTTTTGTAGGTTTTGCTAACCATTGAGTAGTTGAAGTATAAGCATTTTGGGGATGTTCTATAGCAAGTCATACCTTACTACAGAGTCGAGTAGTTCTCTTTTTCTTTGTCCATGCTGCCGGAAGCATGGATCACGAGGGTCACCAAGGAGGAAGCCAAGAGGGCCAAGTCCAACCACACGGTCAAGATGATGCTCCCCAAGGAGTATCATACGAACGTGGTGGCTTGGACGAGGAAGAACGTGGCCCGGTATGTCAAACGGCACTCCCTGTGAAACGCTCTCCTCATCACCGTCTCGGGCGATCGCGAGAAGACCGCGATGTGGCGCCTTGATGAGTGTGACGTGAGCGGCCAGACCATCCGTTTGCAGGCCGTCCCGGCGCGGATGAGCTGCGACGAGATCCTGGAGTGGGTTGGAGAGGAAGTACTCAAGGAGTACCGGAACCTTCACCACACCCGCGGGTGGAGGCCCGGCGACCGCGACGTCAACTACGTTGGCAAGGGGCCTGGGGGGGAAGCTGCCATGGACCCAGCGGGAGCCGATGGCGATGAAGCTCTCGTTGACGATGACGACGACGATGAGCTCGCCGAGATGGCCGTTTGTGCCTTCGTGGCCAACAACCTGAACGCGGGGAGCAACCGGGGAAGCTCGAGACCCCTCCAGCAGGGTTGGAAGAAGAACGAGAAGAAGGATCCCCGCCGCATTGGCAACCCTCCGCTGTCCTTTGCAGAGTTCATACGAGCTCACCCTCAGGGCTGTTTCGTGTGTTATGGGAGGAAGCAAGGCTTCAACCATGACCACCGGACATGCCCCATCCACCAGGCCGACATGGAGGCCTAGAAGAAGGCGCACGGGTCGAAGAAGCGTGCGCCCGCGGCCATCCGGGAGGCCAAAGTGGAGGTTGACATGGACGAGCTCTCCAAGCTGATGTCGGTGGGGACCGAGTTGTAGAAGGAGATCCAGGAGATCAAGAGGAACTGGGTCCCCAGGTCAGACAACAAGAACAAGGAGAACAAAGAGAACGACCAGAACAAGGACAACGACAAGAAAGGTAGGAAAAGGGGAAAGAAGAAGGGTGTCAACGAGGTTGATGCGGAGGAGAGTACCCCTACTACCACAACCGACGCCCCTTAGCGGAGCCCGTGCAGCCAAGGGCCCCAGCTAGGGCGGTCGCAGGATGGTGTCGTGGGAAGCGCCACACCATCCCAGTCGGGAAACGATAAGCACAAAGGGACTGCCGCGGGCGGAAGGCACGGTCCGACACCCAAAGCGAAGGACAGTCGCGGTGGCGGGGTGAGGACAAGTGAAGGCACGAACCCTTGCACCCGTCCATCCTTCGCGACCAAGAATGTATTTGATGTGCTTCAAGATCTATCCGAGAGTATCGGAGGATCACCCGGACCGCAGCTAGATGCTGCAGATGGGCAGCCTGAGCCCATTGTCCACGACCTGCACCAGTCGCTGGTTGAGCTTCTGGAACGGCCAGAGATCCTGAGCTTGCACGCCGTGTGCCGAGTGGGGCGTGAGCGGCAGTTGCACCTTAAGGTCCGTGCCTTATGCGGGGAAGTGGAGAAGGTCTTTGACGTGTTGGTCGACACGGGAGCTCAGGTCAGCTTGGTCAAGGCTGGCCTACTTCCGCCAGAGTGTTTGACCGACAGTCGGAAACCTGTCAGGCTGAAGGTGGCGAACGGCCAGTACATGGTTGGAGGCACGAAGGAAGCGGCTATAGGGCTGCAGTTCGTGAACCACCGTGAGCTGAGCCGCCCAGACCTCGGCAAGGAAATCCTCCTGCAAGGTCGCTTTTACGAGGCCGAGATGGACTGGGTCATGATCGTTGGGTACAACTTCATGATGGAGACGGACTCCGGCGTTCTCCTGGCCCAGGCCTCAATGACCCTGTACCAGGACGACCAGCTCTCGTGGCTTTCGTCACCTGAGCACCATGTGGAATGCCAATGGATCCATCCGGAACGCAATCAGCTCAAAGTAGCCGCGCTGGGCACTGAGCCAACTGGGCCAGCAAACCAGGAGTACGGCGTAATGCTGGAAGTGGCGAGCCGAGTGGTCGCGGACCTGGGAGCTTCGGATCTGGCCCTGGACGCGTTCTCTTCAGGAACCTCCGCCCATCTTCGGGTTTGTGAGAAGTACTGGAGCGCCCAGGACTCCGCGTGGAAGAAGCACTGGGGTCCGCATCAGGGTTTGATGTGGATCCATTGCCCCCGATGGGACATTCCAAGGGCGGTAGCGAAGATTCGCAAGGACCGCTCCAAGGCAGTGCTGGTTGTTCCTATGGGATGCACTGAGGAGGAAAGCACCCGACATTGGGTGGTCTCATTGACCAACATGACCTTAAACAAGGTCGTCCTACCGGCTGGAGAGAGTATCTATCAGGACGCTAAGGGACAGCAGATGCCACCCCAGAGATGGCCAACGGAATTCCACTATGTGGATGGGGGCCTTGAACAGGCCGACACCACGGACTTCGTGTGTGTCAACCGCATCGTAGCGGAGCCATGGAGGCAATGCTTTGCGGTTTCCCCTGTTGACATCGGAGAATCGGAGGACCTCCTCACTGAAGAGGAGTTGGATCTGGTTCAGGGGTATATGGATCAGCCCCTTTACGACTGGGGAAGCCAGCGTGAGGGCAAGGGCCAGGACAAAGCCTGGTGGGAAGTGGATTCCATCGTCTTCGATTCCTATGATGGGAATACCTTCGTACAGAGGGTGCTGGACCACCTGTCCAGCCAGGACGAGCCAATCGGCGGGAACCCACCCACCTACGGCGACTTGTTCCGAGGCAAGACCAGAGATGGCCCTTTGAGCCACCTGGGAAGACCACCTGAGCCGAAACCGAGTGGGGTCGCCACCCCTCAAGTAAGCTCAGTGGTCCAGGTGCCCGGAAAAGCCAAGGCGGAGTCCGACGATTGCCCCAAGATCCAGGCATTGAGGGCCAGGCTGAAGCAGAAGTATGGTGAAACCTTCTTCAGCCGAAAACCTGTGTTTCCCCCACCGTTGCGTGGGCCGTATGGCGAGGCCAAGATACGACTGAAGCAGGACCCCCGTGTGTATCAACACCGGGAGTTTGCCCTGAGGGGCGAGAGGAAGGAGGCCATGGAGAAGATGCTCCGTGATTTCATCGAGAGAGGCTGGCTTGAGCCGTGCCACTCCGGGTGGGCCTCCCCCTGCTTCGTCGTCCCCAAGGAGGTGGCCGGAGAGTGGCGGCTCGTGGTCGACTACCGCGGCCTAAACGCCCAAACGCAGCACAACAGCTATACGCTACCCCTCATTGAGGACATGCTGCAAAAACAACACCGGTGGAGGATCTTCATGGTGATTGACCTGAAACGTGGTTATCATCAGATGCCTCTCGCCGAGGAGTCCCGTGCCTGCACAGCCATGAGCACCCCACTTGGACCTCTCCAGTGGAAGGTGATGCCCATGGGCGTTACCAACGGCAATGCGGCTTTTCAGCGGATGCTGGAGAACCTGCTTGAGCCGGTGCGTGACTGTGCGGACCCCTTCGTGGACGACGTGATCATCGCGTCCGGGGACCCCAGTATGAGCTATGAGGAGCTCCTGGAGGCACATGAGAGGGACGTCACCCGAGTGCTGGCCTTCTGGTTCGGCACAAACTCACAGGCAGCAGTGACAAGGCCACCATTGCGGTAAGCGAGGTGGTCTTTGCTGGCCACGTAGTCGGGAACGGGCAGCGGAAGCCCATACCCGGCAAGGTGGCTGCGATCGAGCACTGGGAAAAGCCCAAAACGGTCTCTGAGCTACGGGCGTACTTGGGGTTCTGCAACTACTACTTGGGGTATATCAAGATGTATGCCGAGTATGCAGCCCCCATGACAACCATGCTCAAGGGCAACCGAGAGGAGACCAAGAAGGGGTCCAAGAAGGCTCTGGTCTGGACTGCTGAGTCCGACCGTGCCTTTGAGGGGATGAAGCAGGCGCTGCTATCCGCAGTGGGTCTGCACCTCGTGGATCCTGACCGAGGGTTCGTCCTGCGCACCGACGCTTCCGACTACGCCGTTGGCGCTGTGTTGGAACAAGTGCTTGACGATGGGGGGCACGTGCCAGTGGCCTTCTGGAGCCGAGTCCTGGCGGAAGGCCAGAGACGGACTCGGACGCCCCGAGAAAAGGAGGCGTATGCCATCGTCATGGCTCTCAGGAAATGGGCTGGGTACATAGCCCTCCATCCCGTCACCGTCTGCACCGACCATCAGAGTCTGCAGTCGTGGCACAAAGAGCACGTGGACACCCCCTCAGGTCCCGCCTCCCGACGGGCAAGATGGCATGAGACCTTGGCCAAGTTCGACCTCACGGTTGTGTATGTTCCTGGCAAGGACAACACCGTGGCGGACTGTCTCAGTAGGTGGGCCTATCCCGCCAGCAAGGGCATGACAGACGTGTCTGCCCATGGCGATGAGGCTGAGACCGCTGAAGCCCAGAGGATCATAGAAATGGAGCGCCTGATGGAGGAGGAGGGTGTTAAATGCTTCGTCGTCATGGCTGCGGATGCCCCCCTCGGAACGAGGATGGGCAGAGCGGTCAGAGTACTCGCCCCTGATGGAGATGAGTCCGACAAGCACCTCTTCCCTGAATCTTGCCTCCAGGACGACTGGACCGACAACTACGCTAAGTCTGAGGCCTTTGAGGCCGAATATAGGGCTGTGACGGACCCTGATGACGGGCAGAAGTGGCCAAAGGGGCTGACTGAGGAAGATGGCCAGCTCTACCGGAATGGTAAGCTGCTGGTCCCAGAGTTCCGAGTGCTCGAGCTATGTGAGGCTTGGTACCACCACATGATGCACCCAGGGGTCAAGAAGCAAGCCCTGGACATGCAGCGCCGGTTTGAGATCGACCAGATCGGTCTCTACACCGCCATCAAGAAGGTCAGGAAGGGTTGCTCGGTCTGTCAGGCCTGCAATTCTAACAACCGGAACGTCAAGGGGGAAGCCCAATGGACTCCGGTGCCTGACCAGCCCATTGAGAGCGTGGCCATGGACGTCTTCTTCATGCCCGAAGTTCACATTGGCAAGGAGACCTTTGACTGTGTGGTCCTTTGTGTGGACCGCCACAGCGGCTACGTAGTAGCCGTTTCGGCACGCAAAAAGGGGTTGCTTGCCAAGGAAGTGGCAGTCATGATGATTCGTCATTGGCTGACCGTCTTTGACATCCCCCGCACCATTTGCAGTGACCGAGGGCCCCAGTTTACTGGTGGCTGGTTCAAGGCCATGTGTTCCCTTATGGGAATACTTCATGCCAAGAGCGTCGCCTATCTCAGCCGGTCCAATGGCCGGGCTGAAGTGGCTGGAAGGCAGCTGTTCGAGAAGCTGCGCAAGATTCACATCACCAATCCACGTCGGAACTGGTTTGAGGAGATGTGGCCCGCTCTGAAGGCCCATCATGATACCCCCACTCCGGGTGGTTTGTCCCCTCACCAGATTCTGTTCGGCAGGGACCCCCTTGGTCGGGGACTTCCCTTGTCTGGTGATGGCATGGCTATGGACGCTAAGGAATTCTTTGCGCGGCAAGAGGCAACGGCGCGGGACATCCGCCAGCAGCTCGAGAAGGAGCATGCTGAGCGTCAGAAGTCCGCCCCGAGCTCGACAGCACAAAAGTTCAGGGTGGGAGACCCGGTGTGGGTGATCAGACCCCGCCCTATGGGCACTCACCGCACCAAAACCTGGTTCACACCCGGAGAGGTGGTCCGCAGGATTGGTGAGGACACCTACCGCATCAAGGTGGGTCACGGACAGTTCCGAGAGCGCCACGAGAGTCAACTCCGTGTGCGGGAACCCGACCTCCGTGGCCAACATGTGTCCCTGGACTACGCCGCACATGAGGCTGATTCGGACGACGATTATGCTGAGCAGGACGACTATGCCGCCGAGAAGATCCTGGCCCAGCGTCCGAACGCCTCAGCACCCGGAGGCCTGGAGTTCAAGGTTCCTTGGCGAGGCTATGGGCCGTCCCACGACACCTGGGAACCCGTCTCCTCGTTCGTGCCGGGGACCAATACCCCCTTCATGGACTACATCCGCAAGCACAAGACCAAGATCCACGTCTCGGACTTGGCAGCACTCACCCGGGCGATTGCAGCCAGGGGCGCCTGATCGCCGCCTTGAGCTCTCCCCTGATGCAGTTTGAGCGCTTGTTTCGTCGACGGATCGTCCCTCACTTGCTTGCTCTCTTCGATCTTCCGGTGACCTGCCATCAGAGTGGCCATATACCCCCCCCTGCTGAATCCAGGAGAGGATTGCCCCTCTTTTCCACTTCTATTCGTCACTCCCCGCCTGCTGAATCCTTGGGCAACCAGGCAGGGCGACTGACCTTCACATTTCCTGAGCTCTTGGGGCCTTGAAGCCCATACGACGTTGCGCAACGGATGCCGCTGTCATCGGCATTGCGATTTTTTGGTGTGTGGTCTGGTCCCATGGCACTTGCGGGATCCAGACCAGTCTGCGTGTGTCTGCAGACTATATATGGCCTGAACTCAGGCGTTTTCCTGTCCACCCTCCTGCATATGCCTTATCCTAACCGGGGCGTGGTTTGGCGCTCTATCCAGAGTGTGTTTACACGCCTATTTACCCCGCTTATTGCTTACTTTTCTGCCCCCCAGGATATGTGCATCTGTATGTTGCGTATTATCAGCCCATCAGCGCCTATGGACTGTTTTTCCCCCCGAGGGGATGCGAATCGGAATACGCAAGCGCCCTGAGTCGCCGTATACATGCTCTTACATAAGGTCCAGCCTGGACCAGTACCTAAGTACAGATTCTTCTGTTTGGGTGCCCGTGATACCGTCTGCCCTAGTGGCTGTGATGTGTTGAGATCCTGATGGCGCCAGGCGGGAAGCCCAGTTGCCTGACTACACTCCCAGCGGTCCGCCACTGTCAGTCCCAGTGTGAGCCTACCTACTCGCAGACGCACTTGCAGTCGGGTGGCGGCCTCTGTCCTGACCTCGGTCAGTCTGCCTGGGAAACTGGTGGTTTGAGGAGTCGACGCCTCCGCCCAGACTGCATGGGGGGTCCCCCATGCATGGCCTTCGTGGTAATGGGGCGAGGGAAAAGACGGCCTTCATGCCCGATCCCTTATGGAGGAGCTCGTTCGACTTTACCACTCTGAACTCGCGTCGTGGATACGGACATGGTGCGCCCAAGAAAGGACCCGTGGGGACTCTCCCCCAGACTGCGGCCTTGGGAAGCCTGGGGTAGCCGCATGGATCTTTGTGGTTGCTTTCGACCTGTGGGACCACCCCGGTCGTCGTGTGACGCCCATGTTGGCCGTGTATGCCACTGCCACTGTGGTATTGACCGTCGCAGCCGGCACCCGGTGCGCCTGGTATGGGTTAACGGGTCCTTTGGATGCCGAACAATCGCCGCCAGGACCCGGGACTTGATACTTGATACTATACCTGCAGTTACTAACAGTTACAGCACCGTACCTGTCTTACTGTGGGATTGTACTGGGCAGCCTAACCCGCAAATCAGCCTGAAGTGAATATGTGACACCCCCCCCTTCAGGGGATGGTCCTAGGTACCCGCTGCCATGCTTGGGTGTTATCGAGCCGGCCCCAGGGTTTGCTCTAAGGAGGGGGGTGAAGCGGTACCCAGAACCTATGGCCCGTGGCCCGGAGGCCTATGAGCCGTCACACCCGTTATGGCCCATGGCCCGGAGGCCTGTGAGCCGTAACACCCGTGCGGAAGCCGTTGTCACCGGCTGTCAGCGGGATATCCCTGTTCTCTAACCCGCGAGATCTGGAATCCAATTTCTAACCATTAAGTCGATGTGGAATTACCATAATTCTACTGTCTTGGTCGATTTGCGGTTGGAAATTGGTGAAATACCCGATTTCTATCGCGATCTCTGATTGTCGTGAAATCGCCGCCAGACGTCGCACGTTCCGTGCACTGCATTAGAGAATTCTATAAAGCGATTCTTCTTGAAGTTAAGACTGAAACAGTCTTCGAGTGATCCGCAATTTGTTCCTTGATAGAACGCATCGCGTCCCAGATTTTTCCCAGAAAATCTGGGCGGCCGAAGGCGCTTTGAACCCCCAAGTGGAATAACAAGGGCTACGAGCGTTCAAGCGCCCAAGGACGAATTAACGTGCCTCATACGCACTGTGTATGAGGTTTTGCCCCCCATAGTCATAGGATGAGGCCAAAGGATCCCAACTCCATAGGCCCAAAGGGTTATTTATTTTGAGTGTTCTCCAAGAAGTGCGCTTTTTCACGTACTTGGCGTCCAAGTACGTGTAGAAGTATGCTGAGTTGGCATTTGCCCCACCCATGCTTGCCTCTACATCCGGGGCATATCACTTGTCTTCCCCGGATAGTACATATATGATCTCCATATACATATTGGCATTATATTTTGCGTGCATGCTAAAATTCGGCTTTCCGAAAGGAGGTCGATTTTCGACCAAAGCACTTGCATGCGTGTTAAGGGACCAAAGTTACTCTAGAATATAGGCATACTTTGATTCTAGGCCACTAGGTTGGGTGTAGAAGGCGAGGGTAGGGTTGTATGCCATATTTGGTGTCATATCACGTGCCCATTTGGCGGGTGCACCATTCCAAGACTAACCCGCCAATCAACCCCATATCGCACGAGGCCCTTCATTGTACTCCCAACCAACACTCGCAAGCCTCACCTTCGTAAAGGGACGCTTGTGGAGCGCTCCCGAAGCGATGCGTTGCGAGCAAGGTGTGTTTTTTGCAATATTCCATATTTCCATGTGCCCACTTGGGAGGCAGCGCACGCGACCTTCCAAAGCGCCCCAAGTGGAGCACATAAGTGGAATCGAAGGTCATTGGTGTAGAGTCATTGTCTTTAGAAGGATTGGTCGACTACTCAATCCAAGCCGAAGATATTATAATATATTTATGGAGTTTTCAAGGCACTTTTGCGTGTTTTTTCGCCAATATTGCTGTTTTTTGCCCGTCATGATGTCAAGTGGCGACCGTGTATCTCAACGTTGCGCTCAATTGACATCATGACACCAGTATGTTATGAGGGTACATACTTCGGTGCCCAACATATCTTGGACCCGGCGAACAACTCTCCTTGGGCTTGGCATACCGTGGCCGCCATGTTGGCGATTTGGGACCATCCCAAATCATGGGCTCACTTGGCGACCCTGCCATTACCAAAACCGGAGGGGTTTGGGCGACCCCCAAAAGATATGTTGGACGCATATGATTTGATACCAATCCTATGGCACACTCCGGTCCAAGTCGGGCATGTGCATCATTTGCCCCAACCATGAGTGTGCTCATTTTCGGCCATTTTGAGCAATTTTCCACATTTTCTGCCCGCCGTGCACCATGTTCAGCCCCCTCCTGCACGCTGGACGCATGGACCAATGGACCATAAATGACATGGGTGTTATGGATATTGGTCCCCATGGTTCGCACACCACGTGGGCGAAGCGGAGCAACCTTCGTCAAGGTGCTAGCCCAAGGTGGGTGTGGACAATTTTGCCATTTTGGCATTTGTGGACCCAATTGGGATTGACACCACGCCGAGTGGCATGGAGATCTTTGAGAGCCAAGAGCATGGGAGTCACGGTTGGACTCCCGGTGGATCGGGTATGGAACGGCGGATCCGATCTCCAAGCCGGCGTGGAGATATACTATTGGGGATACCCCGGATTTTGGCTCATTTTGAGCCGCCAAAGGGACCCCCTTTTGGGACCCCGATTTGACCCCTCCGTGTGGTCAATTGGTTGCCCCATATCTCTATGCCCACAAGGAGCCCGGACTCAATTTCAAGTTGTACACTCAGATATGGGTCCTAGGTCCAGCCTCCTATCCTGTGAACCATTCGCCTTGCCCTGGCTGGGCGGGCCACGCGTGGGAATGACGCCAATTTTGGTGATTTTGGCATCATGACCCCACTTGATGAACCCGTGGTGCCCTGATGCCGGGGCCTCAGAGAGAACCAGGTTGGGTGAGGGCTCCAGGGAGTTCTTAGTCGAAGGGCATAGGGTCAGTTGTCTGGTCCCTACCTCTGGCGGGTCAGGACCAGGGGTCAATTTTGGAGTTTTTCGAGCTAATATCAGTTTGGGCTGAAACAGCCCATTTTCAGCTACCAACTCCTGGGGGATAATGGCGGGGCTCTATCTCTCGATCAGAGATGAGTTCGGACCTGCCGCTAAGGGAGCATGGGGAGCGACTGTCGGTCGTCCCTGGAGCCCCCTTGGTTCTGAGGAACTCGCCTCTGGCTGGGCGGGACACCTCCCCCATTGGCAGGGTTTCAGGGTCCGGAGTGAGCAGGGCATGGGTTGTGTTTGAGCCCCCGCCCCTCCCAGCCACTGAGAGGGTCGGACCTGGGATTGGGACATGAGCTGGGACTGAGTGTCTATTGTCTTGTGATTCCTCTACCCCAGTCCAGTCTTAACCCCATGTGTACATATCCTGATGTGTTGCTGTAAATACTTTTGTTCCCTTGTTTCAGAGTGGCAAGGATCCTGAAACGCTTTGTCACATGACACGAGCGTGATGACGCCCCTGTGAGCGCAGTGCTTTGCCTGCCTGCTTGCCTGTGCGTGTCCACCGCAGCGTCTCGTGGCCAGGCCCCCCATGGGAACGCGTCAGTTGGCGTTCCCCGAACGCGCCGTGCAGTTACCAAGCCCCGTGCTCGGTGCTGGACATATGCAGAGAAGGCCAAGAGGGAGAGGGCCCTCAAGCTCAAATGACATCTCACAAGACGATTAGGAGGGGCAAACACACGTGTAAGTGAGTATGTGTGTGTGTGGAGAGTAGAGTCCATGAAAAGTCAAGTCGCGCCAGTAAATTAAAGAAGACCAACTTAAATTTGGCATCCCACATCCCAAGAGGATGGGCCCTAATTGCTAAAGATAGGGGGAAAAAATAGAGACAAACGGAGGTCTCGCGAGACTTGGAGGCAATTGGGAAAGGTTAGGTCCAAACACATACCACACTCCCACATGTACATACAAGGCTTCAACCAAGGTGTCAACATCTAATATACGGTCCTTGTTGATACAAAAAAACCTCTCCTTGAGCATCTAGTAGGTTGAGCAAAAAATCACAAAGAGTGTAGGCGGTGAGTAGGTTGGGCCAGGAGAAAGCATGTGAAATTAACACAGAAATCGAAATTCAAGGGTCATTCGCATCTTTTCAAGCCTCAGCACTATTCTCATCGCGACCGGCCTCCTCAAAAAAGGGGCAATTAATACCTTGATATCTTAATTTGGTGGCTATGACCCAAATATTGATCAAAAAGTGCCAAAAAGTGACCAAAATAATCATTAAAAAAATGGGTCAATGCACTCATAAGAATTGGAACCATGTGCATAATTGTGTCAAGCACATTCGAAATAGGGTGCATGATCCCTTTTGGAATTATTTTGGGCTTGATGCACCACTCCAAAAAGGATTTGGGGGTGTAGCATATCAATACATGTTGATATTGGCCAAAAATATCAAAAATTGCCAAAATAAAGCCTCAAAGTTTGTACAATGGAGTCCAAAATAAATTTGAAATCATGCATATTTGAGTGGGGCATATTCGAAATAGGGTGTATTCCCCTTCGTCAAATTTATTTGGGCTTGGTTTCCCAACAAAAAAATAATTTTTGGGGGAGTGACACGTGAGGAAATGTTAAAAATGGCCAAAAATGTCAAAAATGGCCAAAACAAAGCCCAAAGATATGTACAATTGAGTCCGAAATAAATTCGAAATCATGCATATTCGAGTGGAGCATATTCGTAATAGGGTGTATGCCCCTTTGTCGAATTTTGTTGGGCTTAGTTTCCCAACCCAAAATAATTTGGGGGAAGTGACACGTGAAGAAGTGTCAAAAATGGCGAAAAATGTCAAAAATGACCAAAACAAAGCCCGAAAAAGTATGCAATGAAATTCGAAAAAAATTCAAACTCAAACATATTTGAGTCGAGTGATTCTCAAATAGGGTGGGTGTACACACTTCATAATTATTCAAAGTCTAGACACCTTGGTGTTTTTTTTTTTTGGACTGTGCATCCCCGCGTTACCCGTGGGGTGCTAGGGGGCTCCGTCTGTGGTGGCTTACAAACTCTCAGTCAATCGGGTGAATGGATTGGAAGACTCAGTAGACTAAGTCCCTCCATGTGTGTTTATGGTACAGCTCATTGAAAAATGGTAGGATACAAATGCAGACTCAAACTGGAAAAAAACTGTAAGAGGTATGGGGTGGGATTTCAGTTTCACCTACTCCTGCATTGCAGTTTCAGCTACTTCTGATTTGCCACTTTTGTTACCTCAGGCCATAAAAAAGAAAAGACAACATAAGATTTAAAAGGTCATTGGTACTCTGCTTGGTGTCGGTACTTGGTGCACAGCAGATTGAGTTTCTCCTGTACCTGCAAATGGATCTTTATGTGTGTTGGAGTATCGGTTGGCCCAAAGGGAGCTTGTGGGGATCCTGTTTGGATGTCCTTCCACTTGCTGCTTGCTGAAGAACTGTCTCGAGAGCGCGGAGGGAGCCCTGGTGTGGGCTTGCTACCACTACCCGTCAGATCGAGAGACCAGTTTATCTCAGCGTACCTTGCTCATGTGACCTGCGTCAGTGTGGGTCTTGGTGTGTGTTCCAGTTTTTGCTGACCCAAAGGGAGCTTATGGGGATCCTGTTCGGATTTCCTTCCACTTGCTGCATCCTTAATGGGGAGCGGGCATTATAAAGAAGTCCACTGGTCAGTGTGTCACAGCAGGTCCCATTTTTGTTTGCAACATTCCAGGAATTGTTCGTGGAGACACAACATGTGGGACGCGAGGTGTATCGCTGGTTCTGAACCTGTGAGCTGCGTGCGCTCCTTAAGGAGTTGCAGCTGGATGATGTTTCTGGACATAGATTCAAAGATGCATGTGTTATATAGGCATAGGTCTTGCAGTGGAGGCAATTCACTGGAGAGGCAACCGAGCTCCTCTGTCGAGGAAAACTGCTGTGCCGTTGACAACAGAACGTTTGTCATTTGATTTTCAAGGGCGTGCTCCGCTGCCTCTTGTTCAACTATGCGGAACCAGGACTTGGTTGGAAGTTTCACAGGGTAGTGTGTTATAACAGGGCCTCGTAAAAGTCCTTGCATGCGTAAGAAATTTGTCATCGTTATTTCTGTGTGATGGAACGGGTCAATGTACCCACCATTGCACTGGGTCATTTCTCTCCACGCAAGTTGAAAAGCCTTGTTATATGAATTTTGCTTTATGACGAATGCAAGCACGACGCGATCGGGTGGGGTCTGATCAGGCCCAAATATCTTATAGTTTCGGCTTTTGTGGTGGCTCAGGATGTCATTTCTGGCAGCAGCCTCAAGTTCATATATGCCCTGTAGCAAGAGTTCTTGATGTTGGTGGATGTGGCCCTGGTGTTTCTGTCTGTATTCACTCAAAAGCTCCGTGGAATGGACAGAGGAAAGGAGGAGGGAAGACAAACAATTAGCGTCCTTCACCTCAGCTCTTATCAACTCCTTACGGGTGGTGATTTCCTGACCTTCAATGAAGTAGTGTCGTGTGATCTCATTTCGGCGAGATGCTTCCTCCAAATATAGATTGTCAAGGTCGTCTGAGGAGAGCGACTGCAACTGGACTCCTTTGGGGCGTGATTTTTTCTTTCGACGCTTCGGCGGTTCGCTTTTGAATTCTGGGAGCAATTGAAGGGGCGCGAAGGGGTTGTCATCTTCAAACTGCCCCGTTGTTGGAGCCTCTGGGTCGCTGGTGATGTTGTGCTCGGCTTCCATTGTTTCCCCTGCCTTCTGGCAGGTCAATCAATCTTCTGCGGGCTCCAATAGCTCATATTGTTGACTTGGAGTGTCATAGGTAGCAGAGATACTTGTCCAATAACCAGGTAGGGTGCTCTGAGACCGTGTGGGCGACGAAGTGGTACTGGATTCTGAGTCCGAGTGCCAAAACTTCCCCCGTGGTTTTCTGTTGACACGAGCGCTCTCGGCTGTGCTGCTGGAGGATTCCAGTCCTGGTAAATCAGGATCGGTTTGGTCCGTCAGGATTTCTTGATGGTCGTCACCGCGGCATTCCAGTACGCACTGTGCAGGTTGCGGGAGGGTAGGAGAAGGGCTTGAGACCTCGCAGTTTTGGTGTTGCTCCGGTTGCGTAACGATCTCGCAGTTTGCAGAGTTCTTGGCATCGCCGCAGTCCAAAGTGCTTGGTTGGTGAAAGAGTTGGTGGTGGGACTGATGTTGTTCAACGGAAATTGCTTTAGTCAAATCTGCGGGGGCTTGCGGCAGAGAAGGATAAGGGTCATTTTCAGGCCCGTTGGGCACTGGGTCGTTAGAAGGTTGACTCGATTGCAGCGGATTAGAAAGAAGAGTAGAAAGGCTTGAGACTTCGCTTTTTCGGCGTTGCTCTGGTTGCGTAGCGATCTCACAGTTTGCAGAGTCGTTGGTATCGCTGCAGTCCAAGGTGCTTGGTTGGTGAAAGAGTTTGCGGCGGGACTGTCGTTGCTCGACGGATTTTGCTGTAATCAAATCCTTGTTGGAAGGGCCTTGCTCTGGTTGCCTTGCAATTTCGCAGTAGGTGGAGTCGTTGGCATCGCCACATTGTGGTTTGTGAGCGCTGAATGCCTGAGCAGGGAGGGGTTTTGACGAAAGCGAAAAAACTGTTTCACTCTTTGGTGCCTGTTTGGTTTTTGTGGACGGCTGTTGCTTAGTCGGCGGTGGCGCCTTTCGAGCATAAGCGCCTGTGGAAACAGAGGTAAACGGTGAAGATGTGAAAGATGGCTGGAGCAGGTTTTCAACCGGCGATGAATTTCGTGGAGGGATTTGTTCGTTCAAGTTGGTTGGGAAATTAGTACGTAACGTGGATTTGCTGCTAGCGAAGTGGTTTGTTACAATTTCAGACACAGCAGACGCGATCTGCCTGTTGGAATCCGCGAGTCTGTGGAAAATTTCCAGCGATTCGTATATTTTTCGATCAGGTGAATCTGAGCTTCCGAAATTGAAATTCATGTTAATTTTGTTCTCAGGTGGTTGTTTTAAGCTGTAAATCAAGTTTTGGATTTGTTCACATTTCTTCTTTCGCAGCGACGGAGCGGGCGACTTTTTAAGACACCTTGGTGTGTGACTTGGGGGTACACACACAATGTGCACACATGCAAAATGGCCAAAAAGGCAAAAATAGGCCAACAAAAAGCATCAAAATGTGTGAGATAGAGGTCGAAAGAAATTCGAACTCGTGCAAATTCGAGTCGAGCAACCTCGAAATAGGGTGTGAGAGTAAGAAAATAATTTTTTCGAACTCAACAACCTCACCTGTAGCACTTGGGGAAACATGCATAATGTGCACACATGCAAACTGGCCACAAATGTCAAAAATAGGCCAACAAAAAGCATAAAAATGTGTGCCATAGAGGTCGAACTCATGCAAACTCGAGTCGAGCGACCTCGAAATAGGGTGTGGGTTCATAGAAATAATTTTTTCGAACTAAATCGTTCGCTCACTATGGATTGGGGGAAGTGCAAGAAATGAACAAGAGGAGTGAGAACCTTCGCCACACCCATGTAGTCTTGGTAAAGAGCGAGAAGTCGTCGTCATAGAGGTCGAAAGGAATTCGAACCCTTGTAAATTCGAGTCGAGCAACCCTCAAATGGGTTGTTGGTGACCTTCAAGAATTTTTTTGAATTAAATATTTCGCCAAGAATGGATTGGGGGAATTGCAAGAAGGAGTGATAACCTTCACCAAACCAATGTTGTCTTGGCAAAGAGCAAGAAGTCGATTCCATCCATCTCCACAATAAGATAAGTATAAGATTGTAAGGATCTTCCATGTAGGTCAAGTTGAATAATTTTCTCCCAATGATATTTTCGAAATTCTGAACTCAAAATCCAAAAATTCCAACTTGCCAATGACCAAGGATGTCTATTCTTTGGAATGGTACATGGATGGACACCACAAACCTGAATCAAAGTAGATGCGGAATGACAAAGGCGAGCAAAGTCACTTTCCAAACTTGGTCTTGATCCTTGTTGAAGTTCTCTCACCTTGAGTATCACATAACATTCGAACAATGAACCTTACATAATGTCATCTTATACTTATCTATGAAATAGATAAGTAAATATACAAACAAGAACACACCAAATAAACACTCAGTTTTTTACTAATACCAAAGCGACACAATGGAATACCATACACAACGAGCAGCGCTACGGCGACAAAGATTCGTGGGTGTCGGATCGAAGCAGGTCACAACCCTACCCTGGCATTTTACCCCTAAGGGAACATTATATGGCCCTATGTATGGGATATATATGGGATAGGGTATATCATATTTTGTTTTCCTTGTTAGGAACATAGGATGTGGGCTAGATAAGGCAATCTTGGTTGTTTAGTAGTTATATCTTTTAGTGGATGATAGGGTGGATTTCTCATATGTGCATATCAGGTATTTCATTGGCTATGTGTACCATATCTGTTTGCAGGATACTTTTCAGTCAACACTATCGTTATGTCTTCTGTGCCAAGCAATTTTGCTGCCCATGCCACTGGAACCTCTGCTCCTGACCACCCAGTCTGGTTTCATGGTAGCAGAGGCGAAAATTTTTTGTCTCTGTCAGGCGTTTGTATAATTCCAACAGACCTCGCGTCTATCTTTTTTGCTCCTCAATCCTGCAAACGGAGTTTTTTATCCCCAGCGGCATTTTGTTTTTCATAACAAAATTAAAATTCTTCAATCCCAATCTCCCACGAGCACTTGGATAATCTTCTCTGTCAGAATCAATTGAACATCTTGTTGTTACTGCAAGTAACAACAACACAGTAATGCATTGCATTCGGAATCAATGATACAGACTGCAACATACGACATTTATTGTACAGTCCCCTTTTCCTCTGTTCATCTCTTCTGTGCTGGCACTGCGCTTGCGCTGTGCGCGATCGCGCTTCTGTCGGGGACCTGCGCTATTATTCCTATGGCCTTGTGTACCTCTCTATGCCAAACCTATTGCACTCCCCTCCCAAGCCACAACTATCAGTACCCAGTGAAAAATGGGTGGTGTTGTTGTGTGCTGAAAAAAAAGAGATATAGGTTTTGCATGGACCTCACCTGCACATAGACACTCAGATTATTTTCCCCATCTGGGGGGTCACCACCCAGTCTGTCTTGTGGGTGTGGGTACCCCTCTCTATACTTCTACTCAAAGACATGGTATTTCCTACTTACCCCTCAGCAATTTCACTACTGCTGTGTCAACAAAATCACACAAAAAAAACTCACCCGACCGCAGCCCGGCAACCCTGCAGACAAAACTCAGGATATCCTGCACCAATTTCTGGACATCCGTTCATAGTTCTGCTGACAGCCCACTGTACCATGTACAGCCTTGGCTTGGATTGCTGGCCTTGTGGTACCGGGTATATACACCCAGGCCATGCCTGTATGCCATGCTCTCTCCTCGAACTCGAACAGATAGACGTTGAAACAATGCAAAAATTGTATAGGAGGTTCCTGTGGATGTAGAAAAAAATAATAATATAATGTGAACGCCGGAAGAGCGTGCAGAGCTCAGTGGCGCGGCTGCAGAAAAAAAGTGTGGCTTCAAAGATTCAAAATTATAGCCTTGTGGGTCATAAATGCTTAACCAGGACCAAAGCAGGCAGACATGGGCGTGTGTGCTGGCGTTGTTGTAGGCAGCCCCAGGTAGGCGAACCCCATGTTGAGTGTATTCATTGGCGTAGTTGAACCCCCACAGAGACCAATAGTCCTCTCGTTGTAGTCCCAGGTTTCTTGCTCGCTGGAGGGTGCACAATACAGGTAGGTGTCGGTCATAAGCTTCCCAGGCATCCAGTCCCACCGGATCTTTGTTTGCTGGTCCGTCTCACACGCGTGGCGGTCATGGCCATGGTCACTGTACTGGTGGATTCCTGCGGTAAATTCTATCCCCACTTCAGTCCGTGACTTGCCGCTTTGCGATGTTGCCTGCCATGGCCCGGCTCCCCTGATGGGAGCTGTCCCGGTGCGCAGCCATCCATGGGCCGTCGTCGCACCTTAGGCACACTTCAGTGCGGCTCAAAAAGCAGGGCCCTCTGCAGGCATACCTAGCTCCAGCCCCAGGGGTGACTCTGTCTCCTCTCCTCACCCATGTAGGCATTCCTCTGCCCCAGCTATCCGGCGTCGTCAGACGTGGCGAGGGCCTTGGCGTAAAGAAAGGGGGGCTGGCCTCCCTGTGCGTGTATGCGTGTTGGTCGGCACCCAATCACAATCCATAGTCTGGTCCTGGCTCTCGCTTACAACATGACCATTCCGCGTCCCACAGCAGACATGGGGTTCACGCCCCAATCACAATCCGTGGTCTGGCGGTGGTCGTACCTCTGCAATGTGTTGATCAAGTCCAAATAAACTTCTTTCGTAACGCGTGGAAGTCGGTGTGGCTGATGCTGCACAATGAACTGGTCATCACGTCAGCCCTGTGGAGGCTGTTGTTCCCGTCCTCATTCCTTTGAGTGATGATGGCGTCGGCGCACTGTGTGGACCGCGTAGAATTGTGGCAGGTCCTTGGTGTTAGTACTCTCACCTGGCGCTCCCTGGACTGGTGTACTTCTGTGCGGCGTGTCTTGAGCTCGCGTACGCTCGTCTGGCGCTTCGTGGACTTGTGTGTCCTCGTGCTGTATGTCTGTAGCTCCTGTACTCTCGTCCGGCGCTTCTTGTTCATCCTCCTTCTCCTCATCGAACCCGTAGAATCCCACCGATTTCTTGGATTGCTGTCGTTGCTGCAGCGTGATTTCTGCGTGTGCTTGCTCCATCTGGCGTTGTATCTCGTTCGCCGCCACGTAGTTGATCGCTGTGAACTTCTCATACCAGTAGCGCCGCCGTGCTTGCTTGTGAATCAAGTCTTCGAGCGACGTCTCCAACGGCGGCTGTTTGGGTGTTGTCGTCTGCTGAACCAGTATGTTCTTCGTGACCAAACAACGTAGGACTCCTCCATGGATCATAGGCAAAGCACCATGGCACTCTTCATGACGGGCACAGTCATATTGGCAGCACTGGGCCCGCGCGCCTTTGTCAGCGCAAAAACCCTTCCAACTCCTGCACCTGTCGCTGGCGGCGCTCTGAGGCAACATGTGGCGCTGGGCCGTGATCGCATACCTGCATGTTACGCAAACGTCCGACAGCCGCACTTATGCGTCGTTCTCCAACCTCTTCAGCTATTGCTTGCCGTAGTCGCTGCAGGCTGGACGGTGTCTCCTTCAGCGGTGACCTCTTCGTGGTCGTCGGGTCGTCCACCGTACTCTGCTGGGCGTTGTCCTCTTTGTCACTCCTCATAGCAGAATCTTCGGAAGCCCAGTAACAACAAGATTATAATTCCAACAGACCTTGCGTCTATCTTTTTTGCTCCTCAATCCTGCAAACGGAGTTTTTTATCCCCAGCGGCATTTTGTTTTTCATAATAAAATTAAAATCCTTCAATCCCAATCTCCCACGAGCACTTGGATAATCTTCTCCGTCAGAATCAATTGAACATCTTGTTGTTACTGCAAGTAACAACAACACAGTAATGCATTGCATTCAGAACTAATGATACAGACTGCAACATACGACATTTATTGTACAGTCCCCTTTTCCTCTGTTCATCTCTTCTGTGCTGGCACTGCGCTTGCGCTGTGCGCGATCGCGCTTCTGTCGGGGCCCTGCGCTATTATTCCTATGGCCCTGTGTACCTCTCTATGCCAAACGTATTGCAGTTTGGCATCGCGGAAAATGATCGATCCAAGACATCGTGGACCAAATTCAAATCAAAATCTCTTCCCCAGGAGGGATATCTGAGGGTGTCCAGGTCACCACTCTCAGGACCTCCTCGGCCCTGACCCCATCGACCAGGCAGGGGCCGCAAAAACGAGCCAAGCCCCAAGTGGCTACAAATCCTAAGTTTCCGAAATCCCCGAATGTTCCCATCGGGGCACCCCGGACTCCAGTAATAATCCTGCACATGCGCATGTCTGGCGGTAGTGCCCGCAATCTCAAACAGGAGGTGAGAGAGTGAAAGTTTAGTCAACAAGGTGGCCGTCAACGGAGGAGCGGGACATGGGCAATTCATTGCGGACTGGCAGCTCCAAAAGAATTATCAACTGACTACAGGCAAAGTCCGGCCCCCCCTCCCCGGGTCGGCAGTGCGTGAAGGTGCAGCGTTCGTACGTAGATGAGTCGATTATTGCCCGATTCTTGGCGCTAATGACGGATCTCGAGCCCGTAATAGGCAATTGTGGTCCTCGTATCGCTCTCTGAGGGTGGCCGTCTATTTCCCCCCCAACCAACCCAGGTACACCAGCTGGATCTCGAGGATGGAGGGGGTGGGTGGTAAGAGAGTCCGTTAACGCGCTGGGCACGCGCTGGGCAAAGGTTTCACACGCTTTGGTGTGGCCCCTCAGGTTGGGGTTAAGGACTCCCACTCTTCGGTGTGGCCACTTGAGTGGTCTGTCACGCACAAGAGGAGGACCGCCCCACCTCTACTCAAGATGGCCAAATTGTTTAGAAGTCCCGACCAGATTTGGCGCCAGAAGAACTGTTTCGCATGTGGTGGGGTGTGACATTTCGGTTTTACTCCAAAATGTACACTCAAGATGCCCAGAGAACGCCCATTTTTCTGACCCCTAATCGAAAGTTAAGCAATTGACGTCAGCAGGGGGGTCCTTAAGGGACTACATTTTTTTCTTGCGAAGGACCGCCCTCGAAACCGCCCCAAGGGACCATCAACCGCCAACCGCCAACCGCCATCAACCCCCAACAGCCGACCGCGGCCAACCTCCAGCGGCGACCAACCGCCAACCACCAACCACTGCCAACCGCCATCAATCACCCATCCCCAACCACCAACCGCCCCAACCACTTCAGTTTTGCCGCAGCAGAAACCGATACAGGTCGGAACTGGCAGTATGAGGTGGGATGATGCGCCGCCGATGGTACGATGGCTTCGCCAATGGGGCCCATCGTGGTCAACTCTGGCACTCCTACGTCGCTAGGGGGGTTGCCAGAGCCTCAGGTCAGAAAAAACCTGTTTGCGGCAGGGCCCATCAGTCCTATGGTTGACCAACTTGACGCTGAAAACCGTCGAGTCCTCGCGCTCAGGCCTGATCCCCATCGCCATCTGGATCCGGCTGGAGAGGCCGTGGCCCTGATCCAGCAAGCCCTGTCAAGGACTAGGCAGAACCCAACTATGGTGGAATCGCCGCGCACTCCAATGAGTGGATCACGGCGGTTTCCCTCCCTGGTGGAGGAATCTCCTGCCTTGGGAGCGTATCCCAATCCCCCAAGCGGATCCAGGCTAAATCCTACGATCATCGAGGAATCCTCCACGCAAATCGAGGAGGATGAGTGTGACCAGTGGTTCCCCCTGGCGTTGGAACAGGGGAACGACGATGAGGAGGAGGAGATTGGAGTGCTGGAACATAGGCCCCTTCAACATTCCCCTATTTCCAGTGCCTCGTCGCCTGCACCGCCTGAACCTATGTCAGGGACCAGGGATCGCCCCATGCTTGTGGAAGAATCCCCGGCTCCCCGCTACATCATGGTGGAGGACTCTTCGGCCCCTCAGTACATTGTTGTGGAAGAATCCCCAGTGCCTATGAGCGGCGTCAAAGACCGCCCGTGTCTTGTCGTCGAATCTCCGGAGCCTATGGAGGACCGGGCCGGTACTACATCTCCAGTGCCTATGAGTGGCACGAAAGATCGTCCTTCTGTAGTGGATGATTCTCCGGCGATGCCGAAGGTTAACAATCCGTGCTGGGGGGGAGGGAATTCCGTGGAGGGAGGTTCAGCAACCCTCCCAATAAACTTGGTCTCTCCCCCCACAACTACATCTCATACGGAGGACCCCCAACTGCGGGTACTACCCAATTGGGGGGGGGATCCAGAGGTTGCAACAGGATCAGAGCCTGTTTTTGCTTTCCATCCGAGAACCCAATCACCTTTGGTGGTTCCTGATTCTTCAGAGTATATTGTGGTGGACGAGTCCCCACCGCCACCGCCGCAGCTGAATACTGTTGGTCCTGTTTCCCCCCCGCCATCGGCCCGCCCCCGCCAGGTGGCTTACATCGAGCAAGTGCAAGGCATCCCGCACCTGATTCGGCCATCTTGTGGTGGGGGTTCGGGGGAGGGGACATTCCTCTAGTGGGGGGACGCCAGCGCCTGTTGCTGCGCGCCCCACACCCCCGTCTTGCCCTGCGGGGTGGCCCTCTGGTCCCGCCGTGGCAGGGGGGTCTGCTGGGGGGGGGCGATGGGGGGTCATCTCCTACTCGTGGAGGGGGGGGTCCATCGTTTCGACATTCCAGGGCCCCCGCTCAAACACGGGGGAAGAACGACCTACCGCACACCTGTGACTGTCCCCGGTGGGTGGTACACTATGAAACGTGCATCCAATCTCTGATGGCACAGGTGAAGGACCTGCAAGCTCAGAATCTACAGTTGCAGCGATCCCATCAGGAAACTTCTCAGGCAGTAGCCTCTACCGCTGGCATCAGTCAGTCCTACGGGGACCGGATGACCCGAATCTTGTCTACATTGGCTAAGTTTGACGCGGCGGACCAGGGCTACTGACAGAATTCCTAGGTGATGGAGGCTAGCGTGGCGGATCATCTTAAAATGTTCAACAGCAACACGGCTAAGTGCTTTAGCGCAGTGGAGTTGCTCGCTACGCGTTATTCCGCCGTTGGATCTAGGATCGATGCGTGCGACCACTGGTACTCCACGCCTACAGAACCCGTTACGGTGGTCCTGCCCCCGCCATCGGCGCCTCCACCCGTTTCTGATCCTGAACCGGCTGAACCAGGTGCGCGCCATTCGGTTCATCCGATGGTGGGTGTGTCCTTCCTTTCCCCGTCCAGCCATCCCACGATTGCATCTACCATTTGAACGCTTGTCCGGATTCGAGGTGGCCGAGGGGGGGGGAAGAACACCACGAACACTCCCACCCCCAAGAACCTACTTCGTGGAGGGGAACCCCCGAAAAGCAGAAGGAACCTGCTATCCCCAAGTGGAGGGCGGCGCCTAAGGGCGGAGAACACCCCACGGGGCCAATGAGGAGGAGAACACCTCTTCGTTGGCGAACATTAATCTCTCACGAAAAATGTTTTCATTTCCCCTGGGGAACCTTTGTACACGCCCTCTCATCCTACGGACACGTGTACAGTCTCTCCAGTGAAGGTTGCACCAAGTGCAAGTGGAGGTGCACCCCCAACCGTGGCTCCCCCTGCTTACCACCCATACCAAATGCCTATGGTGCAAAATAGTTACACCAAGGCGGTGGAGGATAGTGATATGCCTAAAACGCAATTTAATGGGCAGCTAGAGAGCTACGACGAGTGGGTGGAGAAACTTCAACAATGGTTGGGGGGGTGTGATCCCATGTACCGAAAGGCCAACCAGGAAAAAACGATTTTGAGTACCTTGCCCCCATGGCTAAAGGCGATCCTCAACGCCCGGGTTGGCGAGGCCACCCACCACACACGAACAGCCCCCACCCTCAAAGAGCTGTGAAACGTTTTGGAACAACGTTTCGACGAGTATGACCCCTCAAGGGCCGATGAAAGGTGGCGAGCCCTCATTCCCAGGGTGGTTAAAGGGCAAGTGACCCTCATCGACTTTGAAGATTTCTATGCTCATTGGCAACTTTTGTTGCCTTTGAGCAATGAGACTCGTCCCCACGTGTTCCGGGAGCAGCTCCTAAGCAAACTCCCGTGGATCAAGGAGAAGATCGTCAAGCAAGGGGCCAAGGATAGCCCAGACAGCTATGTGGTGGAATTTAGTGGCCTTGACCCTTCGCCGGGTCCCGCCCCATTCGAAAAAGAACTCAAGAAATATAGCGCTCAACGTTGCACTACGGTTCCTGAGATTGTTTCCTATTCTGGGCCTGGGGTGATAGTTGACTGCAAAGACCCAGCTCTACAGGAGTGGATCTTGAAACTCAACAACAAACCTCACACACGTGGCTACACTATGAAGGTGGAGCAACGTAGGCCTCGCTTGAAGCCTGAGGAAATCTACGCCCTTGCCCATAAAAGCGTATCGGAGAGGGAAGCTCTCGAACGCCTCAATAAGGGGGACAAGACGACTGTGACATACACTCATCGCCCTTCTCACAATAGAACCGCGGTGAATGCGGTTAATGCGGATGCTACGGCGGACCCTAACACCTCCGAACCCGCTAACACCTCCGTCAACGCCGTGGGTCACCCTAAACCTCTGGCGAAGAAAACCGTCGACCCCGGGCCTAAACCGCCACCTACCTTTTGGGTTCCGTGCTCCAAAAATTGAAAAACACGTAGAACAAACGGAGATGGACATGTCGTGGATTGATTGGGGTGCCACCAATAGCAGTCTTTGGAGGTGTAAGCCTAATTCTCCATTCAATGACACTCATTGGAGCATTGCGGGTAAGTCTAAGGGTGGTAAGCCTAAGGGTGGCGATAAGGGTGGCGGTAAGGGTGGCGGGGGTGATAAGGGTGGCGGTGGTTATAAGGGTGGCGGCGGCAAGGGCAATAAAGGAGGAAAGGGAGCGCCGTACGGGCGCGGACGTTGGTAGGAGTGCCCAGAGGCACCCCCTTCGAAAGAAGAAACCCTCGGGCACCCCTGTAACACTTCCGTTGCTCTCGTTCCATCGAGCGTCATAAAGGGGCACATAGTGACTAGTGGGATTTAAATCGAACTTTCCTTTCAGGTTGTTTTGCCCAATGGAGAATTCAAGGCCCTCCGTGTTTTGGTGGGTTTTGGGTGGCAAGCGGTCGCTTTGGCCAACCCCAATGTTTTTGGAGACCAAATGTCCGAAAAAAATGAATCCCCCCAATGGACGCGCCTACTCCAATCCGATAATGAGACGCCTTTGCCGGGTGGGGACGAGCAAATAGACATCAAAATTCAATGTACGGGGGTTGTGGATGGTAGTTTTTCACTGCCTCGTGCTGCCCAATATGGCGTGTCCCCGTACTTTGTCCCTAATTTACCTTGGGATATGGTTTTGGAGCACCCATGGGGTTACGAACATTGTGTGAGCCATTTTGCCCGTTTCAATTGTTTGTATTCTCACCATCCAGTGCACCCCCGTTTTCGGATTGAGGACTTCCGTGAAGCTCCACGAACCGGCAAGCCATTTTTGGTTAAACCCATTCATGGTAAAGTGTCACGTCAGTCCGTGTGGGGCATAACCGTTCCAATCATTGCGGCAGTCACTCCTATGCACCCGGCCTCAGCCATTGTGGTTACGCCCCCTGGTGGCGAACCGCCCAACCGTGTTCAGGCCGAGAAAAACATATCCTATGCCTTGACCGCTTCCTCTGTGGCCCCCGTACAGGATCGGGCTTGTGCTTTCGAGCTCATTGAATTTGCTCCCGAAACCCTTGCTCGTGATGTTCTACCCACACGGCGTGATGGGTCCATGTGGATTCAGTCTGACTATGGCCTCACGCCATATTGGGCCGCATGTGTCAAAAAACAATTTGGCAAAAACCCCGACGTGGATGCCTTCAATAGGGTCCCAGGTATGGCCCAGCCTACCTGTTGGGTTTCGCCACTTGAAGATTTCTTTTCCACTCCTGCGGACCCCTCCAAGTTGTATTGGATGTGCCCTCCCTATCATCGGTTTTCCGATTGTGTTCGGAAAATTCGGCAAGAAAAACTACGAGCCATGGTCGTAGGGCCGAAGTGGACACATAGGGAGTGGTTGAAACCCCTTTTGGAAATTACTTTGCAAGGCTACCACCTTCCTGGGCCGGAGACTAAAGCCCTTCTCTGTCAAAATGACCACCTCACATCCCTTCCTCAACGGGGTTGGTCCACGTCCACGCTATACGTGGACGGTGGTATTGCGGAGGAAAATTTGGCGGCCACCAAATGTCATGTGGCCTCCGTTTTGGCACCAGCTGTCTCTAACCCCAATACGGACGACGAGCCGGGCATGACCTCGGAGAAAGAGTCGAGGGATGAAAGGTTGCCTAACCATTTGCCTTCGGTGCGCACCCTCACATATCAGGAGACCCATAAAAAACTCCTCGCGCCCGTTACTCTTGACCCTACCCCCGAAGATTTGGAGGCACAAGAATGCGTGGGTTCACGCATTGCGAAAATTGAGAAAGATTTGTTGGGTGGGGCCGCCGCTACCGTTAAGCGATACCGAAAAAAGGCGCCACACGATTGTTGGCAGCTTCTCGTGTTGGTGGCGTTGTCACCACCCAAGAGCCTATTGAGTCTCCGGAGGTGGAGCTCATGAGGAAACGCATCCTAAGGTCCGTGGTACGGAGCGGTTGGGGTTTGCTAAACTTGACCTATACCCGAACGCCAAACCCAAGTCGGTGAAGCCTATACGGTTGGTGGGGGAGCGTGCCGCGGCGGAGCAAGAAATAGTGGAGGACCTTTTGCCTCGTGGTTGGATTGAGCCGTGCCCTGCCTCCGAGTGGGCGTCCAACGGTTTCGTTGTGCCCAAGAAAGAGAAGGGAAAACGGCGCCTGGTTGTGGACTATTGCCAACTTAATGAGGCTACCTTGCCCAACGCACACCCCCTTCCCCTCATTGAAAACATGTTGGAAAATCAATCCAAACACAAAATGTTCACTATTGTGGACTTGAGTAAAGGGTTTCATCAAATTCCCCTTCACCCTGAGTCCCGGGCTAAGACCGCCATGAATTCGGCGGGTAAGAGATACCAATGGCGTGTTATGCCTATGGGTATCAAGAATGGGCCCGCTATTTTTCAACGGGTCATGGACCATGTTTTACAGGGTTGGGATTGTGCGGACGTATATATTGATAATATTATTATTGGTTCCTCCGGTGAGACGGAGGAGGAGCTATTGGCTAACCACGACCGCGACGTGCGTGCCATGTTGGATAGGCTACAAAAAGAGGAGTTGGTTGCTTCGGTTAGCTAAACCGATTTCATTGTTCGTTGGGTTGAGTTCTGTTGCCATGTGTGGGAAAATGGCACACGCTGGCCGGCACCAGGGAAAATGTTGGCGCTTGAACGTTGGGAAAAGCCGGATAATGTGTTTGAAACATGTCAACACCTCTGCGAGTCCTTAAGGGTTCAAGTATGCACACAGTGGTATGTACAGGGGGTGGTTGGGGCTGGGGAGGGCCTCAGATGATCCCTAGGGGTCGTCTTGGGGCTGTGCTGGCCAGCTGGGCACCCCGCGCGTGTACCTGTGGCTGTCCCTGGAATCAGTAAGGCCAATTCGCGTGGTGTACAGGGTAGAAACAGGCAGGAGGTGGGCGTTTCCTGATGTTACTGGCTGTCACCCTTTCAGGGCCATTGGACCTCTGGCGTCAGTGGGTGTGACTGAAAACAAGCAAGGAATGGGGGGCTGTTGCCAGCTTGGTGACGCGTGAAAGCATCGTGGAGAGAGGGTGCCCAGAGGGGTGGAGAAATAAGGGTGGGGGGTAAGGGGGCCCGGGAATGCAGCTGGCATAAGCGGACGGCAAAAACACAGGCAGGTGCATGGTCTGGCGAATGAAGGGTCATCTCGGCGCCTGATATAATGTACACGGCCCTGGTGGCCAGCGAGCAATTAGATTAGGCTGCTTGTGATGACGAAGCTGGAGTTCCCTTCATGCCGGGGACCTGGGGAGCAGAGCCGGGGGCAAAGGGGAGCATATGGGCAAGAGACAAGGACGGATGATGATACGAAACACCAGATTCGGAAAGCAGGGGCCCTAGAAAAACTGTACTGGTAAGGCAAAGAGATGGAATGGCAATGCCGCAGAGCTGATGACCGTGAACGGTTCTGCAATGCACCATACGAGAATGGGGGCGAGCCCAGGGACGGATATAAGCCTGCGATGCGAGAAGGGTCCTGTGAGACACGGAAAGTGTGTCACCGGATGCCAGGGCAAAGGAAAGAGGTAACCGAGGAGAGGACGCGAGACTCCTTCGTGCTTTTTTGTGAAGGGGAACTGTGTCCTGGACATGGAGGGGGCACTGCGCTTTGTGCCCCGGTGCACAGGGGTTTTGAGGGTGACTGACGTTGGGACGGGGGGGGGGGGGGGGGTATAGGTGCTGGGGTGTGGGGGGCGGACCATCCGAGGTGCTGTACTGGCTGTGGGACAATGTTGTTTTGACAATAGCTAAACCAAGTAAAATCAATCCTTGCCACGTTTTCAAAAGACACTTCCCAATTTGCAGTCCTCAATGTAACACGGCAGCTGTACTTGGGCACAATAACTTTGAGTGAATCCCAAATCCGGGGGTGCTCCAGCATCATTCAGGCTCTTTCCCACCCAAATGCACGTGAGTGGCTTTGGGGCTATTTGGATGGCTCCTGGGATAACCCGCTCTCTGGCTCTGCCGCCGTCCTCGTGTGGACAGACGGCACAGTGCTACTCCTTTCGATTCCGTGCCCCTACCTCGGCAGTCGGGACTCTGAGTTCTGGTCATTTGTCCAGTGTGTCCGTTATTTAGAATCAGTTCAGTTCCGTGGTAAGGCATTCTTCTGTATCGATAATTCTCAGCTAGTTGACTGCGTTGACTGGTTTTTGTCTGGCACAGCGTACCCCCCGCCCTCTGCTTTGTCCCAGGGCACCTGGCAGACCGTTATCTGCAGTCTCATCTCTGAGGCCACATTCAGCATCGGGGCGGGTTGGCTGAAGTCCCACGTGGGCTTTTCGGGCAACGAGGTCGCAGACAGTTTCGCGAAATACAACGCATATGCGTGTCGCGTCACCCTCACTCACCGCCAGCCGTTGGCACGGTACTCGGTCACCTTCAAAGGAAACCCGTGGCACCATAAATTCGGCGGAGCGGCAAGGCGACGCCTGTACCCCCGCCACCAACACACAGCTATTGCGACGCCCCTGAGCGTCGACTGGTCGTCTCATTACTGCTGGTTCAGCGCATTGGCGGACAAGTGGGTCATGGGGGTAAAAGGTTCCAAGGGCTCTGCACCCTACTCGGACCTGCCTGACTGCCAATGCCCCCACTGCGACGACATTCACCCCCTAGATCTCCCATCCTGTGTCCCTTTCTCCATCAAATGGCTGACGCGTGGGGATGTGCGCTGGCACCTGTGGTGCACTCCTGGCTCCGGGACCGAGTGCGCACTAAAGGAGAGCTACGGAATTTTGCGCGCACTTTAGTCCCGTTGACACTTTACAAGCAGCTGGTCCCACATCCATCACAGAAGTTAGTGCTCCGGGAGGCCCTTCCATCTCGACGCGCTCACCTCACTTCTATAGTCAAAGCAGTTTGCACTACACGCCGCGACCACCCCCTCCCCGATCCCTTACCCCCACCCCTGGGGGCCAGCCCCTTTTTTGTGTCCCAAAAGCCGGATAATGTTCGGGAGCTCCGGGGGTTCTTGGGGCTCGCCAACTATTATTCGGGCTATGTCGGAAACTACGCCTCCATAGCTACTCCTTTGATTGAGATGTTGAAGAATTTGCCTAAGCATAAGAATGGGGAAAAGATAGGCCTCACATGGAATGCTTCGGCTAACGAGGCCTTTTTGAAGCTCAAGCGTGCTATTACGGATATTGTTCCCCTCCAACTAGCCGATTGGGATAAGGACTTTGTCCTCACCCCAGACGCTAGTAATTGGGCGGTGGGGTGGCCCTACAACAGGAGGGTCCCGATGATGCTCTACGCCCCCTTACCTTTTTCTCCCGTAAATTGTCAGGCAGCCTATTGAATTGGAGCCCTCGGGAGAAAGAATGCTACGCCATAGTGGCGGCACCTTTAAAATGGCATGGTTGGGTGGGGAACAAGCGAGTGGAGGTCCGTACGGACCACTGTAGCCTTGAAATTGGGCTACAGAGGACCTCAAACCGTGGGGGGTCCCACTCCGCGCCAAGCATGTTGGCATGAGTTGTTCTCTATATCTAAATTCGACCTCCATGTGGTTTACACTCCGGGGCCCGTGAACCCCGTGGGTGATTTCTTGTCCCGTTGGGCTTACCCTGCTAACCCGGCGTTGGGAGATGTGTCCATACATGGGACGGCCCAAGTGGCCCGGGATGTGCGGGACATGATGGCGGCCGAGAAGGAGGAACTTCTCGCCCGCCCCCTTGTATTTAGGGCGGTTGTGGCGCCCATTGTTACTAGGTCTAAAGCGGCGCCTGGGGCTCAAGGGGCACCCGCGTGTGATCCACCCCCTCTGGCTTCGGCTCCAGTGGGAGGGGGGAACGAAGCAAAAGAGAAAGCTTCGGAGACTGGAGCGAATTGTCAAGATTAGAAATCTTGGAAGTCCGGCAAGAAAGCAACTCCTATACATGGGGAGGATGCTCCCAATGTTTTTGAGATAAATTGGGCTAAACTCTACCCAAATTGTCAACGCTACAAAGAAATGTGGTAAGATGCTTTGAATGGGATCTTCCAAGATGGAGTGAGGTTGGTGGATAACAAACTCGTCCGTAATGGATGGTTGTGTTTTCCTACGCCGCTAGTGCATCGTTTGGTGGCCGAATACCACGATGCACTTCACTTGACTACCTCCAGTGTGGAAAAACACTGGAAGGAAATTAACCATGGCGTGGAAGGTGAGGGGTTGTACAAAGCAGTGGAACTGCAATGTCAAACGTGTCCCTCATGTGCCATTCACACGCATGACACCAAGCGCAAGCAAGGGTACATGACCCCTATGCCTATACCTATGGAGCCCATGGACTCCATAGCGCTTGATGTGTTTCACTACCCTTCCACCTCCCATGATCGAGAGGTAGGTTGGGAGGTATCTTCGGGAGCTCCGGATGCCGCCTTTGACATTGCAGGAAGAAGGTCTTACCAAGGGGATGTCCTGTCCCTCCCACTGCCCTATGTCAGGTGCCTCTTGAGCCGCTCCCGCATGTGCTTGGGAAGGCATTGTCGCGGCCACCTGGTCCATGTGTCCCAGGTGGGAGGGTGTCCCCACATGTGTCCATGGGTAGGGCCACGTGCCCCCTCCTTTGGGCGGCAGCTCTGGGGGCTGCCCAGCCGTGTGGAGTATCTCTCACCACAAGGGGTATTGCTCCTGCTAGTCTACGGTACGACCGCCTGACCCTTGTGGTTTGAGTTGCGGGGCCACTCTGCTTGGCAGGTGACCCCCTCCTGGACTGTGTACCGGCTCGCCTGTCACCGGTTGCTTCCATGGCTCCGGGTGACGTTTGCCATGGTCCCCGATGCAGCCTGGCCGGGCTCGGACCAGTGGCCTTGGAGTACCGCTCCTGCCACTGGCCCGGTGGGTCGCCTGGGTCGCCCCAGTGCGTCCGACCCATGAGGTATTGGTTCTTTCCTGTCCCTCGGCCGCCCTACGTGTGTGCAGTGTCCTGGGCCGCTTGGCTCCTGTTCACCGGTGTGCCCGCGCGGTTTGCTGTGTTGTGTCTGCAGTGTCCTGGGCCACCTGGCTCCTGTTCACCGGTGCGCTCGCTCGGTGTGTTGTGTGGCGTGTGCGGTGTCCTGGGCCACTTCGCTCCCGTTCACCGGTGTGCGCGCTGTGTGCGGTGCGCATGTGCCATGGGTGGTTGTGTCCCTCTTCCTCCCCCCCGAATTTTCGTTTTTGTTTTTGATGGAAGAAAAAGAAAAACAGGGGCGCGCGTACACTGCAGGCACAGGCACGGGCAGCTGGTGCGGCGGTGCAATAGTGTTGTGTCCTCTGCCGTGTGTCGTTGGTGCTATGGCGGCGGTCGCGCCCTAGGGGTGCGGCTCGCGCGTCGTGATGTACACGGGCTTGGGTCAGGGTTGGTTTGGTGAGGTGTCTCTTTGCTTCTGGAGCTGGCTGGTTAGGCGGCTGTGTGGGCTTTGGGTGTGGGCTGTGGTTACTTTGCTCCCTCGGCGGGCCTGGTTAGGAGTCAAGGGTTAGCGGTTTCGGGGTGTGGCTCGGGTTAGATTAGTGTTTGGGTTTTGGCTCGGTTAGGCAGTTGCGACGGTAGCGGGCCTGGGTTCGGTGCCTTTGGGCGTAGTGGTGCCCGTCGTCGTGTGCGTTGGCGTCCTTCGGCGTCCGGTTCGTTTGGTGACTTCTGGGCGGGGCCTGGCGTGGCGCCCCGTGGTGGTGGTTTGCTGGGTAACGGGGTTAGGTGGCGGCGCCGCTGGCCGGGGGGTCAGGCGCGTCGTGTTGTGTGGTGCGCAGGGCTCCTGGGGTGCTGTGGGTGCCGCCGGTGTCGGTGCGCCGACGCTTGTGGGGTGGTGATGGGGTGTGTTTGTGCGGGGCCGGGCTTTGGGTGATGTCCCACAGGCGGCTGCCGTCTCGCTGTGTCTCCTTGAGGGTCTCCCGCAGGCGCCTGAGGACATACGGGTGGTCCTGGGGCGCGGGGAGGTTGCGGGGGTGGACTCCCAGGGGGTGGAGCGCATCGGCCAGCATGGCTTTCCATGCGGCCTGCGGCATCCACCCCCCCGCCGGCCGGAGGCGGCAGTTCTCCACCGACCCCTTGCGGGGCCGATGGACCAGGCCCCCGAGGGAGGGCTCTCCCCGGGCCCACTTTTGCAGCTCCCAGAGCTGCGTGTGGGTCCAGCGCTGCCACCATTGTTCCTGGGCGTGCCTGCGGTCTTGGGCGGAGGAGTGGGCAAGGGGGGGTGTGACGGGGTCGAGGGGACCGGTGGCGGTGGCGGGCCTGGGGGATTCCTCGTAGTCCTGTTCCGTGGGGGTGCGCGGGGAGTGGGGGCGCGCGCGGATATGGACCCGCGAGTGTGCGCGCACGGTCTCCGCCTCGGGGTTGGGCGGGGACTCGCGGCGGCGGCGGTAGTGGGGCATGCGCTGTATGTGGGCTGTCATCGAGGGTTGGTAGGGGGGCGGGGACGCTGCTGGCCGACCCTGGCGTCGTTCTGGCCTGGTCGGGGGCGGTCCGTGGGCCTGGGGTGCGGGCTTTGAGAGGTGGCGGGACGAGGTGCGTCGTGCTTCGGCCGCGGCGCGCTCTGCTATGAAGGTGGTGGCGGTGGCGTCGGTGACGGTGGCAGGGCGCCGTGCTGGGCGCTGCTGCCTCCGGGCCTGGGACGGCTGGGGCCGAATGTCATAGAGGACGTCCTCGGGGGGCCGGGCTCGCGTTGCCGTCGTGGCGCCGGGTTTGGATTTGGGTTTGGGCTTGGCTGCGGGTTGCGGTCGTGGCGCGCTGACGGGTTCGGGTGGCTGTTTGGCGGCGGTCTTGGGTTTTGGCTGGGTCGCGGGTGTGGGCCTCGTCGGGGCGTGGGCCTTGGCGGCGGTGAGGTTGCTCGCGGTGGGGGCGGGTTTGGGGGCCCGTTTGGGAGGTGTCCCCCGCGGCCTGGGGGGTGGAGTGCTGGATGAGGACGTGGTGGTGGTGGTGGATGAGGTGGTTGTGGTGGTGGAGGTTGTGGAGTCGGAGGCGGAGGAGAGGGCTGTGGGAGACGGCGGAGGGTCCTGGGCTTCAGGGGCGGGCGTATGATGCTGCGTCCTGTAAGTAGCGAGAACGAGGGTGCAGGTTCGGGCACCGGGCGTGTGCGCGCGTTTTCCCTGGTGATCTGTGCGTGCTGGTGCTGGTGTGGCGGCGTTGTCTCGGCTGCGCGGGCACGTGGGTTACCCGGGGGGTGGCCATATCTGCTCCAGGACGTGCGGGTGTGTTTGCTGGAGGTAGTCGAGGGTGCCGAAGAAGCATCGCTGGATGCCGGGCATGTCCTCCTCTGTGAGGTGGGGGTAGGTTTGGGTGGGGGTGTCTGGGCCCGGCCACAGCAGCGTCATGAGGCGGGCTGCCACCATGTATGGGCAGAGCTGTAGGGTGGTGGGGCGTGGGGGGGTGGGTCCCCTGCGGTTTGGGGGGGCTTCCCTCTGCTGGGGGCGCAGCGTGACCACCCACACCCACCGGTCCGTGGGGATCCCTCAGGTCCGTTGGGTCCACTTGGCGAGGCAATACATCGCCCTACCAAGGCCCTGGCAGCTGCTGCGGATGGAGAGCAGCGTGTCCAGGGATTGGCGTTCCCACGTGCCCCAGATGTGGGGGTCGCCCGGGTCGTTCCCCCTGGCTTACGTGTCGGGGCCTCGGTTGTGTGGGGAGGGGGCGTAGTCGGCGGGGAGGAGGGAGTCGGTGCCGTGTACCACCCAGTGGTTAGTGGGCGCGTGGTAGTGGGTGGTGGAGAGGGTGTAGTGCAGATTGTACATGAGGGTCATGTACGTGGAGGGGGCTGGCTGCCGCTCGTCGGGGGTGGGGATGTCCCCCGGGACGTGGTGCCGGAAGTTGCTCAGGGAGGCCATCCGGGCTACCCATGATTCCCGCTCCCACTCTTTGGTGTTGTCGGGGCTGGCGCCGGGTGGGGGGTGGGCCATGTCGGGCTCGTGGTAGCGGGTGCGGCCCTTGGTGTCCACCCGCCCCGGCACGGGGTGTCCGACTAGGTGTCGCCCCCAGTCGATGCGGGGCACCCAGATCCGGCTCCCCGTGGGGGGCGGGCTCTCGCCGTCTGGGGTGGCGCGTGGGGGGCGGTCGTGTTAGGCGACGTGGAGGAAGGCGTCGAAGAGGAAGTCTCTGACGCCTTCCCCCAGGGTGGCCGCCTGGACCAGGGTGGCCGCCCAGATGCGGGTGCTTGTGCCGGAGGCGCGGAGGCACAGCACGACGTCCTGTTCCCCGAGTCCCCGAAGGTGCTGCCGTACCGCTGCGGGGTTGTGTAGGGCGTAGGGTTCGGCCGGTGCGGCGGCTGGTGGTGCGGGGTGTGATGGGGGGGGTGGTGTGGGTTCGGGGTGGTGGTCGTCGTTGTCGCGCGTCGGGTCCGGTGATGGGGTCTCTTGTGGCGGTCGCGGGAGGGGGAATTCGCGGTGGCGTGTGTCGGCGGGGGTATCGACGTCAATTGGCTGGTGCTGGCTGCCGCGTGTTGCGTCCGTGGCCTGGTCTCGGGGGGGGGGCGGAGGCGGGTGGTGTGGGGGTGGCGCTGTTGGTGGTGGGGGGGGCGGGGGTGGGTGTTGTGCTGGCTGGGGGTCTGGGCGTCCCTGTGGGTCGTGTGGGTGTTGCGTGTGTGCGCCGTGCGGCCCTTGCAGTTCTTGACTGGTTGTGGTGCCGGGGTGTGGGTGGGGGGCGGCCGCACGAGCGTCCCGGTGGGGCTGTGGTCCGTATGTAATGGGTGGCTGCTGGTGGATGGTGTTCGCTGGTATGGGGTGTTGGTGGGGGGGCTGCTGGTGGTGGTGGGGCGCTCCTACTAGGCCCTGGTGTTGCTGGTGTGCGTGCGCGGCTCCTCGCGGGTCCATGGGGGTGTACCGTGGCTCGTGTGTCGTGGGCCCGTGTAGCGGGGGCGGCGGGTGGTGCTGGACCGCGTGGTGGTGGTGTTGAGGGTGTGCTGGTTATGTGTGGTGACCCGGCGCTGGTGGGTGTGGTGGCAGGGGCTGGCGGTGGTGGAATACGTGATGGTGTGGTGCGGTGATGTGCGCTATGTGGGGTGGGTTGTTCGTGGGGCCTGGTTGTGCTGGGGCGTGGTGGGGATGTAGCTGGTGGGGGTCGCTGTAGCATGGGGGCATTAGGGGGTAGGGGTTGGGAGGGACGGGGGCGTGGTGGTGGTGTTGGTGGTGCCATGTCCCCTGGCTCTGCGCGTATGGTGGTCCTGGCATGGTGTGGACGTGTGTGGGCGGTGGTGGCTGACTCGGCTGCAGGGTTTGGGTGCTGCGGTACGGTGGTGGTGGTGGGCGCTGGCGGTGGCGGTGTTGTTGGTGTGCCCTGGGGGGCTGGGCGTGGGGTGGTGCGGTGTGGCTGGACCCGGGCCCTGGTCGGGGCGTCGCGCCCTGCTGGCGGGCGCGTTGACGGGCCCCCTGACCTGTCTTGGTCTTCTTGGCCTGGTGGGTGTCGGGGGCGGGTGAACCCCCCTGTCCCCGTGGGGGCGACGGGGAGCAGGCGTGCCAGCGGTGTGCCTCTTGGAGGCTTGTCTTGAGGCTTCTGACGTAGGTTTCCTGGTCCGTGTGGCCCATCCGTGTGGCGGTGGCCTCCTCGGGGGCGGCCAGGTGGGCGTCCCGAAAAGACGCCCAGCCCTCCGGGGGCTTCTGTTGTGCGGGGTGGGGGTGGTGTGCCGGGTAGAGGAGTGCGCTGAGTGGGTAAGGTGTTCCCTTCCGTCGGCCGAGGGCGGTGTTGAACCGGGGGCAAGTGATTCGGAGGTAGGCTGCTATCTCCTCTGGTGCCGTGTCGGCCCACGCTTCTGGCGTCAGGGCTGCTGCTTGGGGGGCCGGGAGTTATGGGTCTGGGAGGTGTAGGTCACGGTGGTGGAGGTTTAGGGCGAGGAGGATGTGGCGGGCTGCCACGTTCAAACCGCCTCCGCTGTAGCGTAGGGGTGGGCTGTGGGGGGGCAGGGGTGTGCTGCCCGTGGCCACGGCTATGGTCCATGCGTGGTCCGCCGCGTCCGCCACGTAGTACCCTCCCAGGTGGTCCCGGAGGGTGTCGGTGAGGAACCCGAAGAAGCTGGGGTGGCTGGCGGGGGGGGGGGGTGCGGCTGGGGCCGCGGGCCGCTCGCGGTGGGGGGGGTTGAGGTCCCCGCAGTGGGGGCAGTGGGTGAGGCGGTGCGCGGCTCCCAGGCAGACCCAGTGGTCTGGGTTGCAGGGCAGGGCTGTCTGTGGTAGCCGCTGGCGTACGCAGAGGGGACATGCGGTGGCTGGCGGTTGGTGGTACCTGTGGACGGACGGCGGCGTGGGGGGATGGGGGCTGGTGGCGCGAGCATGCTGGTGGGAGTGTGTGCGGTGCCTGTGGTGCCCGTGTGTGCTGTGCCTGTGCTGTGCTCGGTGGACGGTGTGTAGACGTGGTGGGGGTTCCGTGTTGGTATGTCACGGGGTAGGTTCTCATGGTTGGTAGAACAGGAGTTCGAGGAGGTGGGCTTGGTCTGTTTGGGGCAGGGTTGCTGCATGCTGCAGGTATTTGTGGGTGCGGTATCTGAGCTGCTCCGCCGTCTTGGCAACGGCCGTCCGCTGCATGTGCGCCGCCGTGGCCTGGGGGTCCTCCGCGTGGGTGCGTAGCAAGGTGTAGACGGCAGTGGGGACGAGTCCCCTGCGGACCGCGTCGAGTACCTCCGTCTGCTTGAGGACTGTGGTGAGTTGCTGGGTCGCCAGGGACTGCGTCAGCCATCCGGCGTGCTGTGCTATGGTGTGGGTTGGGTTCCAGTCTGTGAGGGTGTCCAGTCCTCTGTACAGGGGGCACACCTTGAAGTGGTCCAGGTTTCTTCTTCCGTGTGGCTGCAGATGCATTTGGTGTATCCTGCGGGGACGTGGATCGAGCGGCGCGCATAGCATCGGTGGTATCGGGTGAGGAGGAGAAGCTGTTCGAGGGCGAGTTGGAGTCGGGGTTTTTGTAGGTGTGCTGGGAGGCTATCCGGGCGCAGGGCGGAGTAGTAGAGGGGTGTGTGGACGGAGTCTTCGAGGCGTCGGAGGAGTTCGGTGTTCGCTGGGTGGCCCAGTGTGGTGGCCAGTTGCTGGATGGGTGTGGGGTAGTGGTACTGCTTGTCTCGATCCGTGTACGGCGTGTCCTCGGGCATCCATTGGGGGGGCTGTGTGGCCGGGTGTATTGGGGGCAGGTGCTGCAGGTGGCTGTGGTGTGGGGTGTCCAGTCGCACGTGTTCGAGCCCTGGGGTGTGGTTGGTGTTCTGGTGTTTGGCCTGCGTGTCTGCGCGTCCATTGCCGTATGCGAAGCGGTATGACTCCTGTTTGACGATGTGTAGGGCGTCCTGGGGATGCATGCCCTTGAAGGCCATCCATAGTCCCAACGCTTGTGTGGTGAGGCTGGACTCGAGTGCCTTGTGGGGGGGCAGGTCCGCACGGCGCCTGGTGAGGTGGATGTCGACCGTTGCGTCCACGACTACCCAGATGTTGCGGGGCCGGATCGTTGTGGGTGGCGGTGTGGCGGTGACGGCGTCTGCCATGGTGCGCAGTTCGCCGTGGGGGGACGCACCAAAGATGGTGGCACCGGTGTGGTGTTCCACGTGGAGGCCGTCCGGGTGCCGGGTGATGCGCACGGAGGCGCAACCGACCGTGGGGGTGCGTTGCTGGGTGCCGGATGCGTCAGTGAAGTAGATGATGTCGGTGTCGCTGGGTATGGGTAGGCGGGTAATTGCTCTGGGGTGATAGACGTAGATGGGGTTCCCCTGGGCGGTTCTGGCGGTGATTTGCGTGGGTTGCAGTAGTGGCGCTGCATAGACGCCTATCCCCTGGGTGATGATGGCCTGGGCTCGTGGGGTGAGGCGGAGGAGGCCCCTGTCTGGGCGCCCCTGGGTGATATACGCGTACATCAAGTGGAAGAGGTATCCCATATTGGGGTGGAACTTCTGGCACGTGGTGGTCTGTCGCCGCTCCTTGTCGTCTTTGTCGCCGCGGAGGGTGGGGCATTTGTGCTGTAGGGGGCGCATGGGTGCCTCCTGAGGTCCTGCGCGGTGAGGGTCGCAGCGGTCGTACTCTATGGCCACGCTGTCCAGGTCTGCCCGCTTCTTGGTGAACGTCCATGTCGCCGTGGGTGTTCGGGTCCAGGCTACGTGCGCCGGGTGGTCTGGGGGTACCGTGTGAAACCAGGGGGAGAGCCATGCCTGCTGATCGGCGGTGGCGGCGGCGGTGGGGGTGTGGTAGTGGGTTGAGATGAGGTGTAGCAGGGGCCACCGACTGTCCAGGGCTGCCGGGCTGCAGTGCCAGCACGTGCGTGGTATGCCCTGGTCACTGTGTCTGACTGGTGGTACTCACGCGTTCCCGCGGGGGGCCTGGCCACGGGACGCTGCGGTGACACGCACAAGCAAGCAGGCAGGCAAAGCACTGCACTCATAGGGGCATCAATACGCTCGTGTCATGTGACAAAGCGTTTCAGGATCCTTGCCACTCTGAAACAAGGGAACAAAAGTATGTACAGCAACACGTCAGGATATGTACACATGGGGTTGAGACTGGACTGGGGTAAGGGCATCACAGGACAATAGACACTCAGTTCCAACTCATATCCCAATTCTAGGTCCGACCCTCTCAGTGGCTGGTGGGGGCGGGGGCTCAAACACAACCCATGCCCTGCTCAGTCCGGACCCTGAAACCCTGCCAATAGGGGAGGTGTCCCGCCCAGCCACAGGCGAGTTCCTGAGAACCAAGGGGGCTCCAAGGCCGACCGGTGGTGGCTACCTATGCTCCCTTAACGGCAGGTCCTACCTCCCCTCTGAGCCAGAGATATGGCCCCGCCATTATCCCCTAGGAGTTGGTAGCTGAAAATGGGCTGTTTCAGCCCAAACTGATATTAGCTCAAAAATCTCCAGAATCGACCCCTGGTCCTGACCCGCCAGAGGTAGGGACGAGGCAACTGACCCTATGCCTTTCGAGTACGAACTCCCTGGAGTCCTCACCCAACCTGGTTCCCTCTGAGGTACCGGCATCAGGGCACCACGGGTTCATCAAGTGGGGTCATGATGCCAAAATCACCAAAATTGGCGTCATTCCCACGCGTGGCTCGCCCAGCCAGGGCAAGGCCAATGGCTCACAGGATAGGAGGCAGGACCTAGGACCTATATCTGAGTGTACAACTTGGAATTGGGTCCGGGCTCTCTGTGGGCATAGAGATATGGGGCCGCCAATTGACCACACGGTGGGGTGAAATTGGGGTCCCAAAAGGAGTTCATTTTGGCTACTCGAAATGAGCCAAAACTCGGGGGTGCTCCCAATAGTATATCTCCACGCCGGCTTGGAGATTGGATCCGCCAATCCATACGCGATCCACCAGGAGTTCTACGAAGACTCCCATGCCCTTGGCTGTCAAAGATTATCATGCCACTCGGCGTGGTGACAATCCCAATTGGGTCCACAAATGCCAAAATGGCAAAATTGTCCACACTCACTTTGGGCTAGCACCCTAACGAAGGTTGCTCCGCTTCGCCCACGTGGTGTGTGAACCATCGGGACCAATGTCCATAACACCCACGTCATATATGGTCCATTGGTCCATGAGTCCGGCATGCACGAGGTAGCTGAACATGGTGCACGGCGGGCAGAAAATGTGGAAAATTGCTCAAAATGGCCAAAAATGCGCACACTCATGGTTGGGGCAAATGAGGCACATGCCCGACTTGGACGGGGGTGTGCCATAGGATTGGTATCAAGTCATATGTGTCCAACATATCTTTTGGGCGGCGCCCAACTCCTCCGGTTTTGGGAATGGCAGGGTCGCCAAGTGAGCCCATGATTTGAGATGGTCCCAAATTCGCCAACATGGCGGCTACGGTATGCCAAGCTCAAAGGGAGTTATTCGCCGGGTCCAAGATATGTTGGGCACCGAAGTATGTACCCTCATAACATACTTGGGTCATGATGTCAATTGGGCGCAACGTTGAGATACATGGTCGCCACTTGACATCATGACGGGCAAAAAACAGCAATATTGGCGAAAAAACACCCAAAATTGCCTTGAAAGGCGCACCAATATATTATAATATCTTCGGCTTGGATTGAGTAATCGACCAATCCTTCTAAACACAATGACCTGACACCAATGAGCTTGGATTCCACATATGTGCTCCACTTGGGGCGCTTTGGAAGGTCGCGCGCGCTGCCTCCCAAGTGGGCACATGCAAAAATAGAATATTGCAAAAAACACACCTTGCTCGCAACGCATCGCTTCGGGAGCGCTCCACAAGCGTTCCTTCACGAAGGTTAGGCTCGCGAGTGTTGGTTGGGAGTACAATGAAGGGCCTCGTGCGATATGGGGTCCATTGGCGGGTTAGTCTTGGAATGGTGCACCCGCCAAATGGGCACGCGATATGACACCAAATATGGCATACAACCCTACCCACGCCTTCTACACCCTACCTAGTGGCCTAGAATCAAAGTATGCCTATATTCTAATGTAATCTTGGTCCCTTAACACGCATGCAAGTGCTTTGGTCGAAAATCGACCTCCTTTCGGAAAGCCGAATTTTAGCATGCACGCAAAATATATTGCCAATATGTATTTTTTTAATGTTCTTAACCGCATCAACTTGTTCAGGGGCTGACGTCCCCCTAAGAAAGACGTCCAGAAATTTACAGACGATAGTTGTAGCTGTGAAATGGACACAGGTCAGAGAAGTAAAGGGTTGAGGACCCCGGTGCAGAATTCAGGGTCAGAGACCGAAAGTGTAACTCGCCTAGATGTCGTGTGGTCTGCTGTGTGCACTGGTGTGTGTGTGGTGTTGGTTATCTGTGTACTTGCTCTGTACGTGGGAATTCAGTGAAGAAGTGTGCTGGTGTGTGTTGTCTGTTGTGTTGGTGGTGTAGCATGTGGTCTGTCGATGAAGTGAAAGGGGTGAGGACCTGTGGAAAATTAAAAGGACTTTACAAAAATAGATAGATGTAGGCACAGAGTCTCTGCACCAAAGGTGGGTTGGTTTTCCTGCCCACTCTGCAGTTTGCAAAAAGCCTTGCTTTCACCCCTAGGGGAAAAGGACACAGGCAGATTGCAGCACGGTAGACTAGAGCAAGATAAGACATCAAGGCACATCAATGTGCAGAGAAGCTGAGAAATACCAGCAGAGTAGCACCAAGTAGCAGAAAGTCGAGTGGTTTCCGAAACCTTGCGCTGGCAAAAGAGATGAATCACGAAGAGGAGAGCATGGTAGAACGTTTGTCTCCCTGCCGGTCTTGCCAACGAGGGCAGCAGATAGCGCTGCGCTCAATGCCTTGCACACGGCGCCAAAGAAAGTTGCAGTCGCACTTTGGATAGCTGCAGGTAGTTTGATAGCCGTGCCCCTTCACAATGGTGTCGTTACATAAGTGGCGGTGGGCAGAAAAACAGGCATCATCAAGCCAGTCCAAGTCCTCCAACACCGATGTTGCACACGATTGCTCAAAAAATGAATAGCCATTAGCCGACCCCCCCTTAGCGAGGGAGTGAGCGCTGCTCATGGATGAGGCCAAAGAATCGGTATCCCAGAAACGGCCATGTACTCCTGAGCTCGTTTCAGAATTGTTTTCGGAAAGAGGAGGGGTATCGCCGGATTCTGCCGAATGAGGGCACCGCGTAGGTTCAAGCGTACTGTCGTCAGGGAGAAGCGTGGAGGCTTGTCTTCATACGTCTCGATTCGGCGGAGGGACCGTGCCATACACCGTTACGCGTACACGTTGAGCTGGCACTTTGTTCGCAGCGCAATAGTGCCGCCGATGAAACCGGGCGTGTGTAGGAACATCTCTAGGAATTTGAGTGCCGAAGTGTTCCCTCGTACAGGTGGGCGTGAACCGTCTGCAACGCTTAGTCCGCGCTGGGTACCAATGTCCCTGGGCGGTTGTATCGCCGTCGAACGTCGCCCCACAGGTTACGGGTGCAGGAAGGGACTCACGGTCAATCTCGTGCTCAGTTTCACCAGCTTCAGAGACGGTCGTATCTTGTCGAGCTGTAGCAAGGGCGTTTGTAGCGTCCAGCGACGACCAGTAATTTGCAGACGCAAAGGCTGATCCAAAGATAGATTCGGTCTCAGACTCCTTGTCCTGGGAACAGCACTTGGGTAATTGGGTGGCAGCGGCGGCACTGGTACTGAGTTGCTGATGGCCAGCGTCCGGGGCAATTGTGACACCGTCGCACACAGATGAGCCCGGCGGGGGCTCACAGGTGGAGACAGCCGGCGTATTGTGGGTCTCGGCAATAGAAGCTGGGTGCACCCGAATCTTTACGGGAGAGTTATCGTAGTCAAAATGTTGCTCCGCGGAGTCCCCGTGGGCCACTGCAGAGCCCGGCGCGTAGGGATTGTGGCACCATGGTAATGTCAAGGCAGACTCACCGGTAGGGCTCTCCTGCTCGTTTACCGGTCCTTGTAGTGGTAGCTCATGTCCTATAGCCTCATCAGAACTTGCTGCGGGAGCATAGGCATGCGATTGGTCCGTCCCGTCCGTAGTCCAATCGTTGGTAGCGGGCATATACACATGTGGGAAGTATTCGAACCCTTGGCTCACGTAGGAGGTCTGGCACAGGCCTTTGTCCCCGTACGTTGCGAGTTGAATGTCTTTGTCCCATCGCGGGATGAACCAGTGTCCGCTAGGTGCTGTAGCATCATGGCGTGATGCCCAAGACTCCTGTGGAGGACGAGGAAAAAGGGAAACACGCCGAGCTACCGCGGACGTGTAAATAGAGGACAGCTCCCAAGTAAGCAGCGCGTTGATTTGCGCAGACTGCAGCGCGACAGTCTGCATTAATAACTCCAGAAATTGTCCCTGCGTCGCTGCAGCCGCGCGTAGGCGCGCCATAAATGAACCAGAGATAATTAGTCGTTCAGGGCGATTTCACGTGGGTAAAACCCGGAAAACCCCAGTGAAGGACGATGTGGAGTATTGTTTGCGATGATGCAGGCGCTGCGCGCGCGATCCGCCCGCGGGTTTTTTTGATATTGCCAATATGTATATGGAGATCATATATGCACTATCCGGGGAAGACAAGTGATATGCCCCGGATGTAGAGGCAAGCAAGGGTGGGGCAAATGCCAACTCAACATACTTCTACACGTACTTGGACGCCAAGTACGTGAAAAAGTGCACTTCTTGGAGAACACTCAAAATAAAAAAACCCTATGGGCCTATTGAGTTGGGATCCTTTGGCCTCATCCTATGACTATGGGGGGCAAAACCTCATACACAGTGCCTATGAGGCACGTTAGTTCGTCCTTGGGCGCTTGAACGCTCGTAACCCTTGTTATTTCACTTGGGGGTTCGAAGCGCCTTCGGTCGCCCAGATTTTCTGCAAAAAAAATTTGGGACGCGATCCGTTATATCAAGGAAAAAATTGCGGATCACTCGAAGACTGTTTCAGTCTTAACTTCAGGAGAAATCGTATTACAGAATAATCTAATGCAGTCCACGGAACAGGCGACGACAGGCGGCGCGACTGCGGCGATTTCACGACAATTGGAAATCGCGGTAGAAATCGGGTATTTCACCGATTTCCCACCGAGAATCGCCTAAGACAATAAAGTTATTATAGTTCTACATTGATTTAATGGTTAAAGATCGGATTCCAGATCCCGCGGATTAGAGAACAGGGATATCCCGCTGACAGCCGGTGTCAAAGGCTTCCGCACGGGTGTGACGGCTCACAGGCCTCCGGGCCATGGGCCATAGGTTCTGGGTACCGCTTCACCCCCCTCCTTAGAGCAAACCCTGGGGGGGCTCGATAACACCCAAGCATGGCAGCGGGTACCCAGGACCATCCCCTGAAAGGGGGGGGTGTCACATCCTCACTTCAGGCTGATTAGCAGGTTAGGCTGTCAAATCCCACAGTAAGACAGGTACGGTGCTGTAACTGTTAGTAACTGCAAGTACAGTATCAAGTATCTAGTCCCGGGTCCTGGCGGCGATTGTTCGGCATCCAAAGGACCCGTTAACCCATACCAGGCGCACCGGGTGCCGGCTGCGACGGTCACTACCCCAGTGGCAGTGGCATACACGGCCAACATAGGCGTCACACGACGACCGAGGTGGTCCCACAGGTGGAAAGCGACCACAAAGATCCATCAGGCTACCCCAGGCTTCCCAAGGCCGCAGCTGGGGGAGAGTCCCCACGGGTCCTTGCTCGGGCGCACCATGTCCATATCCACAACGCGAGTCCAGAGTGGTACAGCCGAACGAGCTCCTCCTTAAGGGATCGGGCATCAAGGCCATCTTGTCCCTCGCCCTATTACCACGAAGGCCATACATGAGGGAGTCCTCATGCAGTGTGGGCGGAGGCGTCGACTCCTCAAACCACCAGTTTCCCAGGCAGACTGACCGAGGTCAGGACACCGGAGGTCGCCACCCGACTGCAAGTACGTCTGCGAGTCGGTAGGCTCACACTGGGACTGACAGTGGCGGACCGCTCGGAGTGCATTCAGGCAACTGGGCTTCCCGCCTGGCGCCATCAGGATCTCAGCACATCACAGCCACTAGGGCACACGGTATCACAGGCACTCAAATAGAAGAATCTGTACTTAGGTACTGGTCCAGGCTGGACGTTACGTAAGAGCAGGTAGGTAGGTTGGTATCTTCGGGAGCTCGGGATGCCTCCTTTGACGGTGCAGGAAGAAGGTCTTACCAAAGGGACGTCCTGTCCCTCCCACTGCCCTATGTTAGGTGCCTCTTGAGCCGCTCCCGCATGTGCTTGGGAAGGCATTGTCGCGGCCACCCGGTCCATGTGTCCCAGGTGGGAGGGTGTCCCCACATGTGTCCATGAGTAGGGCCACATGCTCCCTCCTTCGGACGGCTGCTCTGGGGGCTGCCCAGCCGTGTGGAGTATCTCTCACCACAAGGGGTATTGCTCCCGCTTGTCTACGGTACGACCGCCTCACCCTTGTGGCTTGAGTTGCGGGGCCGCTCCGCTTGGCAGGCGACCCCCTCCTGGACTGTGTACCGGCTCGCCTGTCACCGGTTGCTTCCATGGCTCCGGGTGACGTTTGCCATGGTCCCCGATGCAGCCTGGCCGGGCTCGGACCAGCAGCCTTGGAGTACCGCTCCTGCCACTGGCCCGGTGGGTCGGCTGGGTCGCCCCAGTGTGTCCGACCCATGGGGTGTTATTTCTTTCCTGTCCCCCGACCGCCCTACGTGTGTGCGATGTCCTGGGCCTCCCGGCTCCTGTTCACCGGTGTGCCCGCTCGGTGTGTTGTGTTGCGTGTGCGGTGTCCTGGGCCTCCCGGCTCCTGTTCACCGATGTGCCCGCTCGGTGTGGTGTGTTGCGTGTGCGGTGTCCTGGGCCTCCCGGCTCTTGTTCACCGGTGCGCCCGCTCGGTGTGTTGTGTTGCCTGTGCGGTGTCCTGGGCCTCACGGCTCCTGTTCACCGGTGTGCCCGCTCGGTGTGTTGTGTTGCTTGTGCGGTGTCCTGGGCCTCCCGGCTCCTGTTCACCGGTGTGCCCGCTCGGTGTGTTGTGTTGCGTTTGCGGTGTCCTGGGCCTCCCGGCTCCTGTTCACCGGTGCGCCCGCTCGGTGTGTTGTGTTGCGTGTGCGGTGTCCTGGGCCTCCCGGCTCCTGTTCACCGGTGTGCCCGCTCGGTGTGGTGTGTTGCGTGTGCGGTGTCCTGGGCCTCCCGGCTCCTGTTCACCGGTGCGCCCGCTCCGTGTGTTGTGTTGCGCGTGCGGTGTCCTGGGCCTCCCGGCTCCTGTTCACCGGTGTGCCCGCTCGGTGTGTTGTGTTGCTTGTGCGGTGTCCTGGGCCTCCCGACTCCTGTTCACCGGTGTGCCCGCTCGGTGTGTTGTGTTGCGTCTGCGGTGTCCTGGGCCTCCCGGCTCCTGTTCACCGGTGCGCCCGCTCGGTGTGTTGTGTTGCGTGTGCGGTGTCCTGGGCCTCCCGGCTCCTGTTCACCGGTGCGCCCGCTCGGTGTGTTGTGTTGCGTGTGCGGTGTCCTGGGTCTCCCGGCTCCTGTTCACCGGTGTGCCCGCTCGTGTTGCGTGTGCGGTGTCCTGGGCCTCCCGGCTCCTGTTCTCCGGTGTGCCCGCTCGGTGTGTTGTGTTGCGTGTGCCGTGTCCTGGGCCTCCCGGCTCCTGTTCACCGGTGTGCCCGCTCGGTGTGTTGTGTTGCATGTGCGGTGTCCCGGGCCTCCTGGCTCCTGTTCACCGGTGTGCCCGCTCGGTGTGTTGTGTTGCGTGTGCGGTGTCCTGGGCCTCCCGGTTCCTGTTCACCGGTGTGCCCGCTCGGTGTGTTGCGTTGCGTGTGCCGTGTCCTGGGCCTCCCGGCTCCTGTTCACCGGTGTGCCCGCTCGGTGTGTTGTTTTGCGTGTGCGGTGTCCTGGGCCTCCCGGCTCCTGTTCACCGGTGTGCCTGCTCGGTGTGTTGTGTTGCGTGTGCGGTGTCCTGGGCCTCCCGGCTCCTGTTCACCGGTGCGCCCGCTCGGTGTGTTGTGTTGCGTGTGCGGCGTCCTGGGCCTCCCGGCTCCTGTTCTCCGGTGTGCCCGCTCGGTGTGTTGTGGTGGGTGTGCGGTGTCCTGGGCCTCCCGGCTCCTGTTCTCCGGTGTGCCCGCTCGGTGTGTTGTGTTGCGTGTGCGACGTCCTGGGCCTCCTGGCTCCTGTTCACCGGTGTGCCCGCTCGGTGTGTTGTGTTGCGTGTGCGGCGTCCTGGGCCTCCTGGCTCCTGTTCACCGGTGTGCCCGCTCGGTGTGTTGTGTTGCGTGTGCGGTGTCCTGGGCCTCCTGGCTCCTGTTCACCGGTGTGCCCGCTCGGTGTGTTGTGTTCCGTGTGCGGCGTCCTGGGCCTCCTGGCTCCTGTTCACCGGTGTGCCCGTTCGGTGTGTTGTGTTGCGTGTGCGGCGTCCTGGGCCTCCTGGCTCCTGTTCACCGGTGTGCCCGCTCGGTGTGTTGTGTTGCGTGTGCGGCGTCCTGGGCCTCCCGGCTCCTGTTCACCGGTGTGCCCCCTCGGTGTGTTGTGTTGCGTGTGCGGTGTCCTGGGCCTCCCGGCTCCTGTTCACCGGTGTGCCTGCTCGGTGTGTTGTGTTGGGTGTGCGGTGTCCTGGGCCTCCCGGCTCCTGTTCACCGGTGCGCCCGCTCGGTGTGTTGTGTTGCGTGTGCAGCGTCCTGGGCCTCCTGGCCCCTGTTCACCAGTGTGCCCGCTCGGTGTGTTGTGTTGGGTGTGCGGTGTTCTGGGCCTCCCGGCTCCTGTTCACCGGTGTGCCCGCTCGGTGTGTTTTTTTTTTTTTTTTTTTTTTTGCGTCTGCGGTTTCCTGGGCCTCCCGGCTCCTGTTCACCGGTGTGCCTGCTCGGTGTGTTGTGTTGCGTGTGCGGTGTCCTGGGCCTCCCGGCTCCTGTTCTCCGGTGCGCCCGCTCGGTGTGTTGTGTTGCGTGTGCGGTGTCCTGCGCCTCCTGGCTCCTGTTCACCGGTGTGCCTGCTCGGTGTGTTCTGTTGGGTATGGGGTGTCCTGGGCCTCCCGGCTCCTGTTCACCGGTGCGCCCGCTCGGTGTGTTGTGTTGTGTGAGCGGCGTCCTGGGCCTCCTGGCCCCTGTTCAGCGGTGTGCCCGCTCGGTGTGTTGTGTGGGGTGTGCGGTGTCCTGGGCCTCCCGGCTCCTGTTCACCGGTGTGCCCGCTCGGTGTGTTGTGTTGCGTGTGCGGCGTCCTGGGCCTCCTGGCTCCTGTTCACCGGTGTGCCCGCTCGGTGTGTTGTGTTGCGTGTGCGGTGTCCGGGGCCTCCTGGCCCCTGTTCACCGGTGTGCCCGCTCGGTGTGTTGTGTTGCGTGTGCGGTGTCCTGGGCCTCCCGGCTCCTGTTCACCGGTGTGCCCCCTCGGTGTGTTGCGTTGCGTGTGCGGTGTCCTGGGCCTCCCGGCTCCTGTTCACCGGTGTGCCCGCTCGGTGTGTTTTTTTCTTTTTTTTTTTTGCGTGTGCGCTGTACTGGGCCTCCCGGCTCCTGTTCACCGGTGTGCCTGCTCGGTGTGTTGTGTTGCGTGTGCGGTGTCCTGGGCCTCCCGGCTCCTGTTCTCCGGTGCGCCCGCTCGGTGTGTTGTGTTGCGTATGCGGTGTCCTGGGCCTCCCGGCTCCTGTTCACCGGTGTGCCCGCTCGGTGTGTTGTGTTGCGTGAGCGGTGTCCTGGGCCTCCCGGCTCCTGTTCACCGGTGCGCCCGCTCGGTGTGTTGTGTTGCGTGTGCGGTGTCCTGGGCCTCCCGGCTCCTGTTCACCGGTGTGCCCGCTCGGTGTGTTGTGTTGCGTGTGCGGTGTCCTGGGCCTCCCAGCTCGTGTTCACCGGTGTGCCTGCTCGGTGTGTTGTGTGGCGTGTGCGGTGTCCTGGGCCTCCCGGCTCCTGTTCTCCGGTGCGCCCGCTCGGTGTGTTGTGTTGCGTGTGCGGTGTCCTGGGCCTCCCGGCTCCTGTTCACCGGTGTGCCTGCTCGGTGTGTTGTGTTGGGTGTGCGGTGTCCTGGGCCTCCCGGCTCCTGTTCACCGGTGCGCCCGCTCGGTGTGTTGTGTTGCGTGTGCGGCGTCCTGGGCCTCCTGGCTCCTGTTCACCGGTGTGCCCGCTCGGTGTGTTGTGTTGGGTGTGCGGTGTCCTGGGCCTCCCGGCTCCTGTTCACCGGTGTGCCCGCTCGGTGTGTTGTGTTGCGTGTGTGGCGTCCTGGGCCTCCTGGCTCCTGTTCACCGGTGTGCCCGCTCGGTGTGTTGTGTTGCGTGTGCGGCGTCCTGGGCCTCCTGGCTCCTGTTCACCGGTGTGCCCGCTCGGTGTGTTGTGTTGCGTGTGCGGTGTCCTGGGCCTCCCGGCTCCTGTTCACCGGTGTGCCCGCTCGGTGTGTTGTGTTGCGTGTGCGGCGTCCTGGGCCTCCTGGCTCCTGTTCACCGGTGTGCCCGCTCGGTGTGTTGTGTTGCGTGTGCGGTGTCCTGGGCCTCCTGGCTCCTGTTCACCGGTGTGCCCGCTCGGTGTGTTGTGTTGCGTGTGCGGTGTCCTGGGCCTCCCGGCTCCTGTTCACCGGCGTGCCCCCTCGGTGTGTTGCGTTGCGTGTGCAGTGTCCTGGGCCTCCCGGCTCCTGTTCACCGGTGTGCCCGCTCGGTGTGTTGCGTTGCGTGTGCGGTGTCCTGGGCCTCCCGGCTCCTGTTCACCGGTGTGCCTGCTCGGTGTGTTGTGTTGCGTGTGCGGTGTCCTGGGCCTCCCGGCTCCTGTTCTTCGGTGCGCCCGCTCGGTGTGTTGTGTTGCGTGTGCGGTGTCCTGGGCCTCCCGGCTCCTGTTCACCGGTGTGCCCGCTCGGTGTGTTGTGTTGCGTGTGCGTTGTCCTGGGCCTCCCGGCTCCTGTTCACCGGTGTGCCTGCTCGGTGTGTTGTGTTGCGTGTGCGGTGTCCTGGGCCTCCCGGCTCCTGTTCTCCGGTCCGCCCGCTCGGTGTGTTGTGTTGCGTGTGCGGTGTCCTGGGCCTCCCGGCTCCTGTTCACCGGTGTGCCCGCTCGGTGTGTTGTGTTGCGTGTGCGGTGTCCTGGGCCTCCTGGCTCCTGTTCACCGGTGTGCCCGCTCGGTGTGTTGTGTTGCGTGTGCGGTGTCCTGGGCCTCCTGGCTCCTGTTCACCGGTGTGCCCGCTCGGTGTGTTGTGTTGCGTGTGCGGCGTCCTGGGCCTCCTGGCTCCTGTTCACCGGTGTGCCCGCTCGGTGTGTTGTGTTGCGTGTGCGGTGTCCGGGGCCTCCTGGCCCCTGTTCACCGGTGTGCCCGCTCGGTGTGTTGTGTTGCGTGTGCGGTGTCCTGGGCCTCCCGGCTCCTGTTCACCGGTGTGCCCCCTCGGTGTGTTGCGTTGCGTGTGCGGTGTCCTGGGCCTCCCGGCTCCTGTTCACCGGTGTGCCCGCTCGGTGTGTTTTTTTTTTTTTTTTTTTTGCGTGTGCGCTGTACTGGGCCTCCCGGCTCCTGTTCACCGGTGTGCCTGCTCGGTGTGTTGTGTTGCGTGTGCGGTGTCCTGGGCCTCCCGGCTCCTGTTCTCCGGTGCGCCCGCTCGGTGTGTTGTGTTGCGTATGCGGTGTCCTGGGCCTCCCGGCTCCTGTTCACCGGTGTGCCCGCTCGGTGTGTTGTGTTGCGTGAGCGGTGTCCTGGGCCTCCCGGCTCCTGTTCACCGGTGCGCCCGCTCGGTGTGTTGTGTTGCGTGTGCGGTGTCCTGGGCCTCCCGGCTCCTGTTCACCGGTGTGCCCGCTCGGTGTGTTGTGTTGCGTGTGCGGTGTCCTGGGCCTCCCGGCTCGTGTTCACCGGTGTGCCTGCTCGGTGTGTTGTGTGGCGTGTGCGGTGTCCTGGGCCTCCCGGCTCCTGTTCTCCGGTGCGCCCGCTCGGTGTGTTGTGTTGCGTGTGCGGTGTCCTGGGCCTCCCGGCTCCTGTTCACCGGTGTGCCTGCTCGGTGTGTTGTGTTGGGTGTGCGGTGTCCTGGGCCTCCCGGCTCCTGTTCACCGGTGCGCCCGCTCGGTGTGTTGTGTTGCGTGTGCGGCGTCCTGGGCCTCCTGGCTCCTGTTCACCGGTGTGCCCGCTCGGTGTGTTGTGTTGGGTGTGCGGTGTCCTGGGCCTCCCGGCTCCTGTTCACCGGTGTGCCCGCTCGGTGTGTTGTGTTGCGTGTGTGGCGTCCTGGGCCTCCTGGCTCCTGTTCACCGGTGTGCCCGCTCGGTGTGTTGTGTTGCGTGTGCGGCGTCCTGGGCCTCCTGGCTCCTGTTCACCGGTGTGCCCGCTCGGTGTGTTGTGTTGCGTGTGCGGTGTCCTGGGCCTCCCGGCTCCTGTTCACCGGTGTGCCCGCTCGGTGTGTTGTGTTGCGTGTGCGGCGTCCTGGGCCTCCTGGCTCCTGTTCACCGGTGTGCCCGCTCGGTGTGTTGTGTTGCGTGTGCGGTGTCCTGGGCCTCCTGGCTCCTGTTCACCGGTGTGCCCGCTCGGTGTGTTGTGTTGCGTGTGCGGTGTCCTGGGCCTCCCGGCTCCTGTTCACCGGCGTGCCCCCTCGGTGTGTTGCGTTGCGTGTGCAGTGTCCTGGGCCTCCCGGCTCCTGTTCACCGGTGTGCCCGCTCGGTGTGTTGCGTTGCGTGTGCGGTGTCCTGGGCCTCCCGGCTCCTGTTCACCGGTGTGCCTGCTCGGTGTGTTGTGTTGCGTGTGCGGTGTCCTGGGCCTCCCGGCTCCTGTTCTTCGGTGCGCCCGCTCGGTGTGTTGTGTTGCGTGTGCGGTGTCCTGGGCCTCCCGGCTCCTGTTCACCGGTGTGCCCGCTCGGTGTGTTGTGTTGCGTGTGCGTTGTCCTGGGCCTCCCGGCTCCTGTTCACCGGTGTGCCTGCTCGGTGTGTTGTGTTGCGTGTGCGGTGTCCTGGGCCTCCCGGCTCCTGTTCTCCGGTCCGCCCGCTCGGTGTGTTGTGTTGCGTGTGCGGTGTCCTGGGCCTCCCGGCTCCTGTTCACCGGTGTGCCCGCTCGGTGTGTTGTGTTGCGTGTGCGGTGTCCTGGGCCTCCCGGCTCCTGTTCACCGGTGTGCCCGCTCGGTGTGTTGTGTTGCTGTGCGGGGCGTCGCTGCGGGGCGCTCACACGTCCATCCGGACGGCGGCTGTCGTAGCCGGCAGGGGCTGGGTACCCTCCGGGCGCACAGACGTCCATCCGGACGGTGGTACAGCCGAACGAGCTCCTCCTTAAGGGATCGGGCATCAAGGCCGTCTTGTCCCTCGCCCTATTACCACGAAGGCCATACATGAGGGAGTCCTCATGCAGTGTGAGAGGAGGCGTCGACTCCTCACACCACCAGTTTCCCAGGCAGACTGACCGAGGTCAGGACACCGGAGGTCGCCACCCGACTGCAAGTACGTCTGCCAGTCGGTAGGCTCACACTGGGACTGACAGTGGCGGACCGCTCGGAGTGCATTCAGGCAACTGGGCTTCCCGCCTGGCGCCATCAGGATCTCAGCACATCACAGCCACTAGGGCACACGGTATCACAGGCACTCAAATAGAAGAATCTGTACTTAGGTACTGGTCCAGGCTGGACGTTACGTAAGAGCATGTAACCGGCGACTCGGGACGCCTTTGTAGTCGATTCGCATCCCCTCGGGGGGGAAAAAACAGTCCACATCTCGGCGATGGGCTGACAACACTGAACATACAGATGCACATATCCTGGGGAACAGAAAACAAGCAATAAGCGGGGTAATAGGCGTGTAAACACACTCTGGACAGAGCGCCAAACCACGCCCTGGTTGGGATAAGGCATATGCAGGAGGGTGGACAGGAAAACGCCTGAGTTCAGGCCATATATAGTCTGCAGACACACATCGACTGGTCTGGATTCCGCAAGTGCCATGGAACCAGACCACACACCAAAAAAATCGCAATGCTGATGACAGCGGCATCCGTTGCGCAACGTCATATGGGCTGCAAGGCCCCAAGAGCTCAAAAAATAGGTCAGTCGCCCTGCCTGGTTTCCCAAGGATTCAGCAGGCGGGGAGTGACGAGTAGAAGTTAAAGAGAGGGGCCATCCTGCTCTGGATTCAGCAGGGGGGGTATATGGCCACTCTGATGGCAGGTCACCGGAAGATGGAAGAGAGCAAGCAAGTGAGGGACGATTCGTCGACCAAACAAGCGCTCAAAACGCATCAGGGGAGAGCTCAGGGCGATGATCAGGCGCGCCTGGCTGCAATCGCCCGGGTGAGTGCTGCCAAGTCCCAGACATGGATCTTGGTCTTGTGCTTGCGGATGTAGTCCATGAAGGGGGTGTTGATCCGCGGCAGGAACGAGGAGACGGGTTCCCAGTTGTCGTGGGACGGCCCATAGCCTTGCCAACGAACCTTGAACTCCAGGCCTCCGGGTGCCGAGGCGTTCGGACGCTGAGCCAGGACTTTCTCGACAGTATAGTCATCCTGCTCGGCATAATCGTCGTCCGAATCAGCCTCATGTGCGGCGTAGTCCAGGGACACATGTCAGCCACGGAGGTCGGGTTCCCGCACACGGAGTTGACTCTCGTGGCGCTCCCGGAACTGTCCGTGACCCACCTTGATGCGGTAGGTGTCCTCACCAATCCTGCGGACCACCTCGCCGGGTGTGAACCAGGTTTTGGTGCGGTGGGTGCCCATAGGGCGGGGTCTGATCACCCACACCGGGTCTCCCACCCTGAACTTCTGCGCTGTCGAGCTTGGGGCGGACTTCTGACGCTCAGCATGCTCCTTCTCAAGCTGCTGGCGGATGTCACGCGCCGTTGGTTCTTGCTGCGCAAAGCATTCCTTGGCGTCCATGGCCATGCCATCACCAGACAAGGGAAGTCCCCGACCCAGGGGGTCCCTGCCGAACAGAGGTAGGTAGGTAGGTAGGTATCTTCGGGAGCTCGGGATGCCTCCTTTGACATTGCAGGAAGAAGGTCTTACCAAGGGGACGTCCTGTCCCTCCCACTGCCCTATGTCAGGTGCCTCTTGAGCCGCTCCCGCATGTGCTTGGGAAGGCATTGTCGCGGCCAACCGGTCCATGTGTCCCAGGTGGGAGGGTGTTCCCACATGTGTCCATGGGTAGGGCCACATGCCCCCTCCTTTGGGCGGCAGCTCTGGGGGCTGCCCAGCCGTGTGGAGTATCTCTCACCACAAGGGGTATTGCTCCCGCTTGTCTACGGTACGACCGCCTCACCCTTGTGGCTTGAGTTGCGGGGCCACTCTGCTTGGCAGGTGACCCCCTCCTGGACTGTGTACCGGCTCGCCTGTCACCGGTTGCTTCCATGGCTCCGGGTGACGTTTGCCATGGTCCCCGATGCAGCCTGGCCGGGCTCAAAGAATTCCTTGGCGTCCATGGCCATACCATCACCAGACAAGGATAGTCCCCGACCAAGGGGGTCCCTGCCGAACAGAATCTGGTGAGGGGACAAACCACCCGGAGTGGGGGTGTCATGATGGGCCTTCAGAGCAGGCCACATCTCCTCAAACCAGTTCCGACGTGGATTGGTGATGTGAATCTTGTGCAGCTCCTCGAACAGCTGCCGTCCAGCCACTTCAGCACGGCCGCTAGACCGGCTGAGATAGGCGACGCTCTTGGCATGACATATTCCCATGAGGGAACACATAGCCTTGAACCAGCCACCAGTAAACTGGGGCCCTCGGTCACTGCAAATGGTGCGGGGGATGTCAAAGACGGTCAGCCAATGACGAATCATCATGACTGCCACTTCCTTGGCAAGCAACCCCTTTTTGCGTGCCGGAATGGCTACTACGTAGCCGCTGTGGCGATCCACACAAAGGACCACACAGTCAAAGGTCCCCTTGCCAATGTGCACTTCGGGCATGGAGAAGACGTCCATGGCCACGCTCTCCATGGGCTGGTCAGGAACCGGGGTCCATTGGGCTTCCCCCTTGACGTTCCGGTTATCGAGATTGCAGGCCTGACAGACCGAGCAACCCTTCCTGACCTTCCTGATGGCGGTGTAGAGATTGATCTGGTCGATCTCGAACCGGCGCTGCATGTCAAGGGCTTGCTTCTTGACCCCTGGGTGCAGCATGTGGTGGTGCCAAGCGTCACATAGCTCGAGCACTCGGGACTCTGGTACTAGCAGCTTACTGTTCCGGTAGAGCTTGCCATCTTCCTCAGTCAGCCCCTTTGGCCACTTCTGCCCGTCATCAGGGTCGGTCACAGCCCTATACTCGGCCGCAAAGGCCTCAGACTTAGCGTACTCGTCAGTCCAGTCGTCCTGGACGCAAGACTCAGGGAAGAGATGCTTGTCGGACTCAGCTCCATCAGGGGCGAGTACTCTGACCGCTCTGACCATCCTCGTTCCGAGGGGGGCATCCGCAGCCATGACGACGAAGCATTTAACACCCTCCTCCTCCATCAGTCGCTCCGTTTCTATGATCCTCTTGGCCTCAGCGGTCTCAGCATCATCGCCATGGGCAGAGACATCCGTCATGCCCTTGCTGGCGGGATAGGCCCACCTACTGAGACAGTCCGCCACGGTGTTGTCCTTACCAGGAACATACACAACCGTGAGGTCGAACTTGGCCAAGGTCTCATGCCATCTTGCCCGTGGGGAGGCGGGACCAGAGGAGTGTCCACGTGCTCCTTGTGCCACGACTGCAGACTCTGATGGTCGGTGCAGACGGTGACAGGATGGAGGGCGATGTACCCAGCCCATTTCCTGAGAGCCATGACGATGGCATACGCCTCCTTTTCCCGGGGCGTCCACGTCCGTCTCTGGCCTTCCGCCAGGACTCGGCTCCAGAAGGCCACAGGCACGTGCCTCCCATCGTAAAGCACTTGTTCCAACACAGCGCCAACGGCGTAGTCGGAAGCGTCGGTGCGCAGGACGAACCCTCGGTCGGGATCCACGAGGTGCAGACCCACTGCGGATAGCAGCGCCTGCTTCATCCCCTCAAAAGCTCGGTCGGACTCAGCAGTCCAGACCAGAGCCTTCTTGGACCCCTTCTTGGTCTCCTCTCGGTTGCCCTTGAGCATGGTCGTCATGGGGGCTGCATACTCGGCATACATCTTGACATACCCCGAGTAGTAGTTGCAGAACCCCAAGTACGCCCGTAGATCAGAGACCGTTTTGGGCCTTTCCCAGTGCTCGATCGCAGCCACCGTGCCAGGTATGGGCTTTCGCTGCCCGTTCCCAACTACGTGGCCAGCGAAGACCACCTCGGTTACCGCAATGGTGGCCTTGTCACTGCTGCCCGTGAGTTTGTGCCGAACTAGAAGGTCCAGCACTCGAGTGACGTCCCTCTCATGTGCCTCCAGGAGCTCCTGGTAGCTCATACTGGGGTCCCCGGACGCGATGATCACGTCGTCCACGAAGGGGTCCGCACAGTCACGCGGCGGCTCAAGCAGGTTCTCCAGCATCCGCTGAAAGGCCGCATTGCCGTTGGTAACGTCCATGGGCATCACCTTCCACTGGAGGGGTCCAAGCGGGGTGCTCATGGCTGTGCAGGCACGGGACTCCTCGTCGAGAGGCATCTGATGATAACCATGTTTCAGGTCAATCACCGTGAAGACCCTCCGCCGGTGTTGTTTTTGCAGCATGTCCTCAATGAGGGGCAGCGTATAGCTGTCATGCTGCGTTTGGGCGTTTAGGCCGCGGTAGTCGACCACGAGCCGCCACTCACCGGCCACCTTCTTGGGGACGACGAAGCACGGAGAGGCCCATTCGGAGTGGCACGGCTCGAGCCAGCCTCTCTTGATGAAGTCACGGAGGATCTTCTCCATGGCCTCCTTCCTCTCGCCCCTCAGGGCAAACTCCCGGTGTTGATACATACGGGGGTCCTGCTTCAGTCGTATCTTGGCCTCGCCATACGGTCCACGCACCGGTGGGGGAAACACAGGTTTTCCGCTGAAGAAGGTATCACCATACTTCTGCTTCAGCCTGGCCCTCAATGCCTGGATCTTGGGGCAATCATCGGACTCCGCCTTGGCTTTTCCGGGCACCTGGACCACTGAGCTTACTTGAGGGTTAGCGACCCCGCTCGGTTTCGGCTCAGGTGGTCTTCCCAGGTGGCCCAAAGGGCCATCTCTGGTCTTGCCTCGGAATAGGTCGCCGTAGGTGGGTGGGTTCCCGCCGATAGGCTCGTCCTGGCTGGACAGGTGGTCCAGCACCTTCTTCACGAAGGTATTCCCTTCATAGGAACCGGAGACGATCGAGTCCACTTCCCACCAGGCTTTGTCCTGGCCTTTGCCCTCACGCTGGCTTCTCCAGTCGTGAAAGGGCTGATCCATATACCCCTGAACCAGATCCAACTCCTCTTCAGTGAGGGGGTCTTCTGATTCTCCGATGTCAACAGGGGAAACCGCAAAGCATTGCCGCCAGGGCTCCGCTACGATGCGGTTGACACACACGAAGTCTGTGGTGTCGGCCTGATCAAGGCCCCCATCCACATAGTGGAATTCCGTTGGCCGTCTCTGGGGTGGCATGGGCTGTCCCTTAGCGTCCTGATAGACACTCTCTCGAGCCTGTAAGACGACCTTGTTTAAGGTCATGTTTGTCAAAGAGACCACCCAATGTCGGGTACTTTCGTCCTCGGTGCATCCCATAGGAACGACCAGCACTGCCTTGGAGCGGTCCTTGCGAATCTTCGCCATCGCTCCTGGAATGTCCCATCGGGGGCAATGGATCCACATCAAACCCTGATGCGGACCCCAGTGCTTCTTCCACGCGGAGTCCTGGGCGCTCCAGTACTTCTCACAAACCCGAAGATGGGCGGAGGTTCCTGAAGAGAACGCATCCAGGGCCAGATCCGAAGCTCCCAGGTCCGCAACCACTCGGCTCGCCACTTCCTGCATTACGCCGTACTCCTGGTTTGCTGGCCCAGTTGGCTCAGTGTCCAGCGCGGCCACTTCGAGCTGATTGCGTTCCGGGTGGATCCATTGGCATTCCACATGGTGCTCAGGTGACGAAAGCCACGGGAGCTGGTCGTCCTGGTACAGGGTCATGGAGGCCTGGGCCGGGAGGACGCCGGAGTCCGTCTCCATCATGAAGTCGTACCCAACGATCATGTCCCAGTCCATCTCAGCCTCGTAGAAGCGACCTTGCAGGAGGATTTCCTTGCCGAGGTCTGGGCGGCTCAGCTCACGGTGGTTCACGAACTGCAGCCCAATGGCCGCTTCCCTCGTGCCTCCCACCATGTACTGGCCGCTCGCCACCTTCAGCCTGACAGGTTTCCAACTGTTGGTCAAACACTCTGGTGGAAGTAGGCCAGCCTTGACCAAGCTGACCTATGCTCCCGTGTCGACTAACACGTCGAAGACCTTTTCCACTTCTCCGCATAAGGCACGGACCTTAAGATGCAACTGCCGCTCACGCCCAACTCGGCGCACGGCGTGCAAGCTCAGGATCCCCGGCCGTTCCAGAAGCTCAACAAGCGACTGATGCAGGTCGTGGACAATGGGCTCAGGCTGCCCATCTGCAGCATCCAGCGGCGGTCCGGGTGATCCTCCGATACTCTCGGATAGATCCTGAAGCACATCGAATACATTTTTAGTCGCGAAGGATGGACGGGTGCAAGGGTTCGTGCCTTCACTTGCCCTCACCCCGCCACCGCGACTGTCGGGTGCCGGACCGGGCCTTCCGCCCGCGGCAGTCCCTTTGTGCTTATCGTTTCCCGACGGGGATGGTGTAGCGCTTCCCACGACACCATCCTGCGACCGCCCTAGCTGGGGCCCTTGGCTGCAGGGGCTCCGCTAGGGGGCGTCGGTTGTGGAAGTAGGGGTACTCTCATCCGCGTCAACCTCGTTGACACCCTTCTTCCTTCCCCTATTCCTAGGCTTCTTGTCCTTGTCCTTGTTCTTGTCGTTCTCGTTGTTCTCCTTGTTCTTGTTGTCCGACCTGGGGACCCAGTTCCTCTTGATCTCCTGGATCTCCTTGGCCAACTCGGTCCCCAACGACATCAGCTTGGAGAGCTCGTCCATGTCAACCTCCACTTTGGCCTCCCGGATGGCCGCGGGCGCACGCTTCTTCGACCCGTGCGCCTTCTTGTAGGCCTCCGTGTCGGCCTGGTGGATGGGGCATGTTCGGTGGTCATGGTTGAAGCCTTTCTTCCTCCCATAACACACGAAACAGCCCTGAGGGTGAGCTCGTATGAACTCCCCAAAGGACAGCGGAGGGTCGCCAATACGGCGGGGGTCCCTCTTCTCCTTCTTCTTCCAACCCGGCTGCAGGGGCTTCCAGCTTCCCCGGTTGTTCCCCGCGTTGTTGTGGGCCACGAAGGCACAAACGGCCATCTCGGCGGGCTCATCGTCGTCGTCATCGTCGACGAGAGCTTCATCGCCATCGGCTCCCGCTGGGTCCATGGCAGCTTCCCCGCCAGGCCCCTCGCCAACGTAGTTGACGTCGCGGTTGCCGGGCCTCAACCCGTGGGTGTGGTGGAGGTTCCGGTACTCCTTGAGTACTTCCTCTCCAACCCACTCCAGGATCTTGTCGCAGCTCATCCGCGCCGGGATGGCCTGCAGACGGATGGTCTGGCCGCTCACGTCACACTCGTCAAGGCGCCACATCGCGGTCCTCTCGCGATCGCCCGAGACGGTGATGAGGAGAGCGTTCCGCAGGGAGTGCTGTTTGACATCCCGGGCCACGTTCTTCCTAGTCCAAGCCACCACGTTCGTATGATACTCTTTGGGGAGCATCATCTTGACCGTCTGGTTGGACTTGGCCCTCTTGGCTTCCTCCTTGGTGACCCTCTTCCGGCAGCATGGAGAGCAGGCGAGCCTGCTCGTCACCCTCGTTCCAGTCCTCCACGTTGCGGCGGAAGAGGGTGTATTGCCCTCGGAAGTCTCGCCAGTCCCGTAGGCGGATCTCCCGTCCATCATGCTGAAGCTTGATGGACTTCCACCGCTTGGCAGCCACCTGCGGAGCGTCCACCCGCTCCTGCTCGTTGAGCCACTTCTTGGCTTCCTTGAGGGTCTTGATTTTCCCCTCCTTGGTCGCCATGAAGTAGAGCTCTTGGAGCACTTCCGGCAGGCGGTACCTGAACCGTCTAAAGACATATTTCTCCGCATCTGCGGGATCCATGTCCTCAGTGACGGTCACCCCCCAATCGTTCAGCTTCTCCAAGAAGCGGTCGAGGCTGAGGGGGTTGCCATCGTACATGGGGGGCTTGATGTCCTTCAAGTCTTCCCACACGGCGGCATCCGCGGCCTTAGAGACCATGAACGCCGGCCGCGAGGTCGACCGAGGTTCCCATCGGCCTCTCCCACGGACACCCACAGCTGCCAATTCCATCTCCTCTCCGGTATCCGCGTGGCCAGGCCGTGGTTCCTCCACGTACGCTGAACCTAGATGTTCACGCCGTACTCCTTCCATGTATGCCTCCTCATCACGGCGCTGGCGGCTGCGTTCAGCGGCCTCCCGTCATACACCACGCGGCGGGGAAATGTCGAACTCCTCCAGGTCCAGGTCCAGGTCCTCACCTCCGCCGACATCCCACTCCACGTCTCCTCTGGGGACCTCATCCCTGAGTCCACCATAACGTCCACCAGCCATTGGGATTGGCTCAGGAGCTGGTGCGGGGCGTCCGGGGCGTACCGGTGTCCGCGGTGGAGCACGGCTGTTGTGGTACTGCGCGCTGAGCCACTCATCACGCCAATCCTCACTGCGACTGCCGCGCGGCACGCGCTCGTTGCGGCGGCCCGCGCTGTGGTGAGAGGGGGCGCTGAGAGAGGGGGCACCGGCGCTGGGGCAACTCCTGGGGGCTCTGCCGGGGGCGTGGGGTCCGCCTGGACCTGGTCCGGGTCCCCAGCCGTCGTCCGACGAGCCAGACTCCAGGGGTGGGTGGTCGCTGCCGACGCTCCCACGGCTTTCCAGCGCGTCCAGCCTCTGCTGCAGGCCGCTGATGACCTTGTTCAGCTGCCTGGTCTCGCTCCTGGCGATGTCCAGCTGCCTCTGGGTGGCGGTGGCGACGTTGGCGCTCTTGACCATCTCGATCTTGGCGATGTCCTGCTCTCTCTGTGCGCGTGCGGCGACCCTGGCGATGCGAGTCATCTCGCCCTTGCCCGTGTCTACCTCGCGCTCGAGGAACTGGACCCTCCTGCGGAGGTAGACAATCCACCGCCAGGTGGTATCCGGGTCGCCGTTCCCTGGTGCGTCGTCGGGGTCTCCAGGCAGTCCTCCTGGAGGGCCTCCGCCGGGTCCGCCCGGTCGAGGGGGTCCTCCCCCGCCCGGTGGTCCGCCTCCAGGGCGTCCACTTGGTGGCCGTCCTCCAGGGGGTCCTGATGGTCCTCCGCCAGGGGGTCCCGGTAGGTGTCCGCCGGGTCGCCTCGGTGGGTCCGAGGATGGGCGCTTCTTCGTGATGTCGAAGTCCAGGTCGTCATCCTCGTCCATGTCGCCCCACCTGGGCGTCTCAGTCTCGGAAGACTCCGAGCTCCGGTAGGGAGGATGGAGATCCTCATCCTCACCTTCCGGCTCCATGGGGACGTCTCCGCCTCCTTCGCCAGCCACTCCTCGGCGATGTCGGCGGCCTCGTTCATCCCCGTCGCTGGTGGTGAAGAAGGGGTCGCTGTCGTGGGGGTGTCCACCCGCTGGCCTCCGTGACCTCTCGGGGGTCTTCCCCTTGCCCTTCCTCCGTCGATGGGCAGTGGGGCCACTGCTCCAACTGCTGCCCGTGTCCACCTCCTCCGGATCCAGCGCCCTCTTGGAGGAGGCGTCCCCTTTGAAAAGCTTTCGAAGGGTCTCCACTCGGGATCCTCCCGGGGGAGTCTCGCGGCGGAGCTTGGCCTCCGCCTCTGCCATTGCGGCGGCCGTGGCTGCGGCAGCTCGCCCTTCGGCCTCCTCCCGGGCACGAGCCGCCTCGGATTCCCGGGCCTGCTGCAGCCGAGCCTTCTCCGCTTCCAAGGCTGCCAGCTCCGCCTCCGTCTTGGCCCTCTCTTCAGCGACCTTCCGTCGCGCGGCCTCGATGGCGTCCTTCTTGGCGGCGTCCGCCTGGGCCTTGGCCGTTGCTTTGGCATGGGCCCTTTCCTCCGCCTCCTTCTTTGCCCTCTCTTGGGCAAGCGCCTCTTCCAGCGCCTTCACCTCGGCCTCCTTGCAGGCAATGGCCTCCTGCGTCAGGCGGGCTTCCTCGGCGGCTGCCGCCACCTCACCCTTGACCTGGGCAGTCGCTGCCTCATGGGCGGCTGCGGCCATGAGTCCGGCCGCAATGGCTGCCACGGTCGAGGCGTGGATGGCCATGCCATGCGCCCACTCCGCAGCCTCCTGCTGGGCGATGCTGACGGCGCCCTCCATGGCAGCGTGCTGCTGCGTGGCCCGTTGCCAGGCAACCCGAAGGTTGCAGGGCACCCCACAGGCGCGCTCACAGGCGCCCGCCACGTCCCTTTGGTCGGGAGCGACGCTGCTGCTGGAGCTGGCCTGGTCGGCCGGCATCCTCCCGCGGTGGGCCGATTCCACGTCGCTGCTGGGGCCTGGCTTCCTCAGGAGCAGCGGACGGGGCTTGGCCTTGGCCTGCTTGGCGACTTCCAGGAAGTCGCCAAGGGTGGTGTGGCCGGGGTGGTGACCGCCATTGGCCCGTTGGGGGTTGTGGGCTGGGGTTCCGCCCCTGGCGCCTTGGGCGGCTTCGGCGGCCAGGGATTCCCGGTACTCCTGCCTCTTCCTGTCCCGCCTCCTGTCCCCGGCGGAACGCTTCTCCTTCCCAGAAGACGCGCTGCTGCTGCTGCCCTGCAGCCTGCGCTCGTTCCCCAGCTCCGGGAACTCCTTCTCGATCATGTCCCACATGGAGACGTTGATCGAGGCGCCCGACGGGTACTCGTTGGGCTTCTCGTCCTCCTCAATCCCGTCGGGGCGCAGCCCTTCGCTGGGCCTGTCTAGGCGGGTCCAGACCCTCCAGAGTTTGCGGCGGAAGCGGTACGCATACCCTTCCGCCCGCAGCCATTCCTCCACTTCCCGCAGGCGGTCCTCGCCCATGTCCTAACGGAGCTTGAAGCTCCCGGGCATGCCGCCTTCGCACTGGGGATTGCTGTGGCGGTAGTGCTGCCCCCACAGCAACCCACGCAGTAGGCGCACCGCATGGGGGTGGGGCTGCAGCCACGTCTTGCCCGCCTCGTCCCAGTTCACCATCGGTGCTCTCGATGGAGTGGTCCTTGGGTGGTTGTTGAGGTGGGTGATGTAGCACTGGACTGGGAGTGCGGCCGGTGCTGGTCGGCCAGTGGTTTTGGAAGTGGTTGCTGTAGCTGGGACTGCGGCCTTGCTGGTCGGCCGAAGGAACTCGTTGATGTCGGAGTTCCGGTTCCCGCACTTCCTTCACGTACTCGGCGCTGTCGCTGGGCGGCGCTGCGAGCCGCTGCGCTGCGCTGCGAGTTGCGAGCTGCGAGCTGCTGCGCCGCGCTGCTCGGGGTTGGTGGGCCCGAGTGGCACGCGAGGGATGTGTAACCCCGTGGCGGTGAAACGCTTTTGACGCGTTCCCGTGGGGGGCCTGGCCACGGGACGCTGCGGTGACACGCACAAGCAAGCAGGCAGGCAAAGCACTGCGCTCACAGGGGCTTCAATACGCTCGTGTCATGTGACAAAGCGTTTCAGGATCCTTGCCACTCTGAAACAAGGGAACAAAAGTATGTACAGCAACACATCAGGATATGTACACATGGGGTTAAGACTGGACTGGGGTAAGGGCATCACAGGACAATAGACACTGAGTCCCAACTCATATCCCAATCCTGGGTCCGACCCTCTCAGTGGCTGGTGGCGGCAGGGGCTCAAACACAACCCATGCCCTGCTCAGTCCGGACCCTGAAGCCCTGCCAATAGGGGAGGTTTCCCGCCCAGCCACAGGCGAGTTCCTGGAAACCAAGGGGGCTCCAAGGCCGACCGACAGTAGCTTCCTATGCTCCACTAACAGCAGGTCCCAACTCATCTCTGAGCCAGAGATATGGCCCCGCCATTATCCCCTAGGAGTTGGTAGCTGAAAATGGGCTGTTTCAGCCCAAACTGATATTAGCTCAAAAATCTCCAAGATTGACCCCTCGTCAGGACCCGCGAGAGTTAGGGACAAGGCAACTGACCCTATGCCCTTCAAGTACGAACTCCCTGAAGTCCTCACCCAACCTGGTTCCCTCTGAGGTACCGGCATCAGGGCACCACGGGTTCATCAAGTGGGGTCATGATGCCGAAATCACCAAAATTGGCTTCATTCCCACGCGTGGCTGGCCTGGCCAGGGCAAGGCCAATGGCTCACAGGATAGGAGGCAGGACCTAGGACTTTTCTCTGAGTGTACAACTTGAAATTAGGTCCGGGCTCCTTATGGGCTGAGAGATATGTGGCCGCCAATTGACCACACGGGGGGGTGAAATTGGGGTCCCAAAAGGGGGTCATTTTGGCTACTCGAAATGAGCCAAGGTTCGGGGGTGCTCCCAATAGTATATCTCCACGCCAGCTTGGAGATCCGATCCGCCATTCCATACGCGATCCACCGGGAGTCCAACGGAGACTCCCATGCCCTTGGCTGTCAAAGATTCTCATGCCACTCGGCGTGGTGACAATCCCAATTGGGTCCACAAATGCCAAAATGGCAAAATTGTCCCCACTCACTTTCAGCTAGCACCCTAACGAACGTTGCTCCGCTTCGCCCACTTGGTGTGTGAACCATGGGGACCAATGTCCATAACACCCATGTCATATATGGTCCATTGGTCCATGAGTCCGGCGTGCACGAGGTAGCTGAACATGGTGCACGGCGGGCAGAAGATGTGGAAAATTGCTCAAAATGGCCGAAAATGCGCACACTCATGGTTGGGGCAAATGAGGCACATGCCCGACTTCGACCGGAGTGTGCCATAGGATTGGTATCAAGTCATATGTGTCCAACATATCTTTTGGGCGTCGCCCAACTCCTCCGGTTTTGGGAATGGCAGGGTCGCCAAGTGAGCCCATGACTTGGGATGGTCCCAAATGCCAACATGGCGGCTACGGTATGCCAAGCCCAAGAGGAGTTATTCGGCGGGTCCAAGATATGTTGGGCACCGAAGTATGTACCCTCATAACATACTTGGGTCATGATGTCAATTGAGCGCAACGTTGAGATACACGGTCGCCACTTGACATCATGACGTTCAAAAAACAGCAATATTGGCGAACAAACACCCAAAAGTGCCTTGAGAGGCGCACCAATATATTATAATATCTTCGGCTTGGATTGAGTAATCGACCAATCCTTCTAAACACAATGACTTGACACCAATGACCTTCGATTCCACCTATGGGCTCCACTTGGGGCGCTTTGGAAAGTCGCGCGCGCTGCCTCCCAAGTGGGCACATGCAAAAATGGAATATTGCAAAAAACACACCTTGCTCGCAACGCATCGCTTCGGGAGCGCTCCACAAGCGTTCCTTCACGAAGGTTAGGCTCGCGAGTGTTGGTTGGGAGTACAATGAAGGGCCTCGTGCGATATGGGGTCCATTGGCGGGTTAGTCTTGGAATGGTGCACCCGCCAAATGGGCACGCGATATGACACCAAATATGGCATACAACCCTACCCACGCCTTCTACACCCAACCTAGTGGCCTAGAATCAAAGTATGCCTATATTCTAATGTAATCTTGGTCCCTTAACACGCATGCAAGTGCTTTGGTCGAAAATCGACCTCCTTTCGGAAAGCCGAATTTTAGCATGCACGCAAAATATATTGCCAATATGTATATGGAGATCATACATGCACTATCCGGGGAAGACAAGTGATATGCCCCGGATGTAGAGGCAAGCAAGGGTGGGGCAAATGCCAACTCAACATACTTCTACACGTACTTGGACGCCAAGTACGTGAAAAAGTGCACTTCTTGGAGAACACTCAAAATAAATAACCCTATGGGCCTATTGAGTTGGGATCCTTTGGCCTCATCCTATGACTATGGGGGGCAAAACCTCATACACAGTGCCTATGAGGCACGTTAGTTCGTCCTTGGGCGCTTGAACGCTCGTAACCCTTGTTATTCCACTTGGGGGTTCAAAGCGCCTTCGGTCGCCCAGATTTTCTGGAAAAAATCTCGGACGCGATCCGTTATATCAAGGAAAAAATTGCGGATCACTCGAAGACTGTTTCAGTCTTAACTTGAAGAGAAATTGCGTTACAGAATAATCTAATGCAGTCCACGGAACAGGCGACGACCGGCGGCGCGACTGCGGCGATTTCACGACGATTGGAAATCGCGGTAGAAATCGGGTATTTCACCGATTTCCCACCGAGAATCGCCTAAGACAATAAAGTTATGGTAATTCTACATTGATTTAATGATTAAGGATCAGATTCCAGATCCCACGGATTAGAGAACAGGGATATCCCGCTGACAGCCGGTGTCAACGGCTTCCGCACGGGTGTGACGGCTCACAGGCCTCCGGGCCAGGGGCCATAGGTTCTGGGTACCGCTTCAGTACATCGGTCCGCGGTGCATTGTGTTTGGGGATGGACCAGGGGGCATGGTGTCGCTGGACAGTGCGGGTAGCATGTTTGTGGCCGTTTGGTGCTAGGAGCAGGATGGTGGGTGGTGTCCAGCCTTCGGCCGACGGGGTGGGGTCCTCCTGCGCCGTGCTGCCGTCGTTGGGGGTCTCGTGCTCGCTCGGGCGGGGCCGGGGGTGCTGGCGCTGGAAGGCTGTGTACGCCGTGTCGATGTCCTTGGGCCCCGGCAAGAAAAGTTTATAGTGGTTTCAACACTGTGTTTTTGTCTCTCCTGCTGCTTGCTGCTGGTGTAGGGTTTCCTGCTGCTTGTTTTTGGAGATGAAAACCTTTTGTTTGCTGAAATATGGTCAATCCAGGATAACCCAAGCCAGAGGTATGCCAGGAGAGGAGAATCAGGATCAAAGCATGAAGGGCTGCAGTGTAAACAGTGAAAGATGAAAGAATATTCACAGAAACTGCAACTCAGGTCAAATCGGAATGCATATTCACAAAGATAGCTGAAATGTTTTGGAAAAGAGTTGGAAAACTGCCCCATGGTCACTGTATCTCCATAGTGCCATCTCAGGAGATGTGCACTCTTTGTTTTGGGTCCCATATGTGCTGAGGTGGCAGGGCATGTGGCGATGAGGTCACTGCCATGTCACATGGGAGCTTCCCACTTAGCTAGGCTGACCAGGAATTGAACCCAGGACCTCTCAAAAAGAGGTGCCCAGCCCCCTAGGGTGCATACCACTAGGATAGCTAAGAATTCATGGAAAAACATAGATAAATTCATAGGCTCTGCCTTGGATATGTCAGTTCTCAGTCAACTCAGGAAAAGATGATTTGCTTCCCATTGAAAGGGGATTAAGGGGTCCACTCCATATCCTGATTGGGTGTTTGGTTCCATAAGTCAAAATGTGTTATCACCAGTTTTGGTGGGACCAATACTAAGATAGAAATGCATGGATGCTCAGTGCATCTCTAATACAACTAGATTATGCCTCAAAGCATTGGAAAAGCACTTTTTCTTACTCCCCCCTTGTGCTGTGGTAGCCACCACTGTCGCATTTTAGGAAAAAGGGATTTTTTCTTGGCTTTTCCTTGGTTTCCACATCTACTGTAAAATACCTATAGTCCCCCTCACACAGAAAAATGGGCGCTCACCATGGCTGGCGCTCTTTTGCTGCTCTGTTTGTAACATTTCCTACAGAAGACTCAGCGCTCATGGCGCTGCCGGGGCTCCTGTGGCTTGGTTGGGTTAGTTTGGGAGCATGCCAAAACATGTGCATGTGCATCCCTCCCTCCAAGACGCAGCGCGACACAAACCCAACGCAAGACACAATATACACACTCGCATGGGTTCTCGTAATCCTGCTGGCGACCTGTGACCTGTCTTAGGGCGAAGGGAGTCGCCAAAAAAATTAATTTGCCCCTTGGTGGGGTCTTGGGTTCTGCTCAGTCTCTCCAGGCTGCTGCGTTTCGGCCCGAACACGGCCTACTCAGCGAGGCTGCGCGTGGGTATCTGCAGAGGCAGGAATGGGAGAATTATGGACGAATCCACGCAAAAACGAAGCGACGACACCAAAATCCGTCAAATGACGGCCTAGAATTTTTCTAAGACGACACACCTGAGCAGAATCCAATTGTGCATCAGAAGCACATTTTTATAAAAATTATAGTCATCTCTAGATTTTTTAAATCCAGAAATTCATACGCATAAAAAGGCGGCGCGCAGGAGCGGCTCCTAGCGAAGCGCCGGAAAATGAAGAAATAATGGAATTGTAAACGTATGTCTCACGTAGTCTTGAAAATGACGAGACACACATTAATAAATAAACATACAGATTCCACCCACACTAATAGAAGTATCGAAAATTCAAGAATTCGAATATCAACGAAAAAGACTTCAATGAATCAGGTATAAACTACAGGTATGCTCGTCTCGTATGCCGCATACACATTGCTCGTCTCGTGTCTCCGTGAACGAGTCTTGTAGCAGCGCTAACAACGATAGGACGCGATACAGGGATTGATTAGAAAGATTGCAGATGATTAGAGGTCAGATCAGGGTGATTAAACATACACACAAGTGCATAGCATTGTTCTTCGCGTGCGCCCCTCACTTGCTCTCTCTCTCCAGCGGTAGGTAAGGTGAGTAAGCCCAGGCGGGGCCACCCCCTGGTGGAGTTCGTGATTCAGGTTGAGATGGGCAGGTTTGCCCAAGTAACTCGTGCATGATCGCGCATTCACACACGCATTAAAGGCTAGGCCACGCGAAGTGCGCACGGTAAACCTTGTTTAGGCTACCCAGGGGCTCCTCGGTACGTTCTCTAAGAGAACCTGAGGAGTCCTTTAACGCTTGCTTGCTTGACAGGGTAGCTGATCTTTCAGCGCTTTTGCGGACAGTGTATTATAGGTCACACTGAGAACCGTATAATAAGGGGAGTGTGGCTTGGTTCCCCCGCCGCAAACAACCCTTCATTTGCCTTTGCTTTACAGGTGGGCAGGTAGGGTGATTGGTGCAGCAGCATACCATTTTTTTCATGCCCTGCTAAACAAGGGCGCAGATCACACAAACAAGTAACTCCGCCTCTGCCTGTGGCAGAGCAGGGAGTCCGACTCCATCGACATCTGCGCCGTGCACGCAAGAGCACCTCTTCCCTCCAAGCCCTAGCAGGGGAAACGCGTTGTGGCGTCCCCTGTTAGGCCACAGTTGCTTAGCAGCGCTGTGTTCTCTTGCCTTCTTCACAGGAGGGTCGCTCGGACCCACGACATGTTCTTCAACAACGCCCAGTAGAGTGTGCGTGTAGGAGTGGTAGTCCTGAGTGGGGGCTTGAGCCAGTTGCGCAGTGCTCGCCCACCAGGATGATGCCACTGTAGGGTGTGTAGGACCTGTAGTGCGTGTGTCAGTGTCCCACCCGTTTCCTGCAATTTTAGCAGGGTTGGTGGGCTGTGGCAGTGGTTAGGTCACTGTTTTGGCCATTTAGCAAAACGGCGTTTTCAAGCCTTCATAGCTTTTGGCCACCCCTCCCTGTAGTAGACAGATAGGTAGGGAAAAACAATACCTGGATTAGTACGCTGGGTATTCCCCAAAGGTTTTGCGCCAGCACAGAAATTGGGCGCTTAGGGGAGGGGAGACCCGGGGCGTACCCCGTGGCATCAATAAGCCAACCCTCCAGGTTTAGCAAGCGTGCAGACTTGGGTATAATTAGGACACCGCTTCTGCGGCTTGCTCTCAGGACCTTAGGAATAGCACACTCACACATACGCTTTGGCAGGTAAGGGTAAGGTTCAGTCCCTAGCTTTAGTCTTGGAGGCTAGCGTCTCAGCGAGCCTCAGCAACTCACCAAGGTTGTTCTGGGACAAGTAGTCAACCAGAACTGAGTTTAGGCGTCCCTCAGGTAGAACAAATGCAGAGAAGGGCTCCCAGGTGGCCTCTTCGACCCCAAACCCTTCCCAGAGGGTGAGGAAGCGCCAGCCCTGGCGATAGCGGAGGCGTAGGACAGACTGCACCAGGTAGAAGCCCTCCTTAGCCATCTCCGCGGCGTTCATGTCGGGGAGTTCACCTTCAACTTCCATAGGGCTGGCAGCCCCTTGTAGGTCCGGAGCGGCGATTTCCTCGTCGTTCAGCTCCCACTCCTCCCCACAGAGGTCTTCAGGATCATAGTAGCGCTTCAGGTGTTGAGCAGCGCACACCAGGGTCCCCCCTAGACGGGGAGAACACCGCACGGTGATACGGTGTCCATCCACAGATAGAATCTTGTACGGCCCGAAGTATGGGTCATCGCTGGTAGAGCGTGGCCAGGCGGGTAGTCGACTGTGGTGCACCAGCACCCAGTCCCCCTCTTGGTAGGTGGCCGGTACTCGGTGCTTGTTCTTCTTGTTCCACTGACGCTCCCTCACTCTCTGGAGCATAGCCTTGGCCTTGTCCACCTTCGCTTGTTGCTCTTGGACCCATTCACCCAAAGAAGAATGGGTGTCGTCCGGATAGGGGGCATGTAGGAACCATGCCGGGCGCCCTAGGAATAGCTCATGGGGCGAATAGCCAGTAGCTGAACTCTCTTGGGAGTTCATCATCAAGGATATGACGGGGAGTAGTCTCACCCAGTCTCTGGTGCGTTCAGTTTTGCACCATATCCGAACATTCTCCTCCAGGACACAAATCTGTCGCTCACATAGGGGGTTGCTCGTGTGAGAGTAGGGAATCCCCGTAGACACCTGGACATTGAGGGATCTCAGGACCCTCTTATACCAGCCAGTATCTGAGCGTACTCGTACGTCCTCATCGGAGTTGATCTCCTTGGTCGCCCCATAGACACAAAACCACTCCTCGAGGAGTATCTTGATAGTCTCCTCCCCGGTAATGTGCTTGGTACATGGGAACACCCTGGTAAACCTGGTCAACCCACAGGTTACCACGAGGGCGAGGTCATAGCCCCCGAACTTCGGCATCTCCGTGTAGTCCACGTACAGAACACTGTTAGCACAGTGAGGGATGGGCAGGGTCGAGTAGAGACCTCTGTCCCTGATATCCCCTGGTTTACAGGACCTGCACGGGCACTTGTCCACGATAGGCTGGAGGGTTTTCCGCAGTTGGTCGTCAGTGCACGTAGTGTGGAACCACTGCTTGAACAGCCTCAGGGTACGGTCAGCACCCACATGACCGCTGGACTCATGGGTCCACTTCAGCAGCGCTGGGACTCGGTCACCAGGCACCACGATGCGGTCCTCGTGCCAGAGGTAGCTCTTGTCCCTCTTCTACTGGTCTTGGTTGACCAGGAGGGGTTCAAGGCGTTTCTCCAGGCGCTTGTAGATATCCCCAAACTCCTTCAGGTACTCCGATTGTTGGAGTCCATCCAGGGGGCGTATCATCGTCATGTTGAGGTCCAACTGGACGTCCATACGGCTGAACGCCTCCTTAGCCAGCGCTTCAGACCGGGCACCAATCAGGGCGTCGAAGTTGTTGCGGCTGATGTAGTCGGCACACTCGTTCTTCACTCCCTGGATATGGTGTACCGTCAGCCGTAGTTGACTGAGGTAGGTCCACCAGCGCCGTAGCTTGGCCTTCTCAGGTGGGGGACCCTTCTGGAAACTGCGGACCGGTTCTTGGTCGCCCAGCCAGACCACAGGGTTACTCCCCAACAGTCGTGCTTGTGAGGATAGCACCAGCATACCCGCGAGCAATTCCTGCTCATAGGTGGAGTAGTTCCCCCTGGCCTGGTTCGATTTCCAGTTCCAGTGGCCCAGAGGTACTAGGACCCACTTGTCGTCAGGGTAGCTGTGCTTGAGGGTTCCATCTCGGTTGAGACCTTCCGTCCCCCATTGGGAAATGGCCGAGTCGAACTCCTCCTTCTCTAGTGCTTGCCATTGGAACAACGTTCCACCACCGCCCACATTGCTGGCGTCGGTCACCAGGATAATCTCCCCTTGTGCCCTGGGCACGCCCAAGCACTTAGCGTTGGCTACCTTGTCTTTGAGCTCGTCAAACGCTTGTTGCTCTTGTGGGCCCCAGCGCCAAGTAGTACTCTTCTTGATCAAGTCCGTCAGAACGGCGCTGGTGTAGGTGAAGTTTTTGATGTGGCGGCAATAGAAGTTGCACGCCCCAATGAAACTGCGTACATCATGAAGTCCTTTCTTGGGGTCTTGGTGTCGTACCTTGGCATCCATCAGCAGTTTGGCCTTAGAGGCCGCTGGGGTCCACCACCCATAGCCAACGTCAAACTCCAGGTACTGCATGGTCTCCTGCATGAACTCACACTTCTCCAGCTTGAGTCGTGTGTGGTTCTCCTGGCAGACCGCAAAGAACTCACCCAAGAGGATTAGGTGATCCTCCTGGGTATTGGTGCCGAGGCATACATCGTCGATGTGAGCCTCCATCTGGGCACCATGGGATATGAGCTCCTGCACCTTGGGTCTCCTTCGTAGGATGGACAAGATCTTGTTCATCAGCTCTTGGAATAGAGCGGGTGCGTTAGCCACGCCAAACGGCATGACCTTCCACTTGAACACCCTCCCCTGAGGGGTGATGAAGGCCAGTAGTTCCTGTGCGTTGGGCGTCACGTCCACTTGCCAGAATCCGCTCCTCTTGTTCATTTTGGTCTTGTAGCGACAGGAGGCTATCTTCTCCAGGGTAGACTCCATATTGGGAATGGACCCTGAGTGGTTCAGCGTCTTCTTGTTCAGCTCTCCGTAGTCCACTACCAGCCGTTTGGCTGTAGACCCAGGTTTAGCCACCAGGAAACAGGGGCTGCAGTGTAGGGGGTAGTCCCCGTCCTTGTACTCCAGGACTAGGCCAGCGTCGATACATTCTTGTATCTGTCGCTCAATCTCGTCGGCCTGCTCTTTAGGAGCTGGATAGGGTCTCCTCCGAATCTTGTGACCCACGAACTCGGGTTTCAGCTTGAGGTCCATCTGTACCAGCTTGTCACATGAGGCTGGAGGGGGTAGTCCTCCGAACACCTCCAGATAGGTCCTTATAAGCTTCTGTACCCGCGGGTCCAAAACCTTGATCTTGTCCTCCATGTCCTCGTCAGAGTGTAAGTTGCTTGCCCCCTGAATAGACGTCGGGAGGTGGTCCTCCACCAACTCTTCGCCCGTGGTAGGGTCCTTCAGCCCGTGGTAGGCAAATAGAAGGTCTTGTTCAACCATCTCCGGTGGACGATGGCAGCATAGGCATGCTCGAGGGGGTTCACATACACATTCCTCCGAGAGGTCGTCCTCCTCTGGGGTCCTCACATGGGCGCCCCACACGCTCTTCATGAGCTTAAGATCTACCTCCCTTTGCCAGGTGGTGATCTTCTGTTCGAGGTCCTCCTTCAATTGGGATAGGTCTCCCATACGTCCTTGCTTCAGTGGCCATGAGCTGCGGGTAGCCTTCGCGTAGCAGAGCTTTTTCGCCACCAACTTCCTCTTGGAATTCACATACTCCCTGAGCCTGGATCGAGGGTCCAGCTCCTCGTCCACGGGGTCTTCCACCCTCATGGAGAGTAGGTGTTTCAGTGGGGCGACGTACTCGGCGTTCTCCACTTCCTCCACACAGGTCTGCACGAAGAAGGCGTCGTGCTCAGTTTCGTCTTCTGAGTGGATAGAGCTAGGTAGCTCAGATAGTCCACACTCAGAGACTCCATCAGGAACAGGTACATGACAGGGAGAGTTGGGGGCGTTGGTGTCAGTCACGACGTACTCATCTCCTCCAGGTGTAGTTTCAACAGCATCTGGAGGTCGTAGGCGATCCTTCAAGTCACCCAAGGCGAGTCCGTCGCTTTCTCGTTGTATAGCCTGGACCAGAGTCGGGTCCAGATCCTCCCAGGGGATGGAGGTAAGACCTCCGTCCACTACGCTCAGCATACTCCCCCATCCGGGTTTCCCAATAGGCGTCTTACGACCCAGAGGCACGTAGATGGCCTCATCAGGTAACCGAACAGAGCTGATAGTCAGCCTGTCCAGGAGGTTTCGCCAGTATTCGTTGCCCCCATGGGCTCCCCAATCGGGGGAACACAGGACCGTACGGGAACGTTCCAAGGCCACCTTGGTCAACACCTTCCCCAGTTCACTGAACCTGGGGTTCCCGTAGGCCATCCCGAAAGAGGGCCAGTAAAATTTGTAGCTGCAGTTCTTCCCCTTGCTGCAGTAAAGGTCCAGTACATGCTGCTTGTCGCTGGCGAACAACTCCACACTCAGGTCTTCTCGAGAGTAACCCAACTCCTTCAGACCTTGGTCTAGGACTTCCCCCAATAGTTGATAGTCCTCAGTTTTGGGGGCCGCCATCATGTTCGAGGGCTCCTCCTTCGATAGTCTCAGGTAACTCGAGGTATGTTCCGACTGCTCCAGTGGCACAGACTCTCTGCCACTGCCGTGGTCCACGTAGAGGAGGTAGGGCGCTTGCAGCGTCAGGGATTGTATCTGGGAGTGCTGTACGAAGAAGTCAGTCCCCAGTACAAGGTCGAAGGCCTCAGTGTCCATCACATAGAACCGATGGGCGATAGTCCGCGAGCCCATAGGTACCTCCACTTCACAGTCCCCGCAGCTGTGCACCACATGTCCATCCCCCATACGTATAGCAGAGGTGGTCATGGTGTTCTTCAGGCTCCCACAAGGTAAAATATTCTTGGCCACTATAGATATTGTGGCACCAGTATCCAATACCCCCAGGGAATTCGCGTCCCCCTAGTTGGATACGTACCCAAAACACCAGGTCTTGGGTGCCACCAGAGCGTCCCCGTCAGAACTCCGCGGGACAGGTCACCTCGAACTCCTTGTTCCGCAGTTTGCAGGCCATCCTCATGAAATGGCTCCTCTTCTTAGCGTTGCCGTCATCACCACCCTCATGCTCACGCTTGGCTCCTTGTTCTTGCTGGGCCTGCGTTTGTGAGCGTGTGGTAGGACCAGACTGCCCTCCAGAGGGCTCGGAGTTCCCCCCTGGATTAGGGTTGGGGTTGCCTCCGTTCTTGTTCTTGTTCTTGTTGTCGGGCTGGCGGTTAGCGCCTCCTCCTCGTCCACCTTGACCCTTGTCTTGCCCTTGACCACGTCCTTTTGACTTGCCCTTGCCGGAGTCGTTGCCTTTGCCTTTGCCTCCACCTTTGCCTGAGCCTTTGCCAGGATCTTCACCCTTAAGCTTCGCCGATAGGTGTTGCTTATGGTAGCACTCATCCTCGTAGTGCTTCTGCTTCCCGCAGAATGCACACGTGATGGTGCACCTGTAATGATCCGGCAGCTTCGCTTTGGCGCCGGTGTTCTTCTCCTGCTGCTTCCCCTGGACGACGAAGCAGTCTCGCTGCTCGCAGTCAGGGGCGTGCTGCAGGTGGCCCTGCTCGTCTCTGGCATCACACCAGAATAGCTCCTTCACGTTCTCCATGATACGGGCGTGGGCGTGTTTGGGGGTAGTCCCCTGCCCAGGTCGGGACCCTTGGTACCATTTGCCATGGCCTCCAGAACCTCCACCACCAGGACGGTAGTTGTTCAAGTGCTGGTCGCTCTCCTTCTCCAGCGCCAGCTCCAGGAGTAGCACGCATAGATCCTCGTAGCGGAGGGATCTAGCCTTGCGCTCCGCCGTCGAACGGCACTCGTCCCATAGCTCTCGAGGGAGCTTGGCCACCAACCAGAACAGCAGGTCGTCGCTGCTGTAGGAACCGGGCGTCAGTCGTCCAGCCCAGTGATCCAGGTCAGCCAACAGCTCAGACACCCTGCCAGGTTTGGGGTTGTTGGGCAGCACGGGCAGGTTCTGGATCTCGGCCCTGATGGAGAGGTCGGTTTCGTGGGTCGGGTACTGCCTCTCCAGGGCAACCAACACATCGGCAAAGGTGGCAGAGTTAGTCACGATCTGCCTGACCTGCTTCTCCAGGTACTTGGTCTTGCAGCACTGCAGGAGCAGATCGCACTTGACTCGCCCACTAGCGTGGGTTTGGCCGGTCAATCGGAGAAACCGGCCAAAATTCTCAGCGAACTCGCTGAGGTCCTTGCCCGTGAACTCAGGCAGGTTCACCACGATCTTGGAGGTGGCAATAGCCTTCGCCTCCTGAGATTTGCGTCCCTCAGGGCGTCGGGTCTTCTTATTCTTCTTCTTCTTCTTCTTCCCCTTTTGGGTCCTCGGGGTCCTCCGGGTCATCGTCCTCCGAGGGCGAAGTAGAAGTCATCAACGGCGGCTCATCATCGGAGGGGTCTCCGCCTAGATCACTAGAGCCATAAGGCTCCACGTCCACCATCGCCCTTAAGGCTGTCAGCCCTAGCCGGTCCAGCTCGGCCCTCGTAGAGTTCGTCACGTGGCTGTAGGGCGGCTCGGCCGTTCTCGGTACGAATTGACTTCTCGGTATAGCTGCAGGAGTCGGCATCGGTCGGCTCCTCAGGCTCCCCAGGGTGTTTGTCAACCCTGCCGCCAAGTGGTTGGCCTGTACTCGGTGGGGTGACATTCCCACCGTGGTAGGTGACGCTTGGGGCGGGATCATCAGGGGCTCCAGTTTCTCTCGGATCTCTTGAGTGAGGTCGGCCACAATTTTTGAAGTGGCTCCTCGGAGCACCTCGTTGATCTCCGACCGCGTCAGGGACCTGTTGGAGGATCTTCCCGATCCTCTACTCCTGCCTCCAAGAGATTCAGGTCCTCTCCTCAACCCACTCAAGGTTGCATACCCAGGTGCATACCCAGGAACATCCACATAGGTTCCAGTAGCGGGTAGTGGATGGGGATATTCAGCCGCATACCATCGCGGCGCAGAGCTGGAAGCCATCGGCTCACTGGCAGTAGTTGCCTCAGGGAGCGCAGTGGTAGGTGGGCCCATACCATAGGCGGGGTAGGGAGGCATGCCAGTAACGCCTGTGCCCTCTGCCATAGGCGGGTTGGTTATGGGAGTGGATGTTGCAGCGGCTGGGAGTGTGGTGGTTATAGGAGAGGGTGATGCGTGGAGGCCAGAAGCACTTGGTGCGCCTTCGAAGGTAGGGTCATGCGTCGGGTCTTGCCCTTGTTCCTCTCCTTCGTCTGCTTCGTCTCCAGCATCCTTCTCGCTCTCTCTCTTCCTCTTCACAGGCTGAGAGACCACCTCTTCCACAGACAGGGCCCCGAAGGCCGTCTGGAGTCCATCCAGGGAGTCCTCAGCCCCTTCTACTGGCCCATGTAAGGGCTCCGAAGGTACAGCGCCAGGTACTGGCCTTGCCGGTGCCTCAGGCGCTGTCTTCACGTCGGCGTCCTCCTTTCTTGTATCCATCTTCGTTGGCCCTTCTGCTGATATGTGCCTGTACTCGGCGCACTGGATGTACGGCGCGGGGTTGCTGCCGGTGCGCAGAGACAGACTGCCTCTTGCTACCAGAAAAGTTTATAGTGGTTTCAGCACTGTGTTTTTGTCTCTCCTGCTGCTTGCTGCTGGTGTAGGGTTTCCTGCTGCTTGTTTTTGGAGATGAAAACCTTTTGTTTGCTGAAATATAGTCAATCCAGGATAACCCAAGCCAGAGGTATGCAACGAGAAGAGAATCAGGATCAAAGCATGAAGGGCTGCAGTGTAAACAGTGAAAGAAGAAAGAATATTCACAGAAACTGCAACTCAGGTCAAATCGGAATGCATATTCACAAAGATAGCTGAAATGTTTTGGAAAAGAGTTGGAAAACTGCCCCATGGTCACTCTATCTCCATAGTGCCATCTCAGGAGATGTGCACTCTTTGTTTTGGGTCCCATATGTGCTGAGGTGGCAGGGCATGTGGCGATGAGGACACTGCCATGTCACATGGGAGCTTCCTACTTAGCTAGGCTAACCAGGAATTGAACCCAGGACCTCTCAAAAAGAGGTGCCCAGTCCCCTAGGGTGCATACCACTAGGATAGCTAAGAATTCATGGAAAAACATAGATAAATTCATAGGCTCTGCCTTGGATATGTCAGTTCTCAGTCAACTCAGGAAAAGATGATTTGCCTCACATTGAAAGGGGATTAAGGGGTCCACTCCATATCCTGATTGGGTGTTTGGTTCCATAGGTCAAAATGTGTTATCACCAGTTTTGGTGGGACCAATACTAAGATAGAAATGCATGGATGCTCAGTGCATCTCTAATACAACTAGAGTATGCCTCAAAGCATTGGAAAAGCACTTTTTCTTACTCGGCATGTCGCGCCCTGCCTTCGTAGCACATGCGCGGAGGTACGCTTGGAAGACGTGGCGTGCTGGCCATTGTGGGTCAGAAAGGAACGGGGCGTGGTGGGCGTCGCATTGGGCCATGATCTTCATCTGTGCTGGGGTGATATACACTATGGTGACGGTGGCCCCCACGAGGCGCAGGGTGTCCACCTCGCCTGCCGGGTGTCGGTGGATGTTGGTGTGTGTGGCCACGAGTGGCCCCTGGTGATCGCAGTGGTGGTTTGTCAGGATCGCGTGTGTGTGGTGCGGTAGGAGGAGTTGTAGCTGGGCCGAGATGCCAGTGCCCACGGAGGTGGAGACGCCGTGTTGCGCCAGTATCCATCGGGGGCAGGTGTTGCGGGCCATTTGCGCTTCTTTTATGCGTATGGCTGCCGCCTCGCGAACTTCAGGTTGGTGGTTGTGTGTCACCCTGTGTAGGAGGTGCGCTGCGTGTTTGGCATAGGCCATTCCGACCAGGGCGCCCTTATTGTCTCCGTAGTAGCGCCAGTGGGCCATCATGGCCTCCTTGGGGAAAGACGTGGGCCAGCCCCCGTGTTGCGCCCATGCCTTTGTCACTTGCTGTCGAGCGTGGCGTAGGGCGTCTTTGGGGCGCGGGAGGTGCAGGGCTTGGTACCCAATGGCCGCGTTGAGCACCGCTTCCATGAAGTACGCCAGGCCCTGCGTAGACAGGAGGTCCCCCCTGGCAATTTGGGGTAGCCGGGCGAGGCGCTCTTCCAGCTTGCTTGGGAGTGTGATGTGGTGGTGCCGCGTGGCCTGTGTGACTCCCAGGTGGACTGTGGTGTCTTCCAGGTGCAGGGGTTCGCCTTTCCGGATGTGGGGGGTGGGGGTCCTGGCGTCTGCCAGCCCGACCGATTTTCGGGGGTGCACTAGGAGCTGGTGGGCGTCCAGGTAGGTTGTGGTGAGTTGGAGAATGGCGGACGCTTGCTCGGTGGTCGTTGGTAGCCCTGCGTTCTCGGGGTAAGGCGGGTGGCCGTAGTTAGGACGTTGTCGTCCGCGAAGTTGATGAGGGGGGACCGTAGCGGGTATGGGGCGTACCCCGGGTATACCCGTGCTAGCTCGAATGCCAGTAGCAGGGTGACGAGGAGGTAGAGGAAGGGGCCTTCGGCGCCTCCCTGGGGGACCCCGCTGTCTGTGCCGGTCCAGGGGGTGAGGCCTGCGGCTGTGATGACGGCGTAGAGTCGGGTCTGGATGTACCCGGTCATGAAGGATAGGAATGGGAGGCCCATGGCATCCCATACCTCCGTGAGGAGCCGGTGTGGGGCGTGGGGGAACGCGCCTTGGACATCGAGGGAGGCGATAATCATCTCGTAGGGGTTCATGTCCAGCGCGGTGTCCTGGAGGAAGATGGCCTCGTGGGGGGACCTGCCGGCCATGGCTCCCCACATGCTGCCGGGCACGTGGGCGAAGACCGCCGGCGCGATGCAGCCTAGGATGAGCGTCCACACCAGCTTGACCTCGGTGGTGGCGCAGACTATGGGCCGCCAGTTCCCCGGCTGCGCCCAGTCCCCCTTTTTGTAGAGGGGGTGGACCAGGTTGGCCCACTCAGGGGGGATGGGCGTGGCGCCCGTGACGATGTCCCACAGGCGGGCAGCCAGGCGGCGTTTGACGGGCAGGGTGAGGCGTTGGTACGCTTCGGCCGGCAAACCGTCGACGCCGGGCACGACCCCCTTCTTCAGGCGGTCTAGGGCGCGTTGCAGTTCTGAGATGCTGAAGGGGTCGTGTTCGATGGCGCGCTGCTGTTCCCGGTTGAAGACCCTGGGCACATGCTCGCGGATGGTGTTTCTGGTGTGGGGGTCGAGCTCGGGGAGGGCGTCCCCGTGTTGTGCCTGGAAGCTGTCCAGGACTGCCTGGAGGACGGCGTCGGGGTCATTGGTGAGGCCTCCTTCGGGGGTGCGCACCGCGTGGATGGTACGGCGCCCCGTGTCCTCCAGGATGCGGCTGACGTACCGTAGGGACTTGTACGGCGTGTCGTTTCTGCCGTATCTTTCCCGTTCCTGGGCTGCGGCCGCTATGCGGTGGGCGTGCCATTCCTGGAGTTCGTGGCGGCGGGTGGTGAGGAGCGCACGGAGGTGGGCGTCCCGGTCTCCTGCCTCCGGTGTGCTGGGGCGTAGCAGGGTGGCGAGTTCCTTTTTGGTGGTCCAGATGTCATGGACGAGTTGTTGGAGGCCGAGGTCTGGTGGTGCTCCCGTGTGGCTGGTGTCACGCTCCATGCCGCATGCTTGTGCCGCCCGGCGCATGGCGGTGGTGAGTGTCGCTGCATCCGGGCGGCGCAGGATGGCGTGTAGGGCCCTGTTATACCTGTGCCAGGCGCCGTGGTCGTCCTCGGTCGGGAACTGCAGTGTAGGTGGGAGGGTGTCGTCTGGCAGGGTGGCCGCGGGTGGGGGTAGGTTTGGGATGATGAGGTCGATGTAGAGGGGTCGGTGGCCCGTGCCTGTGGGCGGGAGATCCCCGTAGGCTGCTTCGTGGACGCGCACCGTGGTTGGGTCCCCGTAGCACGTGTCGATGCGGGATGGGTGGGTGCCGGCTTGGTGGGGGTAATGGGAGGGTGTGCCGGTGAGTCCTGCCTTGAGGTCGGTGAGGCCGAGTTGGTGCATGGCGTCCCGGACAGCTGTGTCGGTGGCTGTGGGTGGGCCGGTGCGGTCGTCGTCGGTGGGGGCGGCGTTCAGGTCGCCTATGATGATGGTGGGTGCCAGGAGGGAGAGTCGGCGGTACGCCAGGCTCAGGGTGTCCAGGAAGTCCTTGGTCTCCTCCCTGAATGGGACGTGCGTGAGTAGCACGTTTAGCTGCCATCCGGGCCCCACGCACTCGTACGCCCGGAGGCGACCATCCACTCGGAAGTCGGGGTGGGCATGCACCGTGACCGACGTGCTGTGGTAGAGGGGCACCCCCCGTTCCCAGTGGGCGTGATATTTGTTCCCCTCCGGGTCCAGGATCGGTGCTGGTTCGGGTTGGTCCGCTCTGCGGAGGGCTTGCTCCAGGAACCCCAGGAGGTCTGCGCCTTGGGGTTGCGGCCCGGGCATGGCTTGCAGTGTGGCGGCCTTGGTGAGGTCGTAGGTGACCGCGGGCTCGTTGAGGATGTTGATGCGGGCGTGGGCTTCCGCAGGTGCCGGTTTCTGGGGACCGGTAGTCGGGGGGGCGGGCCGTGTCCGGCCCTGGCCCCGTCAGGCGTCGAGGAGGTCGATGACGCCCTGAGCTGCGGGTGCCTTGCGGTTCCGCTTCTGGGGCTGGGGTAGGGCCCATGCATTGTGGACTTCGCCCGTGTACTCGGTGCCGGTGAGGTGCTCCGTGTCGGGGGTGCACAGCTGCATGGGGACCATCTCACGACCGGTTCGGTCTCGCCAGAGTTCGATGGTGCGCCCCACCTTCTTGTCGTTGGGGGTGGCCGGGTCCCACTTGACGTGGATCTTGAACCCCTGGTGGTCCCCGGTGACGAGGTACCGGTGCTTGACCTCCCCTGCGGCCCATATCCACTTGGAGGGGCCCGCGGCCGTGGCGTACTCGAAGGGCAGCTGCACCCGGGTACCGATGGCGTATTCGGGATATAGGGCAGCGGCTTCCTCTTTGGTCCAGCTCTTCGACTTGGCTCTTGGCTTGGGCGCGGGTTTGGTCTGTGCGGGGGCCTTGCGCTTCTGCGCACCTTGGCGGCGCCGGGCAGCGGGTTGTCCCCGTTGGGGAGGTGCGCCCTTGGGCTGCTGTACGGGTGCGTGGCCCGGTGCAAACACGGCGTGTTCGCGGGCGGCTGGGGCGTCGGGGTTGGATGTGGGGACGGGGTCCTTCAGCTGGAACACTTGCTTGATCATGTGGCCAAGCACTTCCTCGGCCTCCTGCAGGGCGTCGGGCGGGTCCGTGGGCCAGGTGAGGAGTCGGTGCCCGGTGCTTGCCCCGTGGCGGCGCATGTTGGCCGTGTAGCAGGTGGCGTGGCGTGTCCACGCTGAGGTGCGTTCCGGGGGGAGGGGGCCTTTTGGCGCCCCCTGTGCCCAGTAGAGGGCGTAGTGCAGCGCTTCCCAGGCTGCCTCTGGGGCGTGGGGGATGCGTGCGGCGAGTCGCAAGCGGTCCCCTCCTCGTGGTGGGGGTGGGACTTCGTCGTCGGGGGCGTGTGCCGTTGCCCGTCTGACCTTGCCGTGGTCGTCCCATTCCACCGTCCACCAGGTGTCCCGGTGTTTGAGGATGTGGACCTCCGTGGTGGTCGGGGGGGTGTCCATGGCGTCCCAGCTGACGAGCTGGATGGGGCGGACCGCAGGGTGGGTCTTCGGGGGTGCTCGCATGTTGAGGATTTGGTGGATGTCCTCGGCGGTAGGGCCCGTGTCGGGGGCGTCCTGCGCTGCCTGGGCTAGAGGTGGGGAGGGGCGGTCCTCCCAGAGGCGGGAGGCGGACGCCGTGGCGTACATGGCTGCGATCAGGACGTGTTCCGTCAGCCCTTCAACCATGAGGTGGTTTTCCCCCTCCAGGTCTCGGGGGATGGTGGCTTCCGCCTTTTAGGGTGAGGAGTGCGATGGCGCGTTTGGGTCCAGGTGTGGCGTGCGTCGGCTCATCTGGCGGGCGTCCGTCAGATGGGGTGTGGGGGGGGCGCTTCTGGAAGGGGGATGGTCCCACCGCCAGGTGCTCGACAAGGTGTAGCGGTATGGCGTGGTGGCGGTCCGCTGCGGGCAGGAGGTAGGGGTGTGGGTCCCCGGGTATCGTGCCGAGGTATATGCCCCCCCTGTAGGTAGGGGTGGGCAGGGGTTGCTGCAGAGCGCCTGCGCATGGTAGCGCGCACCGAGGGTTGCACTGGGTGCATTGGGCTGTTATGGGGTGCGGTACCGCGTACACGGTGAAGGGCCCTACCGCGCGCTGGATGTGGCGAGGATGATGGTGCGGAGGTCCGCCACCCGTGCCGTGCGGCTTTCGCCATAGTATATCCAGAGTGTGTCCTCCAGTGCCATTTTGGGGCGTAGCTTGCGGGCCAGTAGGTTCAAGGTGCTTTTGTGGGTGGCCTCGGTGACGGTGCCGGGTCCAGCGTTGATGCGTGGGAGCAGGTGGTTTTGGTAGTGTGCCGCGGCCCGTCTGCAAGCTGTGTGGAGGGCGGTGCTGTCGCCGGGAGGGGGCGCGTGGTGGGTGGGCCGTTTGCGCGGGGTCAGGGCGACGTGTAGTGGATGCTTCCATGCCGGGCGCGGGTGGTGTTGCGGTGGCCGGAGGCCAGGGTAGGTGGTGAAGGTGTATATGGTGACGGGGGAGCGCTCATGCGTAGCCTGGAGGTAGTAGTGGTCGCGACCCGTGTTGTGGGTGATGATGACGGTTGGCGTTGGTATGTCGTAGTGAGTGCGGTATTGGGGAGTTGTTTGGTGATGCGTGCCGTCGCGTTCCCCGTTTCGGGCGCGGTGTCGTGGGGCACGAGGATGTGGACGGCCCACGCATCGTGGGCAGGGGGGTCGAGGTCTGGTAGGGTGGGATGAATGGGGCGTCCCCGGAAGTGTGCGAAAGCTGGGTTGTGGCGTGCCGCCGTTTCTTAGATGATGGACGGTGCCCATTGGGGTGGCGCCCCAGCTTGCTGGGCCATGGCGGCGACGGCGTGGGCGATCGCTGTGAGGTCTGGGCCGATGCCAGGCTGGTCTGCCGGTGGCTGCAGGCCCCCTTCTGGTGCGGGGTGGTGCCACCATAGGGTGTAGCCCTTTTGCGTGTTATCGTGGGGGCTGTGCACGAGGCCCTGGTGGTTGGAGATGGCGGTCTTGAGGGCTTCCGCTGCCTCGCGGTGGAGGGCGCGCGTGTAGGCCCAGACTCCCGTGGGGGGGGCCGCCCTGGTGTGGGATTCGGCCGTGGTGGGGGCTGGCTCGAGGGTGTGACTGGTGAGGGAGGGTCTGTGCAGCCCTTCGTGCAGGGAGGCGCACACGTGTGCCCACCTGTCCGCCCATCCCTGTTGGGCGCTTCCTGTGTCTGCCCCTGTGGGCAGTCGCACGATGACCACGTGCCAGAGGTGTGACCCCGGTACTACGGTGGGGGGTGTGGTGTGCTCGTGAGCGTGCAGCCATACTGCGGTGTCTGCGTTCGCCGTCACGTAGTCCTCTCCCTCCGCTGTGTGGATGTTTTCGACGGCGGCCTCTCCCTCTAGGGTGAGGAGGAGGTGTGTGCCGGGGGGCTGCGTGTGCGTCTCCGCATCCCGGAGCCACAGGTACGTGAGCGCCACAGTGCCGGGGAGGATTTCCCCCCACGTGAAGGTGCCTTCGGGTGATGCCCACTGCAGGGGCAGTGTGCGGCGTCCCCGCGAGTCGCTGGTGGCATTGTAGTCGTGGGGGAGGTGACGTTTGGTGAGCCGGTGCGGCATGCGTTCGGTGGTGGCTGTGGGGGGGTCCCAATTACATTCCTCCGCGGGGGGTGCGTCTGCGTCGTCCTCCTGGGGCTGGGCCAGCGGCAGCGCCTGTGCATTGGGTGTGGCGTCGGGTAATCCGCTGTGCGTGAGGATGTAGAAGCCCTCGGGGGTGAGTTGGAGGACGATGTCCCACTTCGCCGTTTGCTCTGGGGACCACTGGTGGGGTCCGTCCTGCGGTCGGTGGAGGGTGACCTGGTGGCCCCATCTCCAGCTGTGGTAGGCGAGGAGGCTGAGGACGGTGTCTTGCTCCGGGTCCTCCACGCTTTCCACGTATGCCGTCATGTCGGTGACGTGGACGGCGTACTCGTCCTCCCATTCTTGTGTGGGGGTGCCTGGAGGGGGAGGGGGCGGTGGTGTACCCGTGGAGTCCCGGCCCCGTGACGTCGGGCAGGTCGTGCTCAAGGGACGCCCGGTACTCGGCGGGCCCTTTGCTGGCTTCGTGGGTGGGGTTGTGGCGCCGCAGGGCGTTGGACAGGTGCGTCCGGGGCGCCCGCTCGCGGGGGGGGGGGGGGGCGCGGGGCGGCATTATGCGGGCTGGGGTCCGCGGGGCCGCTTGCTGCGGGCTCGAGCTCCGGCGGGTCGAGGTCCATATGATGCTCCTGGTCCTCCGTGTGTTGGAGCTCCAGCTCTGGCAGGCTGTCGATGTCCAGGGCCATGGGGTCATCGTGTGTGTTCATGTGTTGGGGTGCTGCTTCATGGCACGGTGGGCGTGTGATGCTGGTGTTCGGGGCACGTGCGGCGGCCGGTGCGGGGTCGTGCGCCGGTGTCCGGGGAAGCGCGCCGTTTGGCGTGGTCCTGGTGTGTGGCTGCTTGCTCGTGGCTGTCCTGGCCGGTGGTGTTGCCCCTGTGTGCAGTTCGGGTTGTGGCCGGTGGTGGGCGTTGAGCTGGCGTGAGGTGTGCGGGGTTTCCAGGGGTGGTGCCGGTGGGATGGGGTGCAGAGTCGGCGTGGCGCGGCTTCGTTCCTTTGTTGACGGGCTGTGGTGTCCCGTGTCCCCGGGTGGGGGAGGGGGGTGTGGTGTGGTATGGTGGTGTTGTGTTGTGTGGTGGCCTTCCTGGTGGGGGGGGGGGGGCACCGTGTCCAGGTCTGGTGGGGTGGGTTGTCGCCCGTGGTTTGTCCTCTGGCGGTGTGGGGCAGCCCCGCGCGGTCTCTTGATCGTCCTGCTGGCGTGATTCAGTACGTGGGCCGTGCGGGGTCGGTCTGGCGTGGGGCCTGGGGTCCCCTGGGGCGGGGTGTGCGGGACTGGAGTGTCGCAACCAGGGGGGTGTGGTCGCGTGGTGCTCAGGGGTGTCAGCCCACCGTTGAGTGGGCCCAGTGGTGCGGGGAGCGCCGTGTATGGGCCACGCGCGGGCTATTGCGTTTCCGGGGTCCGCGGGTCGGTGGGTCGCGGCATCTTGGGCGTGTTGTGGCCCCGGTGCGGCGCCCGCGGGTGGTGAGTGGCGGTGTGTGGCTGAGGTGTAACGTTTCCACGGTGGGGGGGGGGGGCTATTTGCTCGGGTGTGGGGTGGGCCCGTGGTAGGCTGCCTGCTGGTAGCGGGTGTCGGGGCCTCACTGTGGGTGGGTCTTCCGCGGTGTCCTCTTGGTGCGTCCCGTGGTGGTCTCTGGTCGGCTGGCTGAAGGGGGTTTTTGGGGTGTACCGCATCCATGGGGGCACCATTGTGTGTTGGTGCGCCGCAGTGGTGGGTGCGGCTGGTTGTGGGGTTGGGGCTTGTGTCGGTGTCGTCCGTGTGGTTGGCGGCGGTGTGTCGTGTGTCGTCCTCGGCGGCTCCTCATGGTGGTCTGTTGTGGTGGTGCCGGGGGGGTGGTCTTGGGCTTGGCGGTTCCTGGGAGGGTGCGGGACATGCGGGGTCGGGTTGGCTGGGGGGGGGGGGGCGCGTGTGTTGTCTTGCGTGTTTGCCTTCTGCTCTCCCCGCGGTCTCTTCCTCTGCCTTTCCCTTGCTCCTCTCTTTTCGCTGGCTTGTTTGGCTTTTTTTTTTTGGGGGGGCGGGATGGCTGGGGTGCTGTGCCTGGGTGTGGGTGTGTGCCGGTGCCGGCGCCGGTGTGGGCGTGGGTGTCGTGGGGGACGGGGATCGGGTGGCTGTTGCGCTCTGGGTTCCCTGTGTGTGCGCCGGCCCCCAGGCTTCTGGTTCCCAGGGCGCCGGTCCGGGGTGTGTTGACGGCGGGTGGTTGGCGGCAGTGGTGGCGTGGCGCTCGCGTGGGTGGTCGCGGCTCCTGGGTAGTGCCTGGGTGGCGTGGCCGGGCGTGGGCCTGAGTGTGGGTGTGTTCATGGCGTGGGCTGATGGGGTGGTGGGCAGTGTGGGCGTGGTTGGTTTGTGTGGGTGTTGGGTACGTGTGCGCCGAAGGCGTAGTGGGTTGGGCTGGGGCACTGTGGGCGATGCAATGGGTGGAGGAGATGCTGGTGATGCCTACGGGGGGGGGTGCTGTAGGCGTCGAAACGGGTTTGTGTTGTTGACGTGGGTGCTTTGGGTGATGCGCCGGGCGGCGACGGGGTTGGTGACGCTGATGGTGTCATAGGTGACGGGGCGGGCGCTGGGGGGGCCTGCGGCTCCGGTGGTCGCTGTAGGTGGTGCAGTGGGTGGTGGGACAACTGGTGATGTCGGCGGTGAGGGTGCTTCCGGTGACGTCGATGGTGAGGGCGCTGCGGGTGATGTCATGGGTGGTGGCGATGTTGATGTGGGTGTTGCAGGTGGTGTGCCGGCTGGTGGCGCCGCTGGTACTGTCCCTACGTAGGGTGTTGCTGGGGGTGCTGTGGGCGGTGGTGTCGTCGGTGGTGCCGATGGCGAGCATGACGTAGGCGATGCACTGGGTGACGGTGAGGCCGGTGTGTGCCGTAGGTGACGCGTTGGGAACGGGTGGTGGGGGGCCGGAGGGGGGGTTGCCGTTGGTGCAACGGGCGATGGTGGCGTTGGTGCTGCAGGTGGTGGATTGGGTGATGGTGTTGTTGGTGATGCCGACGAGGTGGTTTGTCTGCCTGTCTGCCCGTGGAGTCGGCGCCGGCGTTGGGCGGTTGCCTGTGCGTGTGGTGGTGGCCATGGGGATCGGTGCGCCGGGCGCTTGGTGGGCGTGGTTGGGTGCGGGTGCGCGTGTTGGTGTGTACTTGGTGCGGGTTGCGGGGGGTCTGTGGGCGGCGGGCGCGCTGTTGCCGTGCGTGTGGCGGTTTGTGTTGTCTGGTGGAGCGTGGCCGGCGTGTGCTTTGCGTGGGTGGTGTGGGGTCTGGTCGGCGTGGGTGGTGTCGGTGTGGGTGTTTGGGGTTGGGTGCTGGTTGTGGGCGTGTCGTCCGCGCGGTGTGGTCGGGCGTGACGGTGGTGCCGTTGGCGACGTCGATGGTGACGGTGCTGCAGGTGGTAAGGGTGGGACGGCGGTGTTGGCGGTTTCCGGTGTGGGTGCTGTGGGTGGTGTTGAGCGTGGGGGTGTTGCAGGTGTGGTGCGGGGTGGATGGTGGTGTGCCTGGCGACGGCGTCGCGAGTGCTGCCGGGGGGGAGGGTGTTGTTGGTGATGCTGTGGGTGGTGGTGCCGCCGGTGAGAGGCTGGCGGAGAGGAGAGGGCGGCAGTGCGGCCGGGCGCGATGTTGGGTTCTTCGGTGTGGGTGGTCAGCCGGAGGTGGGTGCGGCTGGTGGTGTGGCGCCCGGTGTGTGTGGCCTGCGCCGGGTATCTTAGGTGCGCTTGTTGGTGCAGGTGTGTTGATGTCGGCGGTTTGTCCGCCTTTCTGCCCGTGGAGTTCGTGCCGGGGTTGGGTGGCTGCCTGTGTGCGGTTTGTGCCGTTGTGTGTGGCGGTGGTGGTGGGGGTCCGTGCGCTGGGGGCTTGGTGGGCGTGGTTGGGTGCAGGTGCGCGCGTGGACGTGTACTTGGTGGGCAGCTTGTGTTGTCTGATGGTGCGTTGCTGGTGTATGCTCCGTGTGGATGGTGGCAGTGTGGGTGCTTGGGGTTGGGTGCTGTAGGTCGGTGCGTCGCCTGCGCGGTGTGGTCGGGCGTGATGGTGGGTTCTCTGACGTGTGTGGCCGGCTGGTGGCGGGTGTGGTCGGGCCGGTGTGGGCTGGGTGGTGGTGGTGGTTGTGGCTGGACTGCTTGGTGGTTGTGGTGTCGGCGGGCGGCCCCGATGATGCACCTTGGGTGTGTGGTGGCGCGTGGGTGTGTATGGTGGTGGTGATGGTGTGTCATTGCGGGTGGTGTTGGGTGTGGTACTGTTGGGCGTGTGATTTGCGATAACTGAGCACTCACCCCTCCGGGTGGCGCGGGCTCGGTGGTCCGGTAGGCTGTCCGGCAGGCAGTGCGTGCCCCCCGGGTGCTCACGCGTCCCTCCGGACGGCGGCTGTTCCGTAGCCGACACACAGCTATTGCGACGCCCCTGAGCTTCGACTGGTCGTCTCATTACAGCTGGTTCAGCGCATTCGCGGACAAGTGGGTCATGGGGGCAATAGGTTCCAAGGGCTCTGCACCCTACTCGGACCTGCCTGACTGCCAATGCCCCCACTGCGACGACATTCACCCCCTAGATCTCCCATCCTGTGTCCCTTTCTCCATCAAATGGCTGACGCGTGGGGATTTGCGCTGGCACCTGTGGTGCACTCCTGGCTCTGGGACCGAGTGCGCACTAAAGGAGAGCTACGGAATTTTGCACGCACTTTAGTCCCGTTGACACTTTACAAGCAGCTGGTCCCACATTTATCACAGAAGTCAGTGCTCCGGGAGGCCCTTCCATCTCGACGCGCTCACCTCACTTCTATAGTCAAAGCAGTTTGCACTACACGCCGCGACCACCCCCTCCCCGATCCCTTACCCCCACCCCTGGGGGCCAACCCCTTTTTTGTGTCCCAAAAGCCGGATAATGTTCGGGAGCTCCGGGGGTTTTTGGGGCTCGCCAACTATTATTCGGGCTACGTCGGAAACTACGCCTCCATAGCTACTCCTTTGATTGAGATGTTGAAGAATTTGCCTAAGCATAAGAATGGGAAAAAGATAGGCCTCACATGGAATGCTTCGGCTAACGAGGCCTTTTTGAAGCTCAAGCGTGCTATTACGGATATTGTTCCCCTCCAACTAGCCGATTGGGATAAGGACTTTGTCCTCACCCCGGACACTAGTAATTGGGCGGTGGGGGCGGCCCTACAACAGGAGGGTCCCGATGATGCTCTACGCCCCCTTTACTTTTTTCTCCCCTAAATTGTCAGGCAGCCTATTGAATTGGAGCCCTCGGGAGAAAGAATGCTACGCCATAGTGGCGGCACTTTTAAAATGGCATGGTTGGGTGGGGAACAAGCGAGTGGAGGTCCGTACGGACCACCGTAGCCTTGAAATTGGGCTACAGAGGACCTCAAAACCGTGGGGGGTCCCACTCCGCGCCAAGCATGTTGGCATGAGTTGTTCTCTAAATTCGACCTCCATGTGGTTTACACTCCGGGGCCCGTGAACCCCGTGGGTGATTTCTTGTCCCGTTGGGCTTACCCTGCTAACCCGGCGTTGGGAGATGTGTCCATACATGGGACGGCCCAAGTGGCCGGGGATGTGCGGGACATGATGGCGGCCGAGAAGGAGGAACTTCTCGCCCACCCCCTTGTATTTAGGGCGGTTGTGGCGCCCATTGTTACTAGGTCTAAAGCGGCGCCTGGGGCTCAAGGGGCACCCGCGTGTGATCCACCCCCTCTGGCTTCGGCTCCAGGGGGGGGGCGAAGCAAAAGAGAAAGCTTCGGAGACTGCAGCGAATTGTCAAGATAAGAAATCTTGGAAGTCCCACAAGAAAGCAACTCCTATGCATGGGGAGGATGCTCCCAATGTTTTTGAGATAAATTGGGCTAAACTCTACCCAAATTGTCAACGCTACAAAGAAAGGTGGTAGGATGCTTTGAATGGAATCTTCCAAGATGGAGTGAGGTTGGTGGATAACAAACTCGTCCGTAATGGATGGTTGTGTGTTCCTACGCCGCTAGTGCATCGTTTGGTGGCCGAATACCACGATGCACTTCACTTGACTACCTCCAGTGTGGAAAAACACTGGAGGAAGATTAACCATGGCTCGGAAGGTGAGGGGTTGTACAAAGCAGTGGAATTGCAATGTCAAACGTGTCCCTCATGTGCCATTCACACGCATGACACCAAGCGCAAGCAAGGGTACATGACCCCTATGCCTATACCTATGGAGCCCATGGACTCCATAGCGCTTGATGTGTTTCACTACCCTTCCACCTCCCATGATGGAGAGGTGTATGACCGAATGCTCCTATGTGTTTGCTGGCTTTCGGGCTACCTCATCGCGATCCCTATTCCTGAACCCCGTCACGAAGACAAGGATGAAGGGCTAACGGTGAAAAGAGCGGCCCATTTGGTAATGTAGCGCTGGGTTGATAGGTTTGGAGCCCCTCGTGAAATATGCTCCGACTGTGGGCCACAATTTGTGAGCCAATATTTCCAAACCCTTTGTTCTAAGATTGGTGCCCGCTCGACTATGTGTCTCGCGGGTAGGCACCAAGGTAATGGCAAAGCCGAAAATACTGGCAAGCAGCTAAGGCGTGCCGTTGCTAAAGCCCTTACCTTGAAGAAGGGCACTAATTGGGTAGAGGTTTTACCCGCCGTTGTACGAGCTTGGCATGAAACTACAGGTCCTTCGGGTTATACGCCTAACGAGATTGTGTTTGGTAAACACAACCGTACTAAGGGGCCCCCTCTTGCTGCGCCCAAGGGGGTTGCTCAAGACGCCGCTCACTACTTACAACGGCGTGAGGAGCTTATTGCTCTTGCACGTAGGGCTATGATTCAAGTGCAAGAGACAATGGCTCATAAGAATAATAAAAGGAGGAGGATGTCCCCCAATTTCTCCAAAGGGAACCGCGTATGGGTCCGTCGCCAACGCAAAAATCTTGGCGATAAGACTTGCCCCTATTGGGATGGGCCCTATGAGGTTGTGGCCAAGAAGGTACACGACCTCTATGTTATTCAAGTGGACCAACGGAGGTTAGTTGACGTCCACGTTGATTGTTTAATGAAGACGGTCAACTCCCCTCGCTCCCCCGTGCCTCTAAATTACACGGAGGAGGTTGCTAGAGTGCCCTCCCAGTTTGAGGAGGACACCTATAATGTCAAGAAAATATTAGGTCACCGTACTCATCGCAAGAGACTTCTCTTCAAGGTGCGCTGGGAGGGTTATACCAAGGATTGGGATACCGAGGAACTCGTTGAAACCTTCTTACCGTCCTACAATAAAGTTTGGAGAGATTACTTGCAGAAACAGAATCTCACCCAAACCATTGACCTCCTCGCCCACCTTGGTGGACTGCTCTCATGAGCGTGCCACGAAAGGAAAACCCTAACCAATATGGGGATATATTATTGTTTGGGGAAGGGAGGAGAGAGCGAGAAGCGGTGGGAGACGAGAAAGAATATGAAGAGAACGTGCATGCACGGCGCGCTCCTTGGTTACAAAAGTCCCCACCTGAGCAGGGCGGTGGGTACGGCAGGTTTACCCCACCGTGGGAGTGGCGGGGCAAGCAAGAGTACGTGGATCCGGGAGAAGCGGAAGGAGAATGGTGGGAGCAGTATGAGCGGCCACCGACGCAAGAGGAAGGACAGGAAGCACAACCGATGCAAGCCGAAGGTAGGGCCACCGTGTGTTCCATGTTCTGCATGTCCCCCTAATGTGATTTCGGTCATGTTTCCAACGGCGTCTGCCGCGTTTTCCACGTCATCTGCGTCCCGGACCGGTGCTTCCGGTCACGCCTCTGGGGGCAGTTGCACTCTCCTGCACGCTTCTGGCGTCCCCTGTACAGAGCACCGCGCCGACACGGACCGCAGCCACACGCCGGTGGATCAGAGGAGGTCGCCGATCGAGGTGAAGGTCGAAGAGACTGAGGAGGAATCCGCCGACGAGAATGTTATGCTGGAGGTAGGTGTGAGTTCGTCGTTTGTCGCCGTTCACGTTCCGCGCGTTGCGTCGCTGTGCCTCCGACCATGCTTCTCGGGGCACTCGCCGCGTTTTGCGCGTGATCCGTGTCATTGTTGGTTTGCTTCCGCCGTGCCTCTGGAATCGTTCGCTGCGTGATCGACGTTATCCGCGTTCTTTTTGCCATTCAGTAACTCCCCAGAAGAAGATGCAGGCCGTCGGAACCGACTTCGAGAGCCCGGTGACTTGGCCAACGCCGGGTTCAACGCAGTCCACAGCCTCCTGGCCGGATGCCGACGAGGCCGTCGGCCGTAAGGCCTCCCAGCCCCACCCGGTGGTGCCCGCATGGGGAAGCTCAATGCCAGCACCCCTTACCCAACAGCCCCCCCACTGGTGGCAACGCGGTGGTGGCAGTTCGTGGCCTGCCCCTTGGACCGGCCACAAACGACCCCACAGCGCTGTGAGTTGATTATTACACCACCAGAGGTCCCAGCCAAACCGCATGGCGGGAAGGGGGAGAGAAAACATTAACAGATACACGGTTTGATTGGAAAAAGAATACGACCCACTGTTTTCTGCGTTGCCTGCGTTCTCCGTGCTCTGATTCGTGCGACTCTCCCATGCTTCTGGAAGCATTCGCCTGTGTTGTCCGCATTTTCAGCGTTCTGCGCGTTCCGGTTAGCGTGCCTCCAAACGTGCCTCTAGAAGCTGTGCACACTGTGTTTCGCGTATTTGGTGTGTACTGTGTGTCCCATCATTGCTACCAACATTTTTTTAGAGCACTTTGAAATGTCTCTTAATCTCTCGGCTGGTCGACTCCGCAAGGAGCACTGTGCCACTTCAATTGAGTACGGGTTACGACCCAGGGAGTCCAAACTCGGTGAGCTAGACACGGATGGAATGTGGGACTACATGATGAAACCCATTGTGGATGCCCAAGAGGCCGTCCTCCGAGCTCGGGAAAGGGAGGACCTCATCCCCTTAGTACCACGGTACAACACCTTCCTGCTGTTGCTGGGCACGGTGCGGCCCATGCAGGTGGATGGCGTCTGGGACCGTAATGGGTTGGTGTACAATGCCTATCTAGCACGGTTGCTATCCCGGGGGCAATACTACGATCTACACAAACATTGTCGCCCGGATGTGATGGACCTTATTGAGGCGGTTAGTGCCCATTGGGCTGCAGCATGGACTATGGGAGGCGCGGCCACGGGGGATGAAACCCTAGTGCCGCATACGGGCCTTAGGGCAGGCCCCCTCAAGATGTACATTGTGCGGAAACCGCACAACACCGGCATCAAGCTCTATTGCTTGGCCGATGCCGGCACGGGGTAAATTGTGGACGTGTACCTCTACACTGGCCGCCGTGGTGTCCTCTGCCAACACGGTTGTGGTCGGGCAACCTCAACGCCCGACAGCGGATGGCGATGTGCTCCAAACAGCTGCCGGCTGATGCGGTCCTTGTAGGGGACTCGTTCTTCGGGTCTCACGCCACCGCACAACGGCCTGCGCGTGAGGGCTGCCCCTTCATCACCATGGTGCGAAACAACACGGCCGGTGTCCTGCAAGCCGGTGACCGCATCCAGGCCGGGCAGACGGCTGTGGCCACGGTTGACGGCCACAAGTACGCCCTGCAGGTGTACAAGCAGCCGAAAGCCGGAGGCAAACCTCCCAAGTTGCGCCGATCTTGTCCAACGTGTGGTACGCTGCGCGGGACCCCCTGCACCACACTGGCAGGGAAAACTACCCCCTCGTTGCTGCGTACCGCCAAGTGGCACGGTGGGTGGACTCTGCCAACCAGATGGCGTTGCATATGTGCCTCTTGGGAAGGCAGTGTCCTGGTCGCAAGCCGTGCGAGGCTTCTTGCTGCGATACGCCGCGGCCAACGCGTTTGCAACCTGCCGCGCCCCAGAAAGGTGCCGTGGCACGGATAGCATGTGGGAGTGGCAGTGGGCCTTTCTTTGCCGCCGGTACTGTACCGATGCGCAGCCGCAACGCAACATCCACGTCCCCGTTGCCGGCGCCCAACGGCGCACTTGTTGAAATTTTCCGCAAAGGCCGCACACAATACGTGTGTAGCGGATGCCCGGACACCCCGTTGCATGTGCAATGCTTTGCGACCGCGCACGGGATCCCTACAACGGGCACGGAGGACGCCGAGGGAAGCGAGCCGCCCCTTAGCCAGGAGACTCATGAGGGGGACGCCGGGGAGCACGACCCGGAAGCAGACGGCGAGGACGAGGAGAAGGCGGATAGCGATGAGGAGGAAGAAGAGGAGGAAGCGGAGGACGCTAGAGGGAGCGTAGAGGACGATACGTTGGAGAACTTCTCCTTCAGCGTGCAGTAGACGGGGTGGCGGAGGCGGCCGTGGCGGGATCGAGAAGGTCATGGCCGCCAAACCTCTGCCATCCCCACCCATGGAGACCAGTGCGAAACCTGGGGGGGACCAACCGCGTAGGCTGGATACCCAACTGTGAGGACGCGGCCCCCCCAACATAGGTGTGCTGTATTTTACGCGTCATCCGCGTTCTGCGCGTTCCGGTTCAGTGCTTCCGCCCATGCTTGTGGAGGCATTTTCCGCGTTCTCTGCGTTATCCGCGTTCCGGAGTGTTCTGAAGCGTTATCCGCGTTCTGCGCGTTCTCCTAGCTTACGGGGATAACGTACTAGCAGGTATGGTGAGTGGAAGCCCAAAAATGGCGCTTCTGTAGACAAAGGAATATATGAGGGGCTTTTTGGCAGTGCAAAGTGTCCCCATTGCCAAATATGAGGGGCTTTTTGCCAGTGCAAAGTGTCCTCATCGCCATATATGACGGGCTTTTTGGCAGTGCAAGGTGTCTCCACCGCCATATTTGGGGGGCTTTTTGGCAGTGGAAAGTGTGCCCATCGCGGTATTTAAGGGGCTTTTTGCCAGTGCAAAGTGTCCCCTTCGCCATGTATGAGGGGCCTTTTGGCGGTGCAAAGTGTCCCCATCGCCGTATATGAGGGGCCTTTCGGCCGTGCAAAATGTCCCCATCGCCATATATGAGGGGCTTTTCGCCAGTGCAAAGTGTCCCCATCGCCGTATATGAGGGGCTTTTTGACAATGCTAGGTGTCCCCATCGCCGTATATGAGGGGCTTTTGGGTAGTGCAAGGTGTCCCCATCACCATATATGAGGGGCTTTTTGGCAGTGCAAAGTGTCCCCATTGCCGTATATGAGGGGCTTTTTGCCAGTGCAAAGTGTCCCCATCGGCATATATGACGGGCTTTTTGCCAGTGCAAAGTGTCTCCATCGCCATATATGGGGGTTTCTTTGGCATTGCAAAGTGTCCCCTTCGCCATATCCGAGGGGCTTTTGGGCCGTATATGAGGGTCTCTTTGGCAGTGCAAAGTCTGCCATTCGCCATATATAGTAGGGGCTATTTGGCGGTGCAAAGTGTGCCCATTGCCATATATGAGGGGCTTTTTGCGAGTGCAAAGTGTCCCCATCGCCACACATGAGGCGCTTTTTGGCAGTGCAAAGTGTCTGCATCGCCATATATTTTGTTTTTTTTTGAATGTTCTTAACCGCATCAACTTGTTCTGGGGCTGATGTCCCCCGATGAAAGTATTTACATCAACATATAAAGATATGTACACGGCTGCTCTGATGGTTAGGTTAGATGAACGCTGATTTACCCCGTGGGGAAGGGGGGGGGTTCCGGAAGGGGCGGAGGGCTGAAGGGGTCGGGAGGAGGAGACTGAAAATCGCTGGATGGGCGGAAAAAATTCCGGATGTCCCGGGAGGCGTTGGAGTGGGGGGGGGCAGGGGCAGTCGGGCCTGGGCACCCAGTAAGGGTGGGCCTTGAGGGGAGAGGTAGGCGTGTTTGACGGTAGCGTGTCTTGGAGCTTGGGGATGGGAGGGGGAGAGCGGTCTTGGCGCGCTTTGGGGGCGCCCAAACGATTGTGGCCTGGTGGGTTTGTGGTGATCGATGGCGTTTTTGTGGGGGCCGCGGGCGTGAGTGCTGAGGAGGGCGGGGAATGGCCGAGGGGGGGGGGGGCGTGGTGCGGATGCGCGGCTGGACGGGCGTTTGGAATTTTTCGGCGCGCGGCGCGTGGTTGGTTGTGCTTTGGCTGACGCTGGCTTGGACGGTTTATTTAAGGCGTGTGTAGGGAGAGGTGGGGGGTGCTGGTATACGGGGCGGGTCCGAGGGGGCATGTGGACGGAGGTACTGAACGCACCGTGCGAAACCGAGAAGGGGTTGAGGGGGTCGGAGGGGTGCGCCCAAAGTATTGGGTCCCAAGGGAGAGGATTCGAACAAAGCCAATCATGTGCTTGGTGGACAGGCTTGTCCAGGTGCTTTACGCGTTCCTCCAGGGCTAGGCCAAGCATGGCTCTGTGCTCGGCGCGAGTGGAGCCTGGGATCGGCTTGGAGAGGCAGGACCATAGGGACTTTGGTACCAGAGTTCTCATGAAGTTCCTGCGGTCAGCTTTTGAGGGTCCAGAGAGCCACCAGTGCAGGACAATGGGGCTGAAAAGGGTTCCCCAGGAGGAGACGTATGCCTGGATGTGCTGGTCCAACGCTTTGCAGAAGGCCAGGCATGATAAAGGGTTGAAAGGATGGTGCTGTCCGCACCTGGAACAGTGGTAGTCGTGGAGCATATTGCTCCACTGGTACCTGTGCACATTGTAACACCCGGACGCCAGTTTGAAAAACAGGGACGAAAACCAGGAAGTTTTGTTGTACAGGCTGAAGCTGGGGCCGACCGCCATGTTGCTATGGGAATGCCGCGGCAATAGGTGGCGGAATTGCTGTACCTTAAACTTGTGGAGGACAGGCAGGTGGTGTACCGCCACTGTGCCCAGTGGGGGGGGGGGGGGGTCCGGGGTAAAAATCAGGCTGTGAGCTGCCCATTTAGAAAAATGGTCGCAGATTTCGTTGCCAATAAAATTGGCGTGACCTTTAATCCACATGATGTGGAGGGGGTTGGTAATGAGACGTAGGGCGCTGTGTACGGCGACGGTCCATGTGTCGTCTTGGAACGGGCTGGGCCTACGGACTTGGCATTTCTGGAGGGTGGACACCACCTGTTCGTTGTCAATCAACAAACATACTTCGTATTGGGAAAGTTCCCTGTGGATCCAGCGAATGGCTGCTACCGCCCCCCAGAACTCCGAACCCAGAGAAGAGGGATGCGGTGAGGATAGGCACAGGACTCTGGTTGTATCGTCGGGTAGAAAGGCTGTGATGGCGGCCGCATGGCCGGACTCTCCGGAGGAGCCATCGGAATATAGCCACACCCGCTGTAGGCCGGGGGTCGGCGGCCTGGTTAGTGCCTCCGCGGCATCGTGGCATCCCCACTTGTCGAGAGACTTCTTCTCTAGGTAGTGTTGTGCCTGCAGAGCAAAGAGATGGCCGTGTTGGCTGATTCCCAGTGCGTGTGCGTTGTGCGGTGGCGCTGGGGGTTCGGGGATGGTCTCTTGAGGGCGCAAAAATTCAGGGACTAGCTGGAAGTGAGAGGGGCGGGAGTAATCCATGACAGCGTGGCATGGCATGTGCATGGTGTAGGACGTGTGGGTATCCACCGAGTAAACCCCGTCGTGGAACGAGACGTTGGCCCATTTGGGGGTGGCCTCGGTCACTCTTCCTGTGGCCTGTCCTGACTTGAACCTAACGGTTAGCTGGTTACCAGGCGTTAGGTCCCGAATAGCAGTGGGCCTCCACGGGCCTATGCTGTGGAAAGATATGCCAAGGGCATGGATGGAGTCCATAAAAGAGTATTGCACCGGGTCCGAGGCCCTCTGGTTCGAGCGAAGTAAGGACTGGACGTACAGGGGGCCAACTGACTTTGGGGCAAGGCCGCAAAGGGCCCGTAGTCCATAGTTCACTGTGGCAACGTGGACGCTGTGCGGTAGGAACTTCATTCCCAACCCTCCCTTTGGGCGAGCCGCGAAACGGTCTTTGGGGGAGACTAGACGTGTGATGCTGCGAGACGCAACTCCCGCCCAGATAAGTGCCTGAAGCTTTTCGAGCTGGTTGGGAGAAAGAGGGTGGGTGATTAAGCGGTAGGCGAGTGCTGGGACCAGCTGAGAGTTCGTCAGTCGGACCTTCTCACTAAGTGTAAGAGGCAAGGGAGAGAGCCGGGCAAAATAACTCTGGATCTCCGCCTTAAGCATGTGAAACAGGCCCTTTGCCTGGTGGCAAGTAAAAAGCTAAACCCCCAGGTATTTATAGCATGTGTGCGGGCGACCCGTTTTTTTGTTGTACGTGTGGAACTCCGAGCCCCTGGATGTCAGAAACTCTTTTTGGGGGGCTGTGCCATTGGCGTGGACTTCGGTCTTAGACACATTCATGTCCAGTCCCCAGTCCCTGGCTGGCCCATCGAAGTAGTTGAGGCTGTTTTGGACGTAGTTGACGTCCTCACTTCTGATCAGGATGTCGTCGATGTAGGCGTGGTGGCTAGTGCGGGCATTTGCCTGGGGGGGGGGGCACAGTGGCATAAAAATGGTGGAAGAGGGAGTTGAGATAGAGAATGAAGAGTAGGGGGGAGAGGGGACATCCTTGTCGGAGGCCCCTGGTTTGGAGGTGTGCGTGGGGAGTGCGGCCATTGATGATGGGGCTGTCTTGAGGGAAGGAGTATAGTTGCTTTATGAGAGAAATTGTGGAAGCAGAAAAATTTGCCCGTTCGAGGACGGTCCAGAGTGTGCCATGAGGCACTGAATTAAAGGCTTTATTGAAATCGATGAACAGCGAGTAGCTCTTCTTCGATTTTGCATAAAGGGCTTTGAGGTGATACAGATGATCAGCGCATTGGTGGCCGGGGAGGCCACCGTGCTGGGTTTGAGGTTTGAGGTTTGATTTTGCGGGTACTAGACGCCTTTCGGCCCCGGGGGCCCACCTGGTCGGGCCAGGTGATATCCTCCCCATCGGGCCCTAGTGGGGGGCCCTCCAAGACGCACCTCCTGCCTGGTGGCGGAGTCCCCCGGGTTCACAGAGCTCGGAGCCCCGTCCTTCCCCGGCGTCCCCGTTTCGCCACTCCCCGGTCAGTGCATCAATTCGCAGCCGTGGCCGCGGGCGCTTACCCACTGCGTCGCCCCCCTAATGCGTGGTCGCCCGGGGCGCCGGCGCCGCCGGGCCCGTGCTACTGGCTTGTCGCCAGTGGGACCCCCTTGGGCTGGCGCGGAGGCTGCCTAGCCTAGGGGTTTGGGCGTGGCGCTGTGCGCCACTACTGCCTTGGCGGGTGCAGTGTCCCGTCTGTGTGTGCGCGGCGCTCGCGGCCGGTTCGGGGGGGTTCGGGCCGGTACCTGGTGTTGTGTCTCCCCTTCTTCCCCCTTCCCGCCCCGCGTGTTCCGCGCTGCGTGTGGCGGGCCGTCCCGTCCGGGTGTCCCTTATCCTCGCTCGCTGGTACGCCATTCCATGCGGTCTGTGCGTTCCGCGCGCTCGGTCCGGTTACCCTTCTGGTGGCGCCCGCGTGTCCTTTTCGTGTGTGTGCGCTCGCGCTCTCGCGGTGTCCGCTCCCCGCTGGGTGGTGTGGCGCGCGCATCTCGCGTGGTCCCGGCACTGGGCACTGGTAGGGCCGTTCCATGTGGTCCGTGCCCCTCCGCGTGTCCTGCCCCGGTCCCGTGCTCCGTCTGGCGTGCTTGGGGGGGGGCGGTCCGGTCCCGGTTCCCCCCTATTTGGCTTGGGGTTGTGGGGGCGGCGGCAGGGCGTCCCCGGGGGGGTGCCTTCGACCGTTGCGTGGGGCGTTCGGGGTCTTGCGCTCCTCTTCCCCCGACTGCCCGTCCACTGGGTGGGCTGTCGGGGTCTGCGTTGTGGGTGCGGGCGTGCGGTTGTGGGGGCCCCGCTCTGTTCCTGTGGGGGGGGAGAGAGGTGTCGACTTGGTGTCCAGGCGCCGGTCCGCCGGATTCCCATGACGAGCCCGATGCGCACGGAGCTTCGCCCTGCGGGATGCGTGGGGGGGTTGGGGTGACCGTGGCTGGAGTGGTGCACCAATGTTCCGGTTCATGGCCAAGCAGAGCACCCTCACCGCGGGCTTACTCTTAGCACAGGGGGAGGGGGTTGCGGGCGCGTTTGTTCTGTGACCCGGGTGCCAGTGTATCACAGAAGGCAGCCGCCCCGGAGGTAGCGCACCAGGCGCGCGCCGCGAAGGAGCTGGTTCGAACCCCGGGATCGGTGGTCTCCCACTGATCCCTTCGAATACCGGACGAGGCCTCCCGTCGACCTGTTCCAGTACAGGTGACGGTGCGCACTGCTGCAGGGGTGGGTGGCTCCCATGTGTTTTGTTTTTCTAGGGTGGGGGGTAAAACGAACGAGACCTCCACCCGATCCACCGGTATCGGTGGTGGCGCGAGTTGCTGGAGGGGGGGGTGCTTCCCACGCCGCCAACTAGAGAGCTCTACGTGCAAAGACTCCAGGAGCACCAACGCCTGGGATCGAACCCCCGCACTGGACGATTGAAGACCGACGCTCTCACTACTGGGCCGCGGGAGTCTCTTATGCGACTTAGGGGTGTCGTCGGCTATGAATCCAGTCCTGAGGGTGGGGCTGTGCGTTGTGAAGCGTGTTGCGCGTGCCGGGAGGCCCCAGTCCACGTGCACAGGGTCGGGACAGGGGGGGAGGGGGCTGGGTGGGGTGCGGCACCGTCAGATCGCCGACTGACGTGCACAGGGGTAAGAGGCGGACAGTAGCACCGCCGGATCGCCGACTGACTGTAGGGCGGGGGGTCGCTCTGCCTCTTTCCGTCCCTCTGCCTTCCCTGGGCAGGCAACAAAGCGGGCGTCACTGGCGTTGTGCTGTCCATGGGGGGCGTGGCCCCCCATACCACTCCGGTTCGTGCTCACCCGGCTTCTCTGGGTTCGATCTGTGCGGCGTCCCGGTGCGCAGGCGTGGGCCCGCTTGTTCTTCGCGGCCCCCATGTGGGCCGGCGGCTGGAGCGGGGGGGCGGGTCACACTCCGGCTCCCCTCTCGGGTGGGGGGGGGCCATCCCCCCTGCCTCGGGGGGGGTGTCGCGCCGCGGCCTCCCTGCTCTCGTTCCGGGCGGCGGCCTGCGGTACCCCTTTCTGGCTCTCTCCGTGTCGCTGGCGCGCTCCCTTCCGGCGCGCGCGTGCGGTCGGGGCTGAAGTGCCGCCCCGGGGTGGGGGGGGGTGAGGGGCGGCCCGTGGACCGCTCCCCTGGAGGCCCGAGCTGACCTGCAAACCCCCCCTCTGTCCCCTCGGAGTGGGCTGTGGTTACGGGAGGGTCATGCGGGGCGCGGCCACCTTCGTGTTCCGTTGTGCGCGTTGCTCCGGCACGCCGGTGTGGGTTCGCGGGAGCAGGTCCAGCCGCCGTTGCCCTTACGGTGTCGCCGTTCCTCCTGTGGGTGGGGGCGCCCCCCCGGCCCTGGGGGGGCGGAGGGCCGCGCCTGTGGCTCCCCAGCTGGGGTGGGTGCGGGGGGGGGGGGGTGGGGGGGCCGCCCCCCCGGTCGCTCTCGGGCCTGTGTGGGAGGGGGGGGGGGGAGTGGGGGGGAGCCTTTGGTCCCCTGGCGATGCCTCCTGTCGGCCAAGGGGGGGGGGGGCGGCTTGGCAGTCCTGGCCCCGGGGGCCAGCCATCGGCCAGGGGGGTCGCGCCCTTCCCCCGCCCCCCTCTACCGAGAGCCGGATTCTCACGCAGTCCCTCTCTGGGGCCCCTCATCCCCCGGCCGTTGTCGCGCGGCGCTGGCCGGCCGGGGGTGGCCGTGAGGGTTAGCGGTCAGTGGTTAGCGGGTTGCGGGGCAGCAGGTTCCTCCCCGCGCTCGTTGTCTCCGCACTCCCTCCCGCGGGAGGTGGCGCCCCCTCGTACGTCGTGCCATACCGTGGGGGGGGCGTGGGTCGGGGGGCCCATCTTCCCCCCCCCAACCCTCCCGTACCCGCCGTCTGGGCCTTCACCTGCGCCGCCGCTTGTGTGGGGGCTGGGGCTGCGGCGGCGGCGGGTTGTGCCGGCGGTAGCGCCAGTGGGCGAGGGCGCGACGCAAAGCCCGGGGGAACCAGTTGTTGGCGTCCACATCCGTGATGCGGAGCACCGCTCCCCCTTCCAGGAAGGCCGGCCACTTTGGCTCCCTGTCGGGCCGCGCCGCCCGGATCACTGACCTGAGGACCCTCTCGTGGTCCTCTGGGGCCGCCCACCCCCCCGGGGGTGCCTCTCGGTTTCCTCCGTCCCTCCGGAGGAGCACGGCATCGAAGGGCCGGTTCCGCGACCTCCTGGAGGTCCCCTGGTTGGCCCAGCACAACCGGCCGTACACTTCCCCCACCAGGGGGAGGGTCTCCCCCCCCAGCGGGTCCGGGACCGCGCCCCAGTCCCGGTCCCATGGCCGGCCCTCCTCCGCCCCCCGTGCCGGCCCCCCTCGCTGCCCCTGCGCCTGCGGCGCCGATGCCGCGCCCCGTCCCCCCTCCGCAGAGGCCATCCGCGCCGGCTCCGCCCTCGGCGCGGGGGGGGCTTGCTGGTGCTGGTGTCGTGGGGGTTGGGGGGGGACGAGCTCGCCGGCGTCAGGGTCGATGTTGTAGAGGTGGTGGTGGTGGTGGTGGTGGTGGTGGTGGATGTGGTGTGCCGGCATCTGTTGGATGCCGGGGGGGATGCACCTCACCGGCTGCACGTCCGGCTGCGGGGGCGCTCCGCCCTCTGCCCCCCTCCCTTCGCCCCGCCCTCCTCCCTGGGCTCCCATGCCCCGTCCCGCCTGTCCCTTGGGGCCCGCGGCGCCCTTGCCCTTGCCCTTGGGCCCCTTTCCAGTCCCATGCCCGTGTCGCGGGTCCCGCCTCTCGTCCCCCACGCCCTGGCCCGCTCGCTCTCCCATCCCCCCTCGTCCTGCCCCCTGCACCTGGGTACCCTTCCCGTGCACCTGAGCGCCCTTCCCGTGCCCTGGCCCCTCCCCGGCCCCCTGCCCGTGTCGCGGGTCCCGCCTCCCGTCCACCACGCCCTGGCCCGCTCGCTCTCCCACCTCCCCTCGCCCCGCCCCCTGCACCTGGGCTCCCTGCCCGCGCTTCTGCGCGCCCTTCCCGTGCCCTGACCCCTCCCCTGCCCCCTGCCTGTCGCGCCGTCCGCTGCTCCCCTCCCCCCCGCCGCTGCGCCCTTCCTGGACCACTCGCCGGGCGTCCCGCTGCCTTTGCAGTTGCGGCAGCGTGACGCCCGGCGGCGAGCGCTCGCGCGTCGGGGGGCGGACGTGCCGCTCCCGCCCCGGGGGGAAGGGCTTGGGGGGGTACGGCTTGGGGGGGCTGGTGTGGGTGTGGGCGGGGTTGGCGTGGGCGCGGTACTTCGCGCTCTCCATGCCCACTGCTGCTGCTGCGGCGGCCGCCGGCGAGGCGTCCACGGCCCGTGCGGGGTTCTTCCCCCGCTTGCGCGGCGTGCTGGGGGCCGCGGCGTGGCCGGCCGAGGCGGCGTCGCGGCCCGCCGGGGTCGCGGCCGCAGCCCCTCGCGCGCCCTCCTCACTCTCCTTCGCTGCCGTGGCGGCCGCCGACGAGGCGCCCGTGGCCGCGGTCGCAAACCCTCGCACGCCCTCCTAGTTCTCCTCTGCTGCCGCGGCGGCCGCCGGCGAGGCGCCCACGGCCCGTGCGGGGTCCGTCGCAACCCCTCGCGCGCCCCTCTTGCTCTCCTGTGCGGCTGCGGCAGCCCTCGGCGATGCGTCCGGCTCCTGCGCCGGGGCTGCCCCCCTTGTCGGCGGCGTGCCGGGGGCCGCGGCCGGGGCCGCGGCGTGGCTCGCCGCGGTCTCCGCCTCCTGCGCGTCTGGGCGGGGCGGGGCGGCGGGGCTGGCCGCTTGGGCGGCGGGGGCGGCCGTCTCGGCTGGCCCAGGTTCCCGGGCCGGCGGCGGCGGCCCGACCACCGCCGCCTCCGCCAGCCTCCGCTCCTCGCGCTCCGCGAGGGTCTCCCCCGTCCACTCCGGGGAGGAGACGGGGGAGCGGGAGCGGGACCGGCGGTGGTGGCGGTCGTCCCGCTGGAGGGACCCATCGGAGTCTGCCATCACTGTTACTCTGGTAGGCATGCGTGGTGGCAGGCGCGCCCTTCCCACTACCTCCTGGTGCATCAGTGCCGTGCCGTGGGCAGTGCCGTGTGGTGCTCTGCGGGGGGGAGGGGGGGAGGGGGTGGGGGGCCGGCTGTGGCGTCAGCCCCGCACGGCCGGGGGCCCGCGGCCATCCACCGGCATTGGGAGGGGGGCCGGGGGAGCCACGCGGCCCACGCGTCGCGCCACAGCTCCCAGTCTGGGGCGGGGCCCAGGGCCCTGGGCCCCCGGGGGTCGTCGAGCGGTGTCGGGGGCAGCCGCACCAGGTGGACCCCCGTGACGGCGGTGACCTCCTGTGTGCGCAGGAAGGTGTGTACTCCGTCCCGCGCCGCGGGCGCCGGGAGGGGGGGGCGGGGTACGGGTGTGGCCCCATAGAGGTGGGTGGGGGTGATCCCCAGGATCCGCCCCGGGCCCCCGCGGGTCGCGACGACGAGGAGGAGGAGGGGGGTGCCAGGGCACTCTTGCCAGAGGACCTGCCCCCTGTGTTGGGCACCCCTGGTCCTGGAGAGGGGCGGGGACAGGTCTGGGTTAGCCCAGCCGCGGGGCGCGTGCGTCGCCGGTGGGAGGGCGGGGCACCAAGTGGGCTCCCTGGGGAACGCCTCGTAGACGACGGCGTACGGGGGGGTAGGCCCGGTGCCGTCATACACCGGGTTGGTCGGCCGGGGGCGGGCGGACGCCTCGTCCGCGCCTTCCACGAACACCGTGACCTCGCCCACCTCCAGGTCCTCGTCCGGCGGGTGTAGAAGGTGGAGCGCCGCATCCAACTCGGATACTCCCCCCGGGTTCAGGTACGGGGCCGCGTCCCCGGGGTAGCCCGTCCTGAGGGCGTGCAGCAGGGCTGGGGCGCTACTGCGGAGGGACATGGCAGACCCCGCTCCCGTCAGCCGGAGGGTGTCCCCCATGGACAGGGGCCGGCCCGACCGATTGGACTCGCGCCACTCCATCCAGTGCCCGTAGAGGGCCGCTTCCGGGCTGATGAGCCCCGGCCGGATGGCGTTCACGATCCGGTGCATTGCCGGGAGCAGCGTAGGGGCCCCCCCTAGTGACACCTTTTGCACACCATGGTGCCATGTCCTATGTTCAACCGGTGTTCAACTGACTTCACCTGGGCCCTTGAACCACCCCTGAACAGCGGTTGAACACCCCCACCGCGCGTAGTGCAATTTTACCAAAAATTAAACTTTTGACGTATCACCATGCCATTCCAAACCATCCATGACGATGTACCATGCTTTTAACAACATACTAATGCCCAATGCACTATTCCATGCCATACCCCTCACATTGCCACTCCCTTTCTATCATGTCCAAGAGTAGCGTCAACGCCGCCTTGGTGTTCAACCATGCGGTTGAACACCCCACTTGACACATTCCCCTAAGCTTTGACCTTCATTGTTGTCCTTGGGCTTCCATTCTATCGTGGATGGTGTTCAGAGGTTTTTGCAGTGTGCACCTGCCTTATCCAAATCAATTATAACCACAAAACCATGGATTTTCTGCTACTTTCATATTGCCGCCCATACGCGTTCGGCCATGTTCAACTGCGTGTTCAACCGCGCGGTTGAACACGGTTGAACACGGTTGAACACGGTTGAACACACACTGGAGCGCGTTAGGAGAAATGCCGCACGTAATCGCAATCACACAACAATAGCACCAACAATTCACGTCAAATTGGATGAACAATCCCAGTGCCTGTCACCATGGGAACCCCAGGTCCAGGAGTTGAGTGCGCATCGGAGCGGGAAGGCTGTGCCACGCGATAGATGTATACGCCACGGTGGCATACCTTTCACCCTCCCATCGCTCCGGCCCATGCGTACGCCACGCATTGAAAATCACCCCCTTTCGTGCATCCACAACAACCCCTTGCACAATTTGACGCCCACATTGCATCCATGCTTGACGCTGCGCCCCCCCCTCCCCCCCACCACCCATCCACGCCGTAGTAAAGAAACCACCACCACGGAAATCACCCACCGCCACCACCCCACTCAACGCGGAGTCATCCCTTGGATGTTTGTGTACATCCATGGGTGCACATCCGTTGCCCCACACGATGGAAATTGTGGTGTAACTGAGGGACGGTAAACAAACCGTGAGGAAATTATTTACAAGGCGCACAACATGTGCATCATCATGTGTCCTCTTAGACATGCCCACGTGTGTAAACGTCGGAAACTTCCTTGTAGCTCCCCATAGGATCCGGCGGTACTCTCCTCCATGTTTCTTCTTGTGGAGCCATCCCTTCAAGCCTTGTAAGGCTTCATGGACCTTGTCAGCTAGTCACTTTGAGTCCACGGCCCATAGCGCTTGCGTCTCCGGTCCGACCTCCTCCTTCCCATCATCGGCACACTCCTTCTCCCTTGTGCTCGCCATTGCCCTTTGCTCCCACCTTCGTGCATGCTGTCTTGAGGTCCACCTTCCTCCTTTGCATCATCTCCAACATGAGGTCGTTCATTCTCCTTGGCATCGTGCTCCACCTTGGGGTTGTTGAGGGCATCGGACATGCCCTCCTTGTTGGCATCGTCCACGGACGTGCCCTCCTTGTTCGAATCCTCCACGGAAATGCCCTCCTTGTTGGAATCGTCCACGTCATTTGAAGTGCTCTCCTTCATGGGATCCTCGGAGTCCTCCTTGGTGCCATTGTCCGACGCATTGGTGGTACTTCCCGCGATTGCTTCCGTGCTTGCGATTGTTTCCGTGCTTGCCCCATCTTGACCTCCATCTTTTGTATCTCCGCTCTCGGTTGCCGCGTCTTGGCCTCCATGTTTTGCATCTCCGCTCTCGGTTTCCTTGTCGTGGCCTCCATGTCTTGCATCTCCGCTCTCGGTTTCCTTGGTCGCTTTCTCCATGTTCTCCTCCCACTTCGCCAACATGGCCTTTGCCTCATCCTCGCTCGTGAACGCTGTGTGGCGGAGGCGCACAATGACTGGCTACGTGACGTTGGCCTCACTCTGCTCTCCCGGCCATTGGGGGGGGAGTTTCACCATCTCCTCCCCCTTCCGTGGCTTGGGGTCGTGCTTCGTTGGCTTTGCCACGGCGCCCACTGCGATGCGGTGGCGCTTGTCTGGACCCTCGGTCAGCACCCACCGTACTGCGGATCCTGCTGGCAACCCGAACTTCTCACGTGCCTCTTGGCGCTTCTCGTCGAGGCGGCGTTTTTCCTCCAATCGTTGCACCTTCACCATCTCCTATGCAAAAGCGTTGCAGAGAGTTCAGCCGCGTTCAACCGCGTTCAGCCGTGTTCAACCGACCGGTTGAAGTGTTCAACCGTGTTCAACCGTGTTTCACGACGTACCGCCACACACTATAGCACCGGCATGCTTCGACGTTGTGAAGGCGCATTGCAACCAAATGTAGAGGCATATGCATATGCAGGAACATGGGGACATCACCTCTTCCGCTGGTGCGCTTGCTTGCACCGTGGTACTTGTGCTTGCACTTGTCCCCATTGCGCCACTTGCCTCCATCGCGCCACTTGCCTCTCTCGCGGCACTTGCCTCCGTCGCGCCACTTGCCTCCATCGCGCTACTTGCCTTCGTCGCGCCACTTGCCTTCGCTGTGCCACTTGCCTCCGTCACGTTCGGCGTTGACCGTTGTCCTTCCTTTGCTCCCACATTTGCGTTGTTGGCGCCTTTGGGCCGCAGAGATGCCTTCTCCTTCTTGTCCTTGTCCTTTTTGTCCTTCTTTGGTTTTGCTTCGATCTTCTTCTTCTTGTTTGCCTTGGGAGCCTCCTTTTTCTTGGGAGGTGTCCACCCCTCATCATCGTCCGACAATTGGCTTGCACTTGACCCTTTTGAGTCGGACGACGAGTCCGCTGACGTTGCCACCCGTTGCCGCTTTTTGGAATGCACTCCCCGCCCGTCCTTCTTCTTCTTCTTGTCGTTTTTGTCTTGCACCCTTTGTTTGAGCGCAATTTGCGCTTGGAGGAGCAAAACCTTTGGGCTTGCACTTCCTCCCTTTGCTTGTGGAATTGCCTTTGGTGGAGTCTTCAAGAGTCCACGAATGGGGACGTGGACTTTTGGCTCTTCTCGGAAGGGTGATGTTGACCTCTCTGCCTCGTCGACCACGGGATTTTCACTCTCCACGTCTCCATGATCCGGCGCAAACCATGCATTAGAATTCTCCCACCACGTGCCATCGTCGGTGTTCATGTCATCCCTCAATTCCTCCTTCACGCCAAACATTGGTTGGGGGAATTGCTTCGCCTTGCCTGACTGACTCCGATGCTTTGGGGTGGACTCCATGGGTGTGCCAATCGCATGTGTGTCAATCGCATGTGGGGACCCGCCATGTGCAAGCTCTTGGAGTGCGCGATGGAGTCCTCGGGTCCATTTCTTCACGAGGGCGTCGCGATCGGAAACCCGTGCACCTGGCCCATGCCACCATTCATCGATGGGTAATGGCGGCCATGCTCCATGGAGCATGACCGCCAGTCCGTGTTTGTCAATGACGAACATGTGGGGTGGGACGTCTTGGGCCGACAACTAAGAGAGATGAGCGGTTGAATGGGGTTGAGGTGCGAAACCGACCGGTTGAACACCGGTTGAACACATGTGGCCACCACCTCATATGCACGGCACCCTCAGCGCACTAACACAGGGTATTCAATTATTGAACCATGTATGCATCCCAGACATGCAGGTCTCAATGTCCTAGCCACCAATTGCCCAAAACATCCACTCCGAACGTGTCACACACGGACTGTATCCATACTCTCTCCGTTCGCTTTGCTTCAACTGCCCGGTTGAACACGGTTGAACACCGGTTGAACACTTGTTGCACACACCTGCTCCACGCCTCGCATCATTGACGAAGTGCTTGTGGCCGCATTGGGTAGTGTGGTTGGTGGTACAACCGCTGCAGGTGCCTTGAAAGTGCTGCCCTGGGTCGTTGATGGTGCCGGAGGGCTCGGGGCCGGCAAGACCAGTGGGGCAGGCACGCGAGGAGTCGACCTGAACGCTGCTGTTGGGGGCAGAACCGGATACACGGACACCAACGGAGGCGAGAGCAGCAACAACGGAAGCAAGGTCCATGCTGATTGTCATCCGGCAGAAAATCCCAGTCTATGAAGAAAATTGATGCGGATTATCCTAAGTACATCTGAGTGTCCATATCTATCAGAAAAGATTTATATAAATCCGATTGTGAAAAAATATTTGGCTGATTTGGCTTCGGGCGCGCATCAGCGGCAATTGGCGATTCCAGGTAAATGATCGGAACGCGACGGATTTATGATGAATGGACCGCGGAATCAGATCCGGCATATCAGAAATATGTAGGTCTGATCCTGAGACTGAGCTGCGAGGCGGCGATTCCACCGAAGCAGAGAAAATGACCAAAATGTAGCCAATCTGGGGCAGATCTGCTAAAATCTGAGCAGATGGGGGTTAGCCGCACTTACACTCCCCCTCCAAAAACACACTGGGGTGTGTCGCTACGTCAACGAAGAACGTAGTGCGGGTAAGTCCCAGAAAAAAATAGAAATGTAGCCTCGATGGGGCGAAATCTGCTTGATCTGGCCTGATTTGGGCTGAATTGGCACTGAATCAGGATGGATGAAACTGAAATGAGACAGAATGAGGAGTGACGAACAGTCCTCCGTGCAGTAAAACATTAGGTTAAGGGCTAAAAAGCATGTAAACGTATCGAGAATCGATACCAAACCATGCCCTGATTGAGAATGAGGTTGATTATTGGTGGATTGAGTGGGGGAATCAAGAGATGGAGTGACATCTCGGCGCTCTGGCACAGTTTAGCTGTCGCGGGCACGCTACGGTGTCCTCCACGTACTCTACATCGTGTTATTCCCGCTTTTCTCGTTCTGAAAAGTGCAGCATGTGCTTCAGATTTGGCGCATCTGGTGGATGATCACAGGATTCAGCAAGATTGAGAATCAATTTGAGCAGAGATGAAAGAGATGAAACAATCACAGAGAGGGAAAACAAATACAAATGTAGTCTGCAGGCCCTAAGTGAACCACAGAAGGTAGGGATGTTTTTCTGTTCACTTATCTGTACACAGATCTTCGAGGAATGAGAGGGGATGACAAGGCAATCAACCTAAACTGTCCTAAAATGAGGAAATTCCCTAAGATGAAGGTGAAATGAAGCGGAATGTCTAGAACTGAAACTACTAACACTTTCGTTTAGACTAGAGTTAATATATATTGTCGTTTATTCAGCTCAATTGTGCTTTCCGGCACGTTGGTTCGCGAGCATCCAACCGATTCATTGAAAATGTGGATCATGTGATGATGCATCATGATGGGACATGATAGCCCTGGATCCTTGGCATGTAACGCGCCGAAGGTTCGCTGAAGGCGCTTTACTGACAGTATATAACTGAGAGACACCGAATAGTTCTTTATTTACAGTGGCGACGGTGTCAATCGACTTGGACAAGGCCCATCTTTCGATTGAGTCCCACAAGACACTTGGATTCACCATTTTCGACAGTTTCAGGTCGGATTGAGCTCACATTGGCGTGTGCCAAAAATACACTGAAGCTTACGGACTTCAGAGGTTGCTTTTAGAAGTCCCTAGAGCCTCTGTCTGAAGGTTGTCTGAACAATTGACGTCGGGGTTTCGTGCAACAATGGTAGAATGAAGGACAAACCTGAGAAATTCAAGGCAAATTTGAGGATCCTGGATCTGAATCTGGACTTTGGCTTCCGCATCACGGCAAATGAAGGTAAGATCTGAGTTCCTGGCGTCGCATCTGGTGCAGCCAGTACTACAGGGGGTGCCTGTAGGGGTGAATGTCGCTGGCCAGCGTTTTTACTATGTACATTTGCTTCCATCTGCACGAGTAGCCAAATTCCAAAGATGCACAGACCAACAGAGACAAGATTACCCCGAATCTGCCTGAATTAAGCCTGAGTTTGGTTTTTTCTGAACACGGCAGCACACTCCGTGGCTTTCGGCAGCGTATCTACGCCTTGTCTACCGAACGGAGACCAAAGAAAAGTTGATTGACGTCAAATTATCAAACATTCGCAGTTCTCCACCTCATGTCGTAATCAGGAAGAATGAACAGTGGATTAAGCAGAATGTGGTTTTTTCAAGTCGTCAGAACACTCACATTGGAATAAGTGGTCGACGGGGCGAGGCTGGAGCTTTTGTAGGAGTTGGACATGCAAGGGTTTCGAACCTACACCCTTGAGCCCTAGCGACGAGTGCCATGACGCCCTGGACTAGACGACTGTTACCCAGATTATGGCGTCGGCGACTCAAGTCACGACGGATCTCCCTCAATTCGGCCAAGCACGAATACAGGTGACCACCAACCTGTCTGGTCGGGCCCTGGTACGGCTTGGGCGCTGCAAATCAGCGGCCGAACTCGAAGCTTGGTCCTCATTTGGTTCCTGGGCTGGCCTGACCGCAGGAGGGGGGATCGACGGATCAGCCCTGGAATGTGGCTGCTGAGGGCCGTAAAAGGCTGGATCTCGATTTACCACAGGTCTTTTTCCGTCGCTCTCCACCTGTCTGTCTGGTTTCGACAAACAGTCTGTCAGGAGTACGCCAATTTCGGGGTGCTTCTTGAGGAAGTCGATGAACCCCTTGGTGTACCCATGGACAAAAGAATGGGCTGGTCCCCAGTTGTTGTGACTGGAATCAAAGCCCCTCCACTCACATAGAAATTCCCATTCGCCCTTTCCGTCACGTCTTGCTTCTAAAATCCTCTTGAGTTCGTATTTCCCCCGTTCAATGACCCGATCGGACAAAAATTTCGAAGTCCAAAAAAGGGGTTTAACCCGATCCTTGGGGGAGGGGATCTCTCTCTTGAGGCGATCGCCCGAAACATCAATTTCCCTGCTGACATCCACACGAATCCTCCACCTGTTCTTACCTAGACGCGCTGTAACAGCGAATGGCCCCTCCCACAAGGGAAGAAGCTTATCATCTCCGTCCAGGGTGGTTTCGGATTTTCGAAGCCAAACTCGATCATCGACTTAAAAATTGTGGGGGTGTTTTCGGCCTTGATTCTGGACCCAAAGCCAGTCAGCTTGATGCTTATCGATTAATTTCGAGACAGTTTTTTCTGCTCGTTGGATTTCGTCCAAAAACAACGAAGCATCTTTACAAGGGCGAGGATTATTCAACGCCATGTTCCACCAACACTTCTTTCGTCCAAAGACAATTTCATTTGCAGAAAGGCCATGGTACAAAGGCGTGTTGTGGTAACGGCGAAGCAATGCGAAGAGAACTTCGAGCCAATGGAAATCCTTCTCACTCGCGAGCTCCTTACGAAGCATATTTATAATAGAGCGGCCGGCTCTTTCGCCAGGCAGCGCTCGATGCGAGTGGATTTCACATCTCAGGTGGTGGATTCCAAGGCGAGCACATAATTCCTTCCACCATTCGGAGGTGTACTCTTTGCCTGAGTCCGTAACCACCTCGGATGGGACGTCCCAACCTCCCATCCAGGTCTGCGCGCACCATTTGGCGGCAGCCTTGCCAGTCATCGACTCGATGTTACAAGGCAACACCTGAATGTAGCCGGAATGACGGCACTGAATAAGGAGCACACCATTGACTTTTTTGTTGTTCCAATGGCACTCTTCGTCGTCGAGTTCACCAAGATAGAAAAAATCACTGGTGACTCTGTTAAAGAGGCGCTCCGAAATAGGATGTGGCCTCAGATGGCCGTGCTTCTTCGCGCTGGGTGGCGTCGCGACAGCACATTGGGCACATCCGGCGGCTACTTTCATACAATGAGTATATGGCCTTGAGCCAAATAACCTATGTTTAATCATCGACCATAATCTACGGCCATGTGCGTGGGGGGACTCCCATTTGTGCCACCAGTTTAACACTCGGGGGGCGAGGGCGTCTGGTACGCACAATTTACCCTCCATCCACAGCTTCCCCCCATCCAACGAATATTCAGAGAAAATTCCATCTTTGTGAGCATCTTTGGATTTGAGATTCGCAAAGACCTCTTTAAACATGGAATCATGCAGATAATCATTCGTCCAGTCACGGATGATAAGGGAATCTTTCGGCAGGGGTGGAGTTTTGGCCGGATCTCGACGCTTAATGCCCTGGATCAACCGAAATCCACTTACACGTCGGGTATAGTCAAACCGTTTCACACTCCCTGAGGAGGGATCGGTGACTTTCTCCACGTTTTTCAGTGTTTTGGTGCAGATCTCATGAGCATGCGCCGGATCTGAAAAGGCCGTGATATCGTGACACGGGCATGCGTGCTGTTTAACAGTGCATTGCATGCATTCACGTCGAATGAGCTTTTTTTCTTCCTGATCCCACTCGATTACGACGTGGCGGTCCTGCTCCGTACCATGGATGTTGGTACTTTGCAGCCCCTCTGAAGCGGGGTAAGCCCATCGGCTCAGAGCATCCGCTACCGTGTTGTGTTTTCCAGGCAAATACGACACATGGAGGTCAAACAGACTGAGAAATTCGTGCCATCTGGCCCGTCGACCAGCTGGGCTCGCGACAGTATCAATGTGTTCAGTGGCCCAATACTCCAGAGTGGCTCAGCCCCACCGGATACTACTGGATCCCGGAGGCCTGGGGACACACCTCCTCTGACGCGTCCGGGGGCGGACCCTGTAAACACGCCACCAGCGTCGCTCTCGCCGCCGACCTCACCTGCACGTGGGCGGTGGCCATCTCGGGCACGGTGCCCGACGGGGAGGGGGTGGCCGCCTCCCTCCCCCTACATTACGGTGCACACAGACCATGGGTCCACACGGTGGACGCCGAAGTCATCCTCCACCTCCTGCGGCACGCAGATCGGGAGCGAACCACGGGTGTCCCCGCGGGCGCAGCGAAGGTGGTCAACCAGATGCTCCTGAGGTGGCTCCGGGACGGCCTGTGCGCGCGGGGGCAACACGCCGGGCACCCGTTCTGGTACGTCCGAGCCACCTCGAACCACAGTGACGCCCTACTGCACAAGGCGGACTGGGCGGCGTCCCAGGACAATGTCTTGCAGAATACGTCCCCGGACCCTGGCCACGCCCAACTCATTGTCGCCGGCCGTGACGGCCATCTCGATCTACGGCCCCCCACGATGCGGGTGCTCGGCGCGGTCGCGCAACGGGCGCAGACGGACCATGTGCTGACGCACCGGGGACACACACCTTTGGGCGCGGCCCACGCCACGGCCTACGTCCACGCCCGGGACCTCACCGCGGCGGCCACCAACCGCCGGGCGCTGCGGGCCCGAGACGGCCACACGCCGGTGCAGCGCAGGCTCCGCGTCCGGAAGGAGCGGCTCTCCGGCGTCGCCATCGTCCCACAACCGTGCCTTTTCTGCGGCGGCCCAGAAGAGACCCCGGTGCACATGCACGTGGGTTGCACCCACTCACGGCTCCTCTGGCCCCACTACCGCCAGGCAGTACACGAGGCGGCCCGCCACCTACCACCTGGGGACAAGGCCCTGTGGGTGGCCTCGTGGCGCTCCGCAGGCGCCACGTGGACGGAGGTGTTCTGCTCCGGACTGGTGCCCGAGGACGCGGAGGCGCAGCTCCGCGGCATAACCCGATACAACCCGCCGGGAGGGACCTCAGTGGACGATTTCCTCCACCACATGCTCCGGCTGGGGGACTTCGCGTCGGAGCTTCGCAACCACCGGCTGGAGCAACTCCTCCACGAGCCCCTAAGCGCAGCGGCCCGGGCGCACCGGTGGCTCACTGCGGCGGAGGGCGACCACCCTCCCCCTCCCCCGCGCCCTGACAAGGACTTCGTAGCCTCCCTCCGTGTTGTGAATGGCACTCTGGAGTGCCCGCCCCAAGAGAGCCCCCACCCGTACCAGGACCTGCCGGGGGGGTTCTCGAGGCACCTACAAGACGCCCTCTTCCCACCGTGGATCATCGGGCGCGGCTCCATGACCGCATGGGAGGCGCGCATCGTGGGGGAGGAGTGGGCGCGGGAGTGGGGCCGGTGGTGCGCCAGCACGCGCGCCCCGGAGACCCCTGCGCAACGATACGCCGCCATCCCGCTCCGGTGGTGGGGGCCGGACACCCGGCCGAGACCCACCATGATCCGCGGGGCGGGGCCTGACCACCCGTGGGACGGGGCGACGGGGGAATGGCTGCAGGCGGCCCCGGGGCCGCAAACGGGATGGACTGGGGACGTATCCTCACTCGTCAGGACGCCCGTCCCGCCCCGCATCGTCCTTCACGCCGCCAACGTGCTCCGGGCCACGGAGATACGCACGTGGGGACACGCTGCGGCCACCGTCCGGTGGCACCCCCCAGAGGACGGGGCCACCCAACTCACCGTGGCGCACTTCAAAGCTGGGGGGCCGGGATACGACGGCGCCCTGTCCCGGCTGGGCGACACCCAGGGGCCCTTGCTCCTCATGCTCCCCACCGGCATTGCAGCCGCGCTGCGCCAGGAGCTAGACGGCTGCGAAGGGCTGCGAGTGGGGTGGGAGGCAGTCGCGGACGGCACCCTGCTGGCCCTCCTCCACAGGGACACGGCGAACGGGTGCCAATGGGACGCGCTGACGCTCCACCTCACCGGGCGCCACGTGTACATGGCGAGCCCCCCCCAGGGGCACCCCCGCCCGACGTGGGACGACCTCATCGCCGCCTTCCACGACCACGGAATCCTCCCCGGCGACACGTTGCAGGAGGTCCAGCGGAAGACGCTTGGCAAGGACTACCGGCGCCGCGTCCACGCCCGCCTGCTGGAGATCCGGGACCCCTCCGACAGAGGTGGGACGACCTCTGGCTCCGCCATCTCGACCCTTGGTCGCCGCCCTCCCACCTCCCACACACCTGCCGACTCTGCGGAGAATGTGACACGGTGTCCTCCGCAGCATCGACAGGCGCCAGCAGGTGCGCGCGGTGCACCCAGGTAGCCGCGTGCCCCTAGCCCGAACCTCCCGCAGGCCCGCGCAGGCGCACAGAGGAGGAGGCCTTGCGCCGGCGCATCGAGGGGGCACACACCCCCTCGCACGAACAAGCGGGCCCCGCGGGCGCTGCCCTTCTGTGGATCCACGTGCACCTGCGGGACCCCACATCCGTTGCGCACCTGTCGCACGTGTTCGCCCCCTAACCCCCACCCGCCGCCGCCCTTTGCAGAGCCCGCAGCACCATGCCACGCCGACGGGGGGATGGGCCGGGGCACACCAGGGCCCGCCGCAGAGCGCAGGAGGTGGCCGTCCGGGGCCTGGTGGCGGACGCGGTGGCGGAGGCAAAGGAAGCGCACGCTGCCGCACGGTGCGACCTGGAGGGCAGTGCGAGGGCCTTCCTCAACGAGACCGCCCTCCCGGCCGTCCGCGCCCTGAACGGAGCGGGCCCTAGTGACCCCTTTTGCACACCTTTGAGCGTAGCGGTTGAACAGCGGTTGAACCCAGTTGAACAGCATGTTGCTGTTCAACCCCCCAGTTGAACTCGGTTGAACGCGGTTGAACAGTTCAACTGGCCTATCGCGCCAATCGGTGGCGCGTGCTCGCGCGATCACGCGTTCAACAGTGGTTAATTGGTAACTGTAGCCTGTCCCACAATTTTGGTCTTGAGCTGTTCCCTAAAACCCAGTTAAAACCTGGAACCTACTACCAATGGGCAGGTGGCGGTGTGGTGACCACATACATGAAAACTGGAGCCGGCACGTGGTGGCCAACACGTGGCGGTAAAGGGAATGCACATGGTGTGTAGTAGTTGCCACCTGCTCGCTTTTTACTATATACATGACGCATTGAATTGAAGAATATTTAATTTCACCTTTGTGCAATATGGTAGTGTCACCAAAAATAACGTAACAATAAGAACAAACTAGAGCACCAAGAGATTCCCCATTGTGGTTTCTTACTTGTATGCAAGGATCCCTCTCATTTTACAATCAAAAATGCCAACGTCAAACTTGAAGCAATGTATTGCAGATCACTACACTGGATTACAATCGGATGAATTGATGAGTGATTTGGTCAACTTGTTCACCGCATCCAAGGGTGGTCGTACACTATGGGAACGCCTCAAGACTAGAATGGGCAGTGGGCGGCGTAGTCGACGCAATGACCGGAAGGTCATGGAAAGGGTGTTTACACCCAAGGATGCCGTCCGGTTGATCCTTGACTTGGAAATGCCGAAAAATAGGTGCTCTACATGTCCTACATGCATACCATGGTGCGTTGCATGTATGCAAGGAGTGTTCAACCGTATGCGAGATGCGTTCAAGTGTGCGGTTGAACACATATGAAACAAATGCGACTCATGTTTGTGCAACATAGAGTGCCTACCTAGGTTTCATCGAACTATCACGTATATGTCTTCTTCCACATGCAATTGTGGCCCCATTTACATGCTACCATCAAGTGTTTTTGCATGAAAACAACAAATTGAACATTTGTTAAAGTCATGTTCAACTGCCCGGTTGAACAAGTTGAACGATTTCAACCAACGCTCACGTTGTGCACCAACGTTCACGTTGTGCGCGTCACTTTGTTCGAATTAACATGCCTCCAACTTAGGTACAAGAATCTAATATCTTGGGCCAACCGGCGAACAAAAGCTGCCCAAGAAAAGTTGGATGTTCATTGGGTGCACCCATTTCCATCTTTCAAGCGTATGCATGGTGAATGGCAACGATTGGCCAAGGCGCAAAAATTGGAAACCACTATTCACAATGGCAAAGTTGGTGTACGATGGGACTTACCGCATTTCTTTAATTATGTCGCAACACAAAAGGAGCTCATGGAGTCCATGGACTTTCCAATGATCGATGGCGAGCAATTATTCGTCATCATAATTAGAGGCGACGGGTTCCCATGTGGCTCACGCCCATGGGTGCAAATTGCGATTGGCTTTGCCAATCACATGGAAAAGGCCCGCACTCTTCAATATAATTGGACATTGGATGTCGCATTGACATCTGAACATAACGACGAAGCAATGCGTGTCTTATTTTGTGCCACGTTGCAACACATCCAAACTATCATTGATAGTGGATACATCCAAATGAATAATGTTTATTATCGTGCACGAATCATGTTGGGTGGAGACTCTCCATGGTTGCGTCTACTTTTAGGATTGTCGCCTTACTATGCCATTGGAAGCATCTACTCTTTTTCCACATGGTGTAGTAGGCGTGAACGATGGATGAACACTAAGGTGCGGCGCACAACGCACCTTGATGGAAAATTCCGCGCTTTGTACGATAAAGGTTTGGATTGCACTACGGCCAAAGGGTGCACTTCAAAACCAATGCTCCGCGTGGATGACCGCACACGGTTCATTGTGATGTGCATTTTGCACTTGGTGATCCGACTCGGCGACTACCTTACACACTTCATTCGCGCGTTTTGCAAACGTTTGCCGCCTCTTGTCCGTGCACGCGTGCAAACCGTGTTGAATGAATCTAAGACTAATATTAGTCTCAAAGGTAAGGCAAGCCCGGACGGTGAGGAGACATGGCGTCTCCTCGCTAACTGGACAATTATAGGTAAGACCATGAAGTTGCCTCCAAAGTATATATCTGTTGTACAAGAAATGGCAAACCTTTTGACGGCCATGCAATCATGGCGCTACGAGGCTGCGGCCCTTTCAAAGTGTAAACGTGTGGCACGTCGATTTCAGAAATCAATTTGTCCGCATAAGCGGTCACCTTACCTTCTGTGGCTTAGAACAGAGGCTACGGAGGTTCTGAGAAATATTTACCCATGGGGGGCGGGAATGTTTAGTGGGGATATAGTAGAATCACTAAACTATATATTAAAAGACCACTTCTTATGCTCAAGTGGGCGTGGCGGTGGCCCCGGTGGGCGTGTAGCTCGTGATAAGCGCATGCTAAAACAAGCGCACGAAAGGATCTTTCTGGCAAAAGAGCTACCACGGTGGGAACGTACGAGTGCGGGTGGAGAATGATCAAACTCTAGGTGTGGGCTATGTGGTTTGTCGTTGGTGCTTCATACTTTATGCTCCGTGTTCCGTGTGCAACCGTGTTCAGCGGCACTTCAAGTTGTTCAACCGGTCGGTTGAGGTGTGCAAGCATGTTCAACCGCGCGAGTGTCTATTTTTCTTTGTTTTTAGGGGGGCGTCATGGAAGGACAACAAGTGTCGGCGCAACAAGCGATTGGGCTCGCACTCATGCAGTTCTTACAAGCCGCACAAGGGGTACAAGGACCGCAAGCACCACAAGGTGCCCAAGTGCCGCAATTGGGACCACCGCAATTGGCCGCGCCGCAATTGCCACACCCAAATGTAATTGCGCCGACCCAAAGTGGGCCTACGGGATCAACGGGGCCGATAGGCGGGGGTACAAGAGGAGGAGCATCCTTGCCTTTGCCACCAGTGGTCCCAGCGTTGGATGCTTTGTTCCCAGCGAAGGAGGAGTTGACCCAATTTGGGGTGTGCCACGACTCATCGTCGTTGGCGGATGACTCCCCTCAATGGAGATGGCTCCGGGACATCACACCCCGGTTCATGTACCGGAGGAGTGTCGGGGTGTGGATGAAAAAAAAACGCCCAGTATGACCTCCATGGCCACCGGAGCCACCCGTGGACAACGAAAGCACTCACAGCCCAGAATTGGGCCGAGTGGAAACTTTTCAGGATTGGTTTGAGCACGCGCCCCGGAATTGCCATGACGTTGTCGGAGACCGCCCTCCATGCCCTCTTTAGGGTATGGGAATCCTACGGGCTGGGGACTGCAGTGGCACCCCAATGGACCGGCCCTGGGTGTGCTGGCCGAAGTGGCGGCCATGGCAAGGGCCATGGGCCGCAATTCTTTTTTAAAAACGTCCAGTCCGTGCCGCACAATTGGTATGACGCCTCCGACGCCACCAACTACAACGCGTCACCGCCACCCATGGTCGAGGTCGGGGGAACCATATCAAGTGGCGGGCGCAGCAAGAAGTCCAGCATGGAGGAGGCATGTAAGTGCGGCTAACCCCCATCTGCTCAGATTTTAGCAGATCTGCCCCAGATTGGCTACATTTTGGTCATTTTCTCTGCTTCGGCTGAATCGCCGCCTCGCAGCTCAGTCTCAGGATCAGACCTATATATTTCTGATATGCCGGATCTGATTCCGCGGTCCATTCATCGTAAATCCGTCGCGTTCCGATCATTTACCTGGAATCGCCAATTGCCGCTGATGCGCGCCCGAAGCCAAATCAGCCAAATATTTTTTCACAATCGGATTTATATAAATCTTTTCTGATAGATATGGACACTCACATGTACTTAGGATAATCTGCATCAATTTTCTTCATAGACTGGGATTTTCTGCCGGATAACAATCAGCATGGACCTTGCTTCCGTTGTTGCTGCTCTCGCCTCCGTTGGTGTCCGTGTATCCGGTTCTGCCCCCAACAGCAGCGTTCAGGTCGACTCCTCGCGTGCCTGCCCCACTGGTCTTGCCGGCCCCGAGCCCTCCGGCACCATCAACGACCCAGGGCAGCACTTTCATGGTAGCAGAGGCTACCTGAATGTTGCTTCACAGCCCTTCAGTCCACAGCCCGCTCCCCAGTACGGCCCCGTAGACCCCGCCGCTTCTGGAGAAGTAACGATTACACTGCCTTGGTGCTGCGCGAACGAGGCCTTGAGAGGAATGCCTTGCGCAAGTCCAAACTGCCCAAGAAGGGCACACATCAGCAGCTGTGGGAACCCAGATTACCACAATCCCGGTCGAAACTGGCCATCGAGCAGCTGGAATCAGCCGGCCTACGACGATGGCAACACTCCGGTAGACCTTACGGAGCTGGCAGGTACCAACATTCCTTACCAATGTCCGACATTTGAGACCACGGACGCCGATCTTGACGACATTGAGATGGGCGGTCCAGGTGAGGTACCTAGCTATAATCGACCAGCCTCTTGGGCACAATGGGGCGACCATTTGTCCCCAGAAGTGACCCGTAACCTTGAGGCCCTTGAGGCCCTTTGTCTCTTAGCCTCGTCTAAGCTGATCGAACAAGAAAGAATCGCCTCTGATTTTTTAACGGAATATTTTTTCCTCCTTCAGGACGAAATTAATACCAGGATGTGGTGGCGTTCTCAAGAAGATGACACTTTTGCCATTTTTTTGCAGATCTGGGAGGCAAGCCCCTTCCCGAAGGAGAAGGGCACGGCACCTGTTCCCGGGCCCTCCGCCCCTCATCCCCCTGTTTCCATCCGCGACGATCTAGCCGCCGCGGTTGAGGAAGGAATTTTAGAGGCGGCCAGGCAGGCAAGCCTGGAAATCAGGGCTGAAGGAGCTCCCCAAGTGGACTCCTGGCTGCGGACCACCGAGATCAGCGGTCCGACAGCCTGCTCAGGCCCTTCAGGACACGGTATGTACTGTCCTGCCGACTGTTCCTGCAGAATCCAGCGAGATGCGGAGCTCCAATTGCTCAAAGATCAAATGCACCTCATCATTCAAACGCTGGGAATAAAACATCTTTTCAAGACGCACATGCGGTCTGAGGGCGCCTCATCGGTGGAACAAGCAACAGAGCCGTCGGAGGAGGCGACAGAAATTTTTTCAATTGCTCCTTCGGTGGACTCCAGGACCACCGATGCAAGGATCAGCAGGACCAAGCTAAAGGAAAGGGTTAAAATCTCTCGTTCTGAGAGTAGGACGGCGAAGGCTAGGACTGAGGCTCAGAATGCCAAGCAAACTGCCTCCCGTACTGCCCCTCCTGCTGCTGATTCCAATACCTTAGCCCAGCTGTTGCTCGCCCAGACCCTCGCCGGAGCTGGTGTGGCGAATGATGCCGCCAAGGTGTCTGCCATTACGGCCGGTGTTGGGCTGGATTCACTTCTTAATCCTACTTCCTTGCAACTTCGTCAGGTTGCCAAGCAACCGAAGTATAATGGGAACCCCCGACGTTGGCCTCAGTTCCAACGGGAATTTAAACTGTGGGTTAAGACTCAAAAACTCCAAGATGATCAGTTCCTGGTGGCCCTCTTGGACTGCCTTGAGGGAGCGCCGGCCAACACTTGGCTCAGGACTTGGAGTGATCGCAAGGATACAAGTTCCCCCCTTACCTTTGATGAGGTGTGGGAACAGTTGGAGGTACGTGGATCCCGGCTGCCAGAGGACCATTACCAGCAAATGTTGAAGAATTTTCCTTCATTCTCGCGATTAATCCTGCACGAAGTGCAAGACAAAAAACAGCGCTTCTGGAATTTAGTGGAAGAAGCTGAACATTCAGGCGAAACAATTTCTAGTGCCGAGCTGAAAAATCTGATTTTTGACAAGATCCCCTCAGAAACTGCCGCCACCCTTCAGAACAAACAGTCCGAAGAAAAGGTCAAGACCTGGTGGGCGGAGGTGGAAGGCTTCGATGCCTCTGCCAATAGGTTTTCCGTCAGGGAGGCACTTCAAAAGTGCTCCCCCACGTCCTTCTCCAAGGTGAAATTCACTGAGGAGACGTGGAAAATCAAGTTTAATGAACACGAGGATCGGGACTTGTTTGTCCAAGTCCTCAACAGGGGAGTAAGCTTCCATGGCCATCGCCTGAAGGCCAAGAACTGGGTGTTTTCGTACACCCCGAGGGAACTCTGGGAAGAGGTTGAGCGGCTCGCCGACGCCGCCAATCAGAATTTCCATGAGGGTCTTGGGGGAAACAAGAATACCCAGCAAAACACCCAAAATGGGGCCCAAAAAGGCAACTAAAAGGTGAATGACACCCGGAATGTTCAGCAGCACTGTAGCATCTGCCTTCTTTTAGGTTCTACGAACCGAGCTAAGACGCATTCTACTGATAATCACCGATGGTCTCCTTACGATCACAAGGTGATTGGTGAAAATATCAGTAATTCGCAGAATTCAGACAGGAATGACAGACAGGTGCATGGTGGGAAGGCTGGAAAAGGGAATCCGACCCCCTCCGGTGGAAACAAAAATCTTGGAGGCCCTGGCGGGTCCCAAGGCACAGGAAATCGGACTCCATTCGGCTCCGGTGGGCAGCCGAACGGCCAGAAAAATCCCAATAGCAACGCCGGAGGCGGAAATCGAAATCCAGGCCAAACCCCTCAATCCGGTACAAACAAGGGAAATGCTCCAGGATCCCAGGGTAAAGGTAAGGGAAATCCTTCTGGGACCCCTTTCTCTGGTAAGGGCAGAGGGCGTGGCGACGGTGGAGGTCCATCATCCGGCGGCCGTGGCCGTGGACGTGGAAAGGGCAACCATCGTGTGGATCAGGTCTCAGGTGCAGATCAGGTGTCCGATGCGGATCGAGATTACGTTGAAAATGCCTTGAATCCAGCAGATGATCCGTTCCAAGATGAGTGGGTCGACGAATCAGGGTGTGTCCATAATGTTAACGCAGCCACTGGAGGTCAGAACGCCTAGGGGAGCCACGAAAATCGCCCCTCCCCAGGCGATTTCAGGCATGATCCCCAGATTCCTTCTCGACCACTACTTGATATAGGGTCGCTTGTTTCCTCTCCCCTGGATCCGGCAGCGGATCCTTCTGTTGTAGTGGACGAGGTTGGTGTACAGTCCAAGCACAGGGCCCGTCAGTTTGTCACAAAGATGTGGGTCTCTGATCGCAAGGGCAATTTCCACCTCGCCACTTGTTTGTGTGACAATGGATCGGAGGTAAATCTCCAATCCAATTCCTTTTTGCCTGACGACTGCGTGTTTGATTCGCCTCTTCCTGTTACCCTCGAGAGAGTTTCTGGACATTCTCTCGCAGGTGGGCAACGCGGTTGTTATATATCAACTCATTTGGTCGCTCAAGACCTTTGGGAAGAAGGTAATGTGGAGGAAGTTGTCCTTAAGGATGACTACTTCTATCGTGCCGACATAAAGTATGACCTTTACTTGGGCCATCCTTGGCTTCGCAAGAGCAGGGTAGCGCCCGTAGGTCATCGGCGTTGTTTTTTGCTGGAGTCAGGTCCCTTGGAGCGTCCTGAATTTCGTTTTTTGCACGCAGGGTTTAAAAGTGCAGAAGAACTTTTGAAGCAAAAAGTTACACCAAAGTTTGGCGAAGATGTCACCATTGCAGAGGTGAATGGGAGTGCCGATTACTCCCGAGAGTTAGAATGTCTTCGTAGGGACTCCCAGCCACGACGCCCTTCGCGCTGGCACTCTTCATCCTACAGAGTTGTCGACAAATGGCGCGATACAATTTGTGAATATTTTTATGAACACCATTCCTTTTGGCCACAGTATGATGCCTTTGCTAACCGCGAGAACAAGCGCTTTGACAAGCATTTTCGCGACGCTTGGACCCATAAATGGGACAAGAAGTTGTGGATTAATCCTCCGTTTCACTTAATCCAGCAGGTCATCCACAAAATCAAGCAAGATAAAACCCAAGCGATTTTAGTTGTGCCCTTGTGGGACGACAAGCCTTGGTTTCAGGAATTGCAAGACATTTGTGTAGATTACGTCGAACTTCCCAGGAAGATTAAGCTGTATGCCAGGGACGACACAGGTCCCCTGCCACAGCGGTCCTGGAGTTCGCTTGCATTCCTGGTGGATGGAAAGCTTTCTGACTCTAATTCTGCTGATTCTAGTACTGATTCCTGTGTTGGGTCTGAATCTGAGGTTGAGCGTGGTACTGATGATGAATCTTTTTTTTCTGATTTTTGTCCGTCACATGCCCAAGGTGATCCAACGTCAAATGGATCCGCCTCGTCTCCCTCTTCCCCAATACGATCTACATCGAAAAGAATCTTCAGTGCACGGGCGAAGAAAAATTTTAAATCGCGCCGCAAATTCAGAGTTTTTTATGAAAAACCCCGTGTGGAAGCTTTCATAGATCCTTTCGAGGAGCTGGATCACGAAGAGAATCTCTGGAATGCCGTTACTCGACCCACCTATCTTCAAGAGGCAGTTGATACGGACCTTTTTAGGGACATCCGTAAGAAGATTCTTCCTGCCAAGGCCGAAGAAATCGCCAAAGTTTTTTCGACAGTAGTTCCTGGCGATCAGGTGGACACTGAGTTGTGTTCCAAGAAAAGAGACAAGACTTTTGAGGAACGGAAGGACACAACCCTTTCGGGGAAGTTGATCAAAGACCCCCCTGTCCGTGGGCAGTTCGGTGAAGCCTTCATCGAGCTTCGTGAAGGCTACAAGGCGAAGAAACAGCGTCCTTATGAGAACCATGGACACAAACATGAGATACTCAGAAAAATAATCGAGAGAAATCTCAGGGAATTTGGTTGGCTTGAGGGTTGTATTACCAGCGAATGGTGCTGTGCACCCTTCACAGTCCCGAAGCCGCCGCCTGCAGACCAGAACACTATTGATGGTTGGCGAATGGTTGTTGATTTTCGCAACCTCAACGCCGAAACCAAGGCGGATTCACACCCCCTGCCTCTCATTGAGGAGGAAATCGCCAAGAGGGCAAGAGGTCGTTTGTTTTCTGTGCTGGATCTCCGTCACGGCTTTCACCAAATGCCGTTGAGGAAGGACAGCCGACCTCTCACCTGTATGTGCACGCCATGTGGCCCAGTCCAGTGGACAGTCATGCCCATGGGCCTGAAGAACGCCCCTTCGTTTTTTCAAAGAATGATGGAGGATGTGCTTTTTACAGCTCATCCTGAGCTTCGTGCCTTCGTGAGCGTGTACATAGATGACATAATCATCGCGACAGAGGGGGAGGGACTGACCGAAGCCGAGCTGGTGGCCCTACATGAAAAGCAGCTGAACCAGGTTTTGGACATTCTTGATGCCAATCAGCTGATTTGTGGGCCAAAGAAGGGAAAACTATTTTTAAAATCAGTCGAATTTTGTGGTTCTCTCCTTGAGAATGGCACCGGACGACCCAGTCCAGGGAAGCTCGTCGCTATTCAGAAGTGGAAGCGCCCTGAGACGATCACGGAATTGAGAGGATTCCTGGGTTGTTGCAATTTTTACCACACTTTTGTGCCGAATTATGCCAAATTTGCTGCCCCCCTCACTGAACTATTGAAGGTAGGGAGAGATGCGGGCAAGGCAGGTTCAAAGGTTCGTGTCAAGTGGACTGACGAGTGCGAGGAGGCCTTCCATCAATTGAAGGCGGCCCTCTGCGAAGTCGCCACGTTGCATGTGCCGAAATTTGACCGACCCTTCTACATAAGAACCGACGCTTCTAGGTACGCGATCGGAGCTGTCCTTGAACAGGTTGATGAAGCCACAGGTGATCATTACCCTCTTGCATTTTGGTCTCGGAAGCTAGCCCCACGCCAAATGCAATGGTCGCCGCGTGAGCAAGAAACCTACGCCATAATCTGTGCTTTGAAAAAGTACCAATCGTGGGTTGGCACCAATCGAGTCGAGGTCCTGACGGATCATCGATCACCCTGCGTTGAGGTCGGCGGAGTGCCACCGGACGTCGGGGTGGCTGGGGGTCAGTTGGTCCACGCTCAGCGCCCTGGTGTCGCCTGGGCTGATCGCCGGGTGGTCGTGCAGACGGATCTCCGCTCCGGCGACCGTGCTTGCCCAGGACCGTAGCGCCGTCACATGTTCCTTGAGCCACGCCGGGCCCCCGCGCTGGTGCACCACCAGGTGTCCCGTGTCCTCCGGACGGTCCTCCAGCGCGTGCACCGCCATGTGTGGGTCGTGCGGCACCCCCGTAGCCACCAGTAGGGCGGTGCCACGGGGGAGCCCACGGGGTTCGGGCTGGCCTGCCCCCACTTGCACTATTACCCACTCGGCCCGGAGCTGCGCTTGTCCCGTCGCTTGGGTGCATTGGTCGTCCGTGGTCACCAGCCACAACGGCGTCGGCGCGTGGGGCCGGGGGCGTAAGGGCTCTGGCCACGCCACATCCGCGTTAGGCTCTTGGTGCTTGCTTTCCGCGAGTACGTCGCGGAGGATGTACATGAGGGCCGCTGGCGGGTGGTACGCCGCCCACCGCGTGGGGGGGGACAGGCCGTGTCGGCGGCGGTAGCCCCCGACGTGGAGGTGCAGGCCGTCCGGGGTCACCCGTGGGCCGGTGTGGGCGTCCTGCTTAGCCCTCGTGGGGTGGACGAGTCTCAGGCGGGGGTCCCGTGTGCCGCTGGTGTGGAAGAGGTGGGCCAGGGCGTCGCGCCACCCGGGGTGGTTGGTGGGCTCCTGCTCACGGCGGCAATAATGGAGGTGTTCATGGGCGCATTGGTTGAGGCACTCCGGCACCGCCGTCGGCCACGGATCGTCGTTGTCGGGGAAGGGGTGGCGTGGCCCGTGGTGCCCGTGCCACGGCGTTGTGTGTGGCACCGTCAGGCGGCACGTGTCGCGGTGTCGCAGCTTGGCGGTGCGCAGCGTGACGATTTTGCCCGGCCGGGACTGTAGTTGGACATGAGCCGCCCTGGGGCACGCGATGGGGTTGTACATCCCCACTCCCAGGGCGGCCAGCGCCCGGGGTATGCGGTGGACCCAGTCGCCTCCCGCCAGAGTTGCGAACTCCGGGACGGGGTAGTGCACCTCGGGACATATTCCGTGCGCGCCGGCTATCTCCCAGAACATCTTGGTGACCTCGGCGCGCACGGAGGTTGCGCGGTGGTGGACGAGTGTAACCACGAGGGCCACCGCTGCGTGCTGGCACCGCGTGGGCACCCGTGTGAGCCCCAGGGTCCGGTCATCCTGCAGGCTGTCCCGCGAGGCGTCGAAGGCGTACCGCGCCCTGTCCTTCGCGACCTGGACCGTGATGTGGTCCAGGTGGCGTGCAGTGTCGGAGTCGTCGGCGATGAAAGGGGCGACGTACTGCGTCACCCCTCCGAGGATCGCCAGGATGACGTCCTGCACCACTTTCGGTGGCGCGAGGGTGTTAAGGCACCAGTGGTGCACTGCCGCCAGGCGTAGCCGGTGCTTGCGCTGCAGGGAGAACTCCCCGTCCGGCTGCAGCTGGAGTCCCAGGTAGGGGACGGAGTCCGCCGCTGGTACCCAGTACCACGGGTTTTCCAGGTGGGGGCAGAGGCGCAGCTGCAGGCCCGGGACCCCCTCCGTGGTGGCCATGGCGCACTTGCGGGGGTTGAGCTCCATGCCCATCATCCCCAGGTACGCGGCCACCGCCGCCACGCCCTCGACGAAGTGCTGCAGCATGTGGGCCACCACCAGCAGGTCGTCGATATAGGCCTGGATGAGGCCGTGCTCGGCCCCTCCCGGCGGGCGCAGGCGGTGCCCCTGTGCTCTGAGCAGGGGCTCCAGGAGGAGCGCGTACAGCAGGGGGCTCTCGGGGTTGCCCTGCCGGACGCCGCGTAGCATGTAGACGGGCTGCGTTAGCCCGTGTGCTGTGACGATGCGCAGCCTGGCGCACGTGTGGAGGAAGAGCAGGAGGTCAATGACGTCCGGCGGCACGGAGAGGTGGCGCAGGATGAGGTGGAGGGCGCCGTGTGGGGCGGTGTCGAAGGCCTTGCGGGCGTCGAAGGAGAAGACGTAGTTGGGCCTTCCCTGCTGGAGCTGCCGCTGCGCCATGAACAGCAGGGGGCCTGTGTTGGAGCCAGGGAGGGCCCCCTGCTGCCAGTCGCTGACCACTCCGTGCCGTGGGAGCACCTCCGTGATGCGCTGGGTGAGGGGGCCCGTGAGCAGCTTCATGTCCAGCTGGCCCAGGGCTATGGGCCTGTAGTCGTCCAGTCTGGCAGAGCCCGGTACCTTGGGGCTGAGCCAGATGTGCGCGTCCCTCCAGTGCATCGGCGGCGGGGCGCCGCAGAGGATGGCCCGGTAGGAATGGACCAGGAGCCACTGGACGGGTGCCGGGAGGGCCTTGATGAAGCGGGCCTCCACGTGGTTAGGACCTGGGGCCTTGCCATCCGCCTTGTCCAGGGCCGACTTCAGGTCCTGCATGGAGTACTGCTGGACCTGTGTCCAGGCCCCCTCAGGGACCCGGGGGACGTGGCGGCCGAGGACCGCCTGGAAACCCGGGAGGTCCACCGGGCGTTTGTCATACAGTTCTCGCCAGAAGGCGCGAACTGCGAACATCACGTCGTGGGCCTCCGTGAGGAGCGTTTGGGTGTTGGAAACCCGCACGTTCCAGAGGCCTGACGGGCCTGGGGCCTCTACCTCTATGGCTCCCCGCACGGCTTTCCATCGCTGGGCGATGTCGGGGGCGTGGTGGCGCCAGAAGTCCTTGATGGCGCGCTTGCGGTCCACCGCCAGGAGGGCGCGGAGCTGGCGAATGTCCTCCTCGAGGGCGGCTGCTTGCCTCTCCAGCTCCTCCTGTAGCTGGCCCTGCGTGGTCGGGAGGAACCGGGGCGACACACCCTGCAGTTCCTCCGTGAGCCGGAGCGCCGCCTCGGACCGGATGCCATGCCTGGCCGCGTCCGCCTGGTACGCTGCCGGGGCGCGCGCTGCCAGGGTGTCATAGCGGAGGACCGCTGCCTGGAGCTGCTTTCCGCTCTCCGGGAGGTCCCCCTCCGCCGGGTCCGTTCCCGCCGGAGACGGCTGCCGGCGTCCCACCACGCGCCCCAGGGCGTCATGCGTCGCGTGGAGGTGTTCGAACACCTTGTCCACCGCGGCCGCGGGCATGGACCCGTAGTCGTGCTGCTCTGCGGGACTCAGCCAGGGCGCCAGGGAGGGTTCATCCTGCGCGGCGGTGACCGCCGCCCACAGGCAGTGTTGGACGGGCGCGGCCTCGGCGTCGTACGGGAGGAGGCGGCCCTCCGTGTGGCTGTAGGGGGTGGGCATCGCCGCGCGTCCCGCTGCGCTGAGGAGACCCGGCAGGGCCAGGCGGACCGGGAGGTGGTCCGAGCCGACCACCTGGGGGTGTGCCATGCCGCGAGCCCAGACGCTTTCCCGCAGGGACCACGGCAGGAGGGGCTCGTTGACCAGGAAGGTGTCCACCCTGTGCTGGGACGGGTGGAGCGTGGGGGTCATGTCCTCCTCGCCGCCTGCCGCGGCTCTTCGGAAGCCGCAGGCTTCCCAGCCCGCTCGGAAATGCTCCGTGGCCGGGTTGGCGGGGATATCCATGTAGATGTTGGTGTCGCCGGCGATGACCACTGGGTGCCTCCCGCCGAGGCTGCGTGCCGTGGCATACATTTGTATGTCGGCCCAGAACGCCGCCCGTCCCGCCCACGGGGAGCAGCCTGCTTGCGGCCCGTGGACGTTGATGAGGGTGAGGCCTCCCCCGTCCGTGCGGATCTCCAGGGCCGCGGCCTTCCCGGGGACAATTTCCGTGAAGCTGAGCACCTCGTGCTCCGCCACGTACTTGCTGCTGACCGCGGTGAGGAGGCCCCCCCCTCTCGAGGTGGAGGTGGCCCCCGTCTCCGCCAGCCGGCTGCTGAAGTAGGCGGTGTACCCCTTGTCCCGGAGCGCCGCGGCCACGTGCATCTCCTGCGCCCTGGTGGCGATCCCCGTTTCCTGGAGCATGATGGCAAAGCCCCCCTCCTGGGGCAGCATGCCGGTGATGAGGTGCTCCTTGTCGGTGCAGGCCGCCGGCCCCCGGCGCCGCCGAAGTGTGTCCCGGAGGGACCGGTCTGGCGGCACGAGGCCGTTGCGCAGGTTCCACGAGAGGAGCCACAGGGCGTCGCCCGTCGTGTCCTCCTGGAGTCAGCTATCCCGCATCGGCATCGCCGCCGGGTTCGCTGGTGCCGCCAGGGCATCTGGGTGCGCCGCATCCTCTGAGCCCGTTCCCAGCGGGGCCCACAGGGGGGCCCGGGGGACCGGGGGGGCCAGGGGGGCCAGGGGGGCCAGCCCCGCGGGGATGGACATGGACCCTGGTGGGGCCGCACCGCCGGCCCCCGGGGCCGCTCCGGGTGCCTCCTCACCTCCATCTGCGTGGTCGGCTGCCTGGGGCGGGGGGCGCCTGGTGTACGGGGCGTGCCACGGGGACCTCCGTGCTCTCCCCTGCAGGATGTTGGCGGCCGCCTCCTTGTCGTCCGCCGGGGCCGCAGCGTGCACCGCGTGCCACGCCAGGTGTTCCAGCATTGCCCCGCTGGTGTAGTACTTGTCCGCACACAGGGGGCATTTCGTCGGCTCTGTGGCCCCTCGCGCCGGGGGGAGCTGCACCGACTTCCGAATGGCGCCCTCCGCCGCTGGTTCGAAGGGCAGGTTGGCCAGCGGCACCGTGTGTGGTGCCAGCGTGCGGCCCGGGGCCGCCGCATCGAGGGCTCGCGTCGCGGGCGCGGGCCCGAGGCCTCGGGCGGCATCGCGCTGCGCGTCTGCTTACAGCCACGTTTGCCAGTGCGTGGAGCCGATTTGGCGGTCGGGTTTGCCCCTCCATCGCAGGTCGTTGAAGGCCTGTAGCCAGTGGTACACCGCGGTCGGGACCGCCAGCTGGAGCTCCAGGTCGGCGGGGTGCGCCGCTGCCGGCCACACTCCCGGCCTCGCCGCCCGGGCGTTGTCCTTCAGCCTGACCTGGAGCAGGAGGGCGTGGTGTTCGCCCTCCCGCAGCGCCTTGATGATCATGCGGGTGCAGTCTGCCACGCGGATCACGGCTTCGGGCCCCAGCAGGCGTTCGGGGTCGCAGACGACGATGTGCGCGTCCGCCGGGCTGAACATGCAGACCACCCACTGTGGGTTCTGCTGTCCCCGTTGGGCCACCGCCAGGGTAGCCGCTGGGCGGGCGTGCGTGATTGGCCCCGCGTGGAGGTCCGGGACGTCCGTGGCCCTGATGGCGTCTCCCTGCCACGCGGCCCGTAGATGCTCCTCCTGGTCGGGGCTCCACACCAGTGTGGGGGGGTTGACCCACCCCGGTTCCTGCCTCTTGTTGGGGGCGCTGACAGTGTGTAGCAGGACCGCCAGCGGCCAGGGGTCCGCCGACATATAGCAGGCCTGGGTGGGCCCCTGCCGCCAGTCGACGTGGGGCAGGGGCGGGAAAGCCCCCTGCCTGGCGGTGCTGTGCCAGACCGTCCATCGGCCTCCGGCCAGGACGTGCGACCGGTACCCTCCGGCGTGGCCGTGTATGATGGCTTGGTAGCCTGCCGTCTGCAGTACCAGTGCCTCCCCCTGCTTAGGCCCGGGCGGGGGTGCGCCATCGCCCGCACCCCAGACGCGGGTGCGCCCGCGGAGTGTGGCATGCCACGGGTCTGGTGCATCGCGCTGAGGCCCTTGTATGCATCCCGCAATTTGCGCCGGGCCGTGGTGGTGGACGAAGCTCTCCCCGCCGTCTGCTAGCAACGCCGCCGCGACGACGTAAAGTTGCTCCGCCGTGAGGGCCGCGTGTCGCGGCAGGGGACGTGGGGCAGCAGTTGCGCCGGCCACGCCGCCACTGGACCCATGATGACGGCCGCGACCGCGGACGCCAGCGCCGTGCGGTCCGTGGGTCTGTACTGCCGGAGTCCCGTGGTATCTCGGGTGAGGTGCCTGCAGGCTGCCATCCAGGCCACCGCTCCGCAGTTCGTGCAGTCCGGTTCGGCACCACTCGCGTCGTCGCCTCCCCTTTGCTGTACCGTGGTGGCGGTGTCGAGCGAGGGGCCCCGCTATAGCGCCTCCGGGCCCTGCCCCGGCGGGAGGGCGGGCGGGATTAGCTGCGGGTAGTTTTGCGCGCCTCGGCGCTCCGGGTGCGTGTGGTACGGGTTTTGCCGGCGGTGTTCCGGGGCTGCCCGTGGCTGGAAGAGGAGTTGGTGCAGGTACCAGTGGCCCTCCGCGGTGGACGGATTGCGGAGCGTTAGCCACTGTTCCACCACGCCTCCTGGGTGCGCGGCCTCGACGCGGCGCTGCAACCCCAGGCGGCCTAGGCGGTTGGACGTGCCCGCGGGTGGGATGTGTGCTTCCCTAGTGACCCCTTTTGCACACCATGGTGCCATGTCCTATGTTCAACCGGTGTTCAACTGACTTCACCTGGGCCCTTGAACCACCCCTGAACAGCGGTTGAACAGCCGCACCGCGCGTAGTGCAATTTTACCAAAAATTGAACTTTTGACGTATCACCATGCCATTCCAAACCATCCATGACGATGTACCATGCTTTTAACAACATACTAATGCCCAATGCACTATTCCATGCCATACCCCTCACATTGCCACTCCCTTTCTATCATGTCCAAGAGTAGCGTCAACGCCGCCTTGGTGTTCAACCATGCGGTTGAACACCCCACTTGACACATTCCCCTAAGCTTTGACCTTCATTGTGGTCCTTTGGCTTCCATTCTATCGTGGATGGTGTTCGGAGGTTTTTGCAGTGTGCACCTGCCTTATCCAAATCAATTATAACCACAAAACCATGGATTTTCTGCTACTTTCATATTGCCGCCCATACGCGTTCGGCCATGTTCAACTGCGTGTTCAACCGCGCGGTTGAACACGGTTGAACACGGTTGAACACGGTTGAACACACACTGGAGCGCGTTAGGAGAAATGCCGCACGTAATCGCAATCACACAACAATGGCACCAACAATTCACGTCAAATTGGATGAACAATCCCAGTGCCTGTCACCATGGGAACCCCAGGTCCAGGAGTTCAGTGCGCATCGGAGCGGGAAGGCGGTGCCACGCGATAGATGTATACGCCACGATGGCATACCTTTCACCCTCCCATCGCTCCGGCCCATGCGTACGCCACGCATTGAAAATCACCCCCTTTCGTGCATCCACAACAACCCCTTGCACAATTTGACGCCCACATTGCATCCATGCTTGACGCTGCGCCCCCCCCTCCCCCCCACCACCCATCCACGCCGTAGTAAAGAAACCACCACCACGGAAATCACCCACCGCCACCACCCCACTCAACGCGGAGTCATCCCTTGGATGTTTGTGCACATCCATGGGTGCACATCCGTTGCCCCACACGATGGAAATTGCGGTGTAACTGAGGGACGGCAAACAAACCGTGAGGAAATTATTTACAAGGCGCACAACATGTGCATCATCATGTGTCCTCTTAGACATGCCCACGTGTGTAAACGTCGGAAACTTCCTTGTTGCTCCCCATAGGATGCGTAGGTACTCTCCTCCATGTTTCTTCTTGTGGAGCCATCCCTTCAAGCCTTGTAAGGCTTCATGGACCTTGTCAGCTAGTCACTTTGAGTCGACGGCCCATAGCGCTTGCGTCTCCGGTCCGACCTCCTCCTTCCCATCATCGGCACACTCCTTCTCCTTTGTGCTCGCCATTGCCCTTTCGCTCCCACCTTCGTGCATGCCGTCTTGAGGTCCACCTTCCTCCTTTGCATCATCTCCAACATGAGGTCGTTCATTCTCCTTGGCATCGTGCTCCACCTTGGGGTTGTTGAGGGCATCGGACATGCCCTCCTTGTTGGCATCGTCCACGGACGTGCCCTCCTTGTTCGAATCCTCCACGGACATGCCCTCCTTGTTGGAATCGTCCACGTCATTTGAAGTGCTCTCCTTCATGGGATCCTCGGAGTCCTCCTTGGTGCCATTGTCCGACGCATTGGTGGTACTTCCCGCGATTGCTTCCGTGCTTGCGATTGCTTCCGTGCTTGCCCCATCTTGACCTCCATCTTTTGTATCTCCGCTCTCGGTTGCCGCGTCTTGGCCTCCATGTTTTGCATCTCCGCTCTCGGTTTCCTTGTCGTGGCCTCCATGTCTTGCATCTCCGCTCTCGGTTTCCTTGGTCGCTTTCTCCATGTTCTCCTCCCACTTCGCCAACATGGCCTTTGCCTCATCCTCGCTCGTGAACGCTGTGTGGCGGAGGCGCACAATGACTGGCCACGTGACGTTGGCCTCACTCTGCTCTCCCGGCCATTGGGGGGGGAGTTTCACCATCTCCTCCCCCTTCCGTGGCTTGGGGTCGTCCTTCGTTGGCTTTGCCACGGCGCCCACTGCGATGCGGTGGCGCTTGTCTGGACCCTCGGTCAGCACCCACCGTACTTATCTTTGAGACCTTACCTTTGAGACTAATATTAGTCTTAGATTCATTCAACAGGGTTTGCACGCGTGCACGGACAAGAGGCGGCAAACGTTTGCAAAACGCGCGAATGAAGTGTGTAAGGTAGTCGCCAAGTCGGATCACCAAGTGCAAAATGCACATCACAATGAACCGTGTGCGGTCATCCACGCGGAGCATTGGTTTTGAAGTGCACCCTTTGGCCCTAGTGCAATCCAAACCTTTATCGTACAAAGCGCGGAATTTTCCATCAAGGTGCGTTGTGCGCCGCACCTTAGTGTTCATCCATCGTTCACGCCTACTACACCATGTGGAAAAAGAGTAGATGCTTCCAATGGCATAGTAAGGCGACAATCCTAAAAGTAGACGCAACCATGGAGAGTCTCCACCCAACATGATTCGTGCACGATAATAAACATTATTCATTTGGATGTATCCACTATCAATGATAGTTTGGATGTGTTGCAACATCCAATGTCCAATTATATTGAAGAGTGCGGGCCTTTTCCATGTGATTGGCAAAGCCAATCGCAATTTGCACCCATGGGCGTGAGCCACATGGGAACCCGTCGCCTCTAATTATGATGACGAATAATTGCTCGCCATCGATCATTGGAAAGTCCATGGACTCCATGAGCTCCTTTTGTGTTGCGACATAATTAAAGAAATGCGGTAAGTCCCATCGTACACCAACTTTGCCATTGTGAATAGTGCTTTCCAATTTTTGCGCCTTACCCAATCGTTGCCATTCACGGTGCATACGCTTGAAAGATGGAAATGGGTGCACCCAATGAACATCCAACTTTTCTTGGGCAGCTTTTGTTCGCCGGTTGGCCCAAGATATTAGATTCTTGTACCTAAATTGGAGGCATGTTAATTCGAACAAAGTGACGCGCACAACGTGAACGTTGGTGCACAACGTGAGCGTTGGTTGAAATCGTTCAACTTGTTCAACCGGGCAGTTGAACATGACTTTAACAAATGTTCAATTTGTTGTTTTCATGCAAAAACACTTGATGGTAGCATGTAAATGGGGCCACAATTGCATGTGGAAGAAGACATATACATGATAGTTCGATGAAACCTAGGTAGGCACTCTATGTTGCACAAACATGAGTCGCATTTGTTTCATATGTGTTCAACCGCACACTTGAACGCATCTCGCATACGGTTGAACACTCCTTGCATACATGCAACGCACCATGGTATGCATGTAGGACATGTAGAGCACCTATTTTCCGGCATTTCCAAGTCAAGGATCAACCGGACGGCATCCTTGGGTGTAAACACCCTTTCCATGACCTTCCGGTCATTGCGTCGACTACGCCGCCCACTACCCATTCTAGTCTTGAGGCGTTCCCATAGTGTACGACCACCCTTGGATGCGGTGAACAAGTTGACCAAATCACTCATCAATTCATCCGATTGTAATCCAGTGTAGTGATCTGCAATACATTGCTTCAAGTTTGACGTTGGCATTTTTGATTGTAAAATGAGAGGGATCCTTGCATACAAGTAAGAAACCACAATGGGGAATCTCTCGGTGCTCTAATTTGTTCTTATTGTTACGTTATTTTTGGTGACACTACCATATTGCACAAAGGTGAAATTAAATATTCTTCAATTCAATGCGTCATGTATATAGTAAAAAGCGAACAGGTGGTAACTACTACACACCATGTGCATTCCCTTTACCGCCACGTGTTGGCCACCACGTGCCGGCTCCAGTTTTCATGTATGTGGTCACCACACCGCCACCTGCCCATTGGTAGTAGGTTCCAGGTTTTAACTGGGTTTTAGAGAACAGCTCAAAACCAAAATTGTGGGACAGGCTACATTTACCAATTAACCACTGTTGAACGCGTGATCGCGCGAGCACGCGCCACCGATTGGCGCGATAGGCCAGTTGAACTGTTCAACCGCGTTCAACCGAGTTCAACTGGGGGGTTGAACAGCAACATGCTGTTCAACTCGGTTCAACCGCTGTTCAACCGCTACGCTCAAAGGTGTGCAAAAGGGGTCACTAGGGTTGCGGGTAGAGCACCCGCAGCGGCTCCAGCGCCAGGTCCAGCACTTCGTCGTTGAGCTGCTTCGTGAGGGCCGACGCCCTGTGTAGGGCGTGGAGGACCCCGGGTGTGGGGGCCGTGAGCTGTTCGAGCACCGGTCCCGGCGGGTACCGCGTACCCGGGTTCGTTAGCCACTCCCTGGTGTGGCTCAGTACGGCCTTCCACACGTCCCTTGTAAAGGCGTGCTGGGGGGCCAAAGAGGGGACCATCCGTAGGAGGCGGTGGCACGCCGGCGGCGATCGCATGGGCTGTGGGGCGGCCGCCGTGATCCACCTGCACGCCGTGCCGGGCACGATCGCCCCCCATTCCACGGTCCCCATGCCCTCGGCGTGGATCAGCGCCTGGCCTTGGACCATGGGGAAATAGGGGCTCGAGCGCCCCTTCCCTTCCCTCCACCGTACCCAGGCGGCCCCCGCCTGCAGGCTGCGGAGCAGGGCCACGCCGGGGAGGAGCGGCTGCGGGAAAGCCCCCTTGACGGCCTGGGTGGCGTGGGCCAAGGTGCCCATGGGCAAGTACCACAACGGGAGGGTCCAGGGGCCCGGCAGCGGTTGCGCCACCCCTGCGTCCCATCGCCACTCGGAGTCTGGCGGGGTGGCCGGGACCGTGCCCGTCTGCAGGAAGTGGCGTGCCTGCTTGTCGGGGTGCCGTTGGAGGGTTGCCGCGAGGCTGAGCCCCTCTGCCGCTGGTGCCACCGGGAGGCCGCCCCGGGGCCTGCGCCAGGGGTATTCCTGGTCGGCCGGCCAGGTGTGGAGGTCCCGGGCGATGTCCTCCGCGGTCCCTGTGGGGGCGTCCTCTGGTGCCAGGTGCCACATGACGGCGAGCACCGCCCATGTGGAAAAGGGCCACGCCCGCGGGGGGGTGTACACCTGGATGGTCCACTGTGGGCACGCCCGCCGCACGCGGGACGCGTGGTGCACCCCTCGGACCATGTCCGCCGCCAGGACCAGCACCATTCCCGAGGGATCCACAATGAATTCCTCTGCGGGTCCACCGTGGCGGCCCCGGGTGTGCAAGGCCACTGCCGCCTGTCCCGCGTGGGTGACTCGGTCGACGGCCTCCTGGATGTTCACGCTGCCGCGCGCGGTCTCATCCAGGATCCAGGCCTGCGCCACCCCGTAGCGTAGAGCGGCGCGTGCGGCCGCGGGTTTCACCTCGGGCAACGCTCCGTCATCGGGGCCGGGCTGAGGGTGCTGTTTGGGGCACCAGCCTTCGCCGGTGCAGTGGCCCCGTTTCCACGCGGGGCAGATCGCGGGTACGCTGCCCGCCAGCGGCGCAGGTTCCGCGGGCGCGTCTCCCGTGGGGGGCTCCGGCAATGCCTCCAGGTCGGAGTCCGTGCCCGCGTCCCCTTGTGGGGGGTCTCCTTCGCCGTCTCTGAGTCCCAGCGCCCTGATGACCTCGTGTGCTTCGTCCAGCGTCGGAGATCGGGGGCGTGTCTTGCGTGGTGCCGCGGGTTCCGCCATTGCTGTGTCGCTGTGTCTAAGAGCAGGGGGTGGGGTGCGGATGTCCCGTGGCTGGTGCGTTGGTGCGCTGGTGCGTTGCTCGGTGTGGGGGTGGTAGATGGGCATCCCCGGGGGGGCGCTTTCCAGCGTTGCGAGGGGCGTCCGGTGTTAGGCGCTGTCCCTCTCCCGGTCGCCCGTCCTCCGGAGCGGGCAGCAAGGGTTCCGCGACCCGTGTGTCCCGGGTGCGGTCGATGCGGGCGTGTGGACCCAGCACCGGCCCCACAGCGTGCGCCCTTGCGGGCCGGCGTTGCTCGCTGTGGGGGTGGCGGAAGGGCGTCCCCGGGGGGGGTGCCTTCCACCGTTGTGGGGGGCGCCTGGTGTCAGGCGCTGTCCCTCCCCCGGCCGCTCGTCCTCCGGAGCGGGCAGCCAGGGTTCCGCGACCCGTGTGTCCCGGGTGCGGTCGATGCGGGCGTGTGGACCCAGCACCAGCCCCACAGCGTGCGCCCTTGCGGGCCGGCGTTGCTCGCTGTTGGAGTGGCGGAAGGGCGTCCCCGGGGGGGGTGCCTTCCACCGTTGTGAGGGGCGCCTGGTGTCAGGCGCTGTCCCTTCCCCGGCCGCTCGTGTAATAGCTTTGACCTACACAGGTTCCGTGTCTACTTTCTTTCCCGCCACCGATTCGATCTTCTACTCAACACAGCAAAGGCAAAATACTTCAATCCGAAATCTTGATCTTCATCATGTAAGTCAAGGCCATTATTTAATAAGCTTGTTGTACCTGCAGGGACAACAAGCAAACATAACATCCAAGAATTGTTTTCTAAGTAACAAAACTTTAAATGCGCTGTGCGCGCGTCGCTGATCTGTCATTTTGATCTCGCGAATATCAGCACGTGCGCTGCCAGTGGCAATCCCATTACACTCCCCTGCTAAGTTCAGCCATACCTCTGAAAATCAAAGGTATGGTTGGACTGATAACTCATTAGTGGGGTTGTCACTGGCTTTTTTTCTTAAATGCCCACAAAATAGACATTCAGAAAGTGTGCCTAACCTTTGGGGTTGGGGAAAAGCCTGCTCTACCTTTGGCTACAAAAAACCCCATTCCCATTCAGGGGGTGTGGTGAACACTCCCCTGCTAAACTGGTTCACACCACATAAAAAACAACAATTCCACTTGAAGTTGTTTAATTATATAATAAAATGTATGCTGCCCTGGTTTCAAAACTACAACCATTTTGAAAAACCTGCGAAAGTTTCCCAGTCTAGGGGAAGCCCCTGCAATGTTTCTCAAAACCCTGCAGCTTCAAAAACAACAGGCCACACTGCACACAACTGAGGCAACAACAACAAAAGAAGAACGTGTGTTGTTTAGCTGAACTCAGTTCGCACATGCACAGCAAAGCCATGGAGTGCCGTGCTACGGTACTGTACAACAGTGCAGTTGTGCGTGTGCTTGTTTGGCCTGCAGTTACAAGGTTCCATGTAGAAGAAAAATGAGCAAAACGAAGAAAACTGAGACAAACCCATACATATATCTGCGACAACAGGGCCTTTTACAGCCCTCTCAGAGCATAAAAATCCACCAGCGTTGGAGTCAATTTTGACATTCCAGATCATCTCATCAGATTCAGGCAGCCGCAAGCCTGCCTAGGGATTCATAAGGTTAAAACACATAAAGAAGACATACAGTTGTGACAATATTCGATAATAACAAACCTCATGGCTGCATACCCTGCACTCGTGCTGGCAATCGCTCATACCCACAGCGCAACCTCCAGGGCGCCACCATACAAGGGCAGAGCATGTAGCAACGCACACACACCACTGGCGTCGCACGCACACACTTGAAAAACAGCAGGCTGACACGACGCTCTGCAAGCGCAGGCTGTCCACTGCACACACGCACACCTGTGTGTGGCGCCTTCAGCGCCGTCCGCGGCAGGCAGACGCACTCACACGCGCACGCTTGGTCGCTCACGCACAGACAAACCCTGGCCCCTGCCCTGACTGCCGGCGCAGAAACACAAACACTGGGCGTGCATCACACACGCACACAGTCCAGCGCTGACAGCGTCCTCACAAAAATGAAACTCAAAAAGAGACTTAGCAGAAAATGGGTTATATCCCTCTTAACAAGCAACTGGCTTTAAGCCAAGCACACAGCGCTGCGTAGCACTGTTCAAGGCGCTCTCCTTCGGCGTTCACCACAGCGTCCTTCACAGCAGCGTTGCGCCGACTCCTCAGCGCCCTCGCACGGCACTGCTTTCACCGAACTCTTCGTGCATTTGCCATATCCTCAGCAGCGCCAGCCGTGTAGCGCTCTCAGCCGGCACAGCGCTCCCATTCTGCGCGTGGGCTCCTCAGTAGCTCACTCCTGAGCGCTGTTGTTATTCCCGGGTGTTCTGGACTGCGCGGACTCACGCATTTGCTGGCACCTTGGCTGCTCTCTTCCCACGATGGGATTTCTTCGGCGTGTGTCCTTGGGAGGGTGGTTTACCTTTCGCAATAAGGTCTCGGAGGCGGCGGAGCTCATCCACTGCTGTATCACGTTCAGAACGAAGACGCCGCGCAGTTTTTGTCTCCTCATCCAAGTCCTCTTGCAGCTGATTCCGCTCTCCCCGAAGCCGTTCGCTGGTCTTCTGGTGTTCTTCGCGTTCTCTTCGCAGACGTGCTGCACCTTGACAACTGCAGCGCTCACAATCACCACAGGGCATTGCTCAGGTGAAGACCGAATCGTTCGGTCGGCACGGTACAAGCAAGCTTGTAATAGCTTTGACCTACACGGGTTACGTGTCTACTTTCTTTCCCGCCACCGATTCGATCTTCTACTCAACACAGCAAAGGCAAAATACTTCAATCCGAAATCTTGATCTTCATCATGTAAGTCAAGGCCATTATTTAATAAGCTTGTTGTACCTGCAGGGACAACAAGCAAACATAACATCCAAGAATTGTTTTCTAAGTAACAAAACTTTAAATGCGCTGTGCGCGCGTCGCTGATCTGTCATTTTGATCTCGCGAATATCAGCACGTGCGCTGCCAGTGGCAATCCCATTACACTCGTCCTCCGGAGCGTGCAGCCAGGGTTCCGCGACCCGTGTGTCCCGGGTGCGGTCGATGCGGGCGTGTGGACCCAGCACCGGCCCCACAGCGTGCGCCCTTGCGGGCCGGCGTTGCTCGCTGTGGGGGTGGCGGAAGGGCGTCCCCGGGGGGGGGGTGCCTTCCACCGTTGTGAGGGGCGCATGGTGTCAGGTGCTGTCCCTCCCCCGGCCGCTCGTCCTCCGTAGCGTGCAGCCAGCATTCCGCAACCCGTATGTCCCGGGCGCGGTCGATGCGGGCGTGTGGACCCAGCACCGGCCCCACAGCGTGCGCCCTTGCGGGCCAACACTGCTCGCTGTGGGGGTGGCGGAAGGGCGTCCCCGGGGGGGGTGCCTTCCACCGTTGTGAGGGGCGCCTGGTGTCAGGCGCTGTCCCTCCCCGGGCCGCTCGTCCTCCGGAGCGTGCAGCCAGGGTTCCGCGACCCGTGTGTCCCGGGTGCGGTCGATGCGGGCGTGTGGACCCAGCAGCGGCCCCACAGCGTGCGCCCTTGCGGGCCGGCGTTGTTCGCTGTGGGGGTGGCGGAAGGGCGTCCCCGGGGGGCGTGCCTTCCACCGTTGTGAGGGGCGCCTGGTGTCAGGCGCTGTCCCTCCCCCGGCCGCTCGTCCTCCGGAGCGTGCAGCCAGGGTTCTGCGACCCGTGTGTCCCGGGTGCGGTCGATGCGGGCGTGTGGACCCAGCACCGGCCCCGCAGCGTCCGCCCTTGCGCCCCTCCGCTGCTCGCTGTGGGGGTGGCGGAAGGGCGTCCCCGGGGGGGGTGCCTTCCACCGTTGTGAGGGGCGCCTGGTGTCAGGCGCTGTCCCTTCCCCGGCCGCTCGTCCTCCGGAGCGTGCAGCCAGGGTTCTGCGACCCGTGTGTCCCGGGTGCGGTCGATGCGGGCGTGTGGACCCAGGACCGGCCCCACAGCGTGCGCCCTTGCGGGCCGGCGTTGCTCGCTGTGGGGGTGGCGGAAGGGCGTCCCCGGGGGGGGTGCCTTCCACCGCTGTGAGGGGCGCCTGGTGTCAGGCGCTGTCCCTCCCCCGGCCGCTCGTCCTCCGGAGCGTGCAGCCAGGGTTCCGCGACCCGCGTGTCCCGGGCGCGGTCGATGCGGGCGTGTGGACCCAGCACCGGCCCCACAGCGTGTGCCCTTGCGGGCCGGCGTTGCTCGCTGTGGGGGTGGCGGAAGGGTGTCCCCGGGGGGGGTGCCTTCCACCGTTGTGGGGGGCGCCTGGTGTCAGGCGCTGTCCCTCCCCCGGCCGCTCGTCCTCCGGAGCGTGCAGCCAGGGTTCTGCGACCCGTGTGTCCCGGGTGCGGTCGATGCGGGCGTGTGGACCCAGCACCGGCCCCACAGCGTGCGCCCTTGCGGGCCGGCGTTGCTCGCTGTGGGGGTGGCGGAAGGGCGTCCCCGGGGGGGGGTGCCTTCCACCGTTGTGAGGGGCGCCTGGTGTCAGGCGCTGTCCCTCCCCCGGCCGCTCGTCCTCCGGAGCGTGCAGCCAGCATTCCGCGACCCGTGTGTCCCGGGTGCGGTCGATGCGGGCGTGTGGACCCAGCACCGGCCCCACAGCGTGCGCCCTTGCGGGCCGGCGTTGCTCGCTGTGGGGGTGGCGGAAGGGCGTCCCCGGGGGGGGTGCCTTCCACCGTTGTAAGGGGCGCCTGGTGTCAGGCGCTGTCCCTCCCCCGCCAGCTCGTCCTCCGGAGCGTGCAGCCAGGGTTCCGCGACCCGCGTGTCCCGGGCGAGGTCGATGCGGGCGTGTGGACCCAGCACCGGCCCCACAGCGTGCGCCCTTGCGGGCCGGCGTTGCTCGCTGTTGGGGTGGCGGAAGGGCGTCCCCGGGGGGGGTGCCTTCCACCGTTGTGAGGGGCGCCTGGTGTCAGGCACTGTCCCTCCCCCGGCCGCTCGTCTTCCTGAGCGTGCAGCCAGGGTTCTGCGACCCATGTGTCCCGGGTGCAGTCGATGCGGGCGTGTGGACCCAGCACCGGCCCCACAGCGTGCGCCCTTGCGGGCCGGCGTTGCTCGCTGTGGGGGTGGCGGAAGGGCGTCCCCGGGGGGGGTGCCTTCCACCGTTGTGAGGGGCGCCTGGTGTCAGGCGCTGTCCCTTCCCCGGCCGCTCGTCCTCCGGAGCGTGCAGCCAGGGTTCCGCGACCCGCGTGTCCCGGGTGCGGTCGATGCGGGCGTGTGGACCCAGCACCGGCCCCACAGCGTGCGCCCTTGCGGGCCGGCGTTGCTCGCTGTGGGGCTGGCGGAAGGGCGTCCCCGGGGGGGGGGTGCCTTCCACCGTTGTGAGGGGCGCCTGGTGTCAGGCGCTGTCCCTCCCCCGGCCGCTCGTCCTCCGGAGCGTGCAGCCATGGTTCCGCGACCCGTGTGTCCCGGGTGCGGTCGATGCGGGCGTGTGGACCCAGCACCGGCCCCACAGCGTGCGCCCTTGCGGGCCGGCGTTGCTCGCTGTGGGGGTGGTGGAAGGGCGTCCCCGGGGGGGGGTGCCTTCCACCGTTGTGAGGGGCGCCTGGTGTCAGGCGCTGTCCCTCCCCCGGCCGCTCGTCCTCCGGAGCGTGCAGCCAGGGTTCCGCGACCCGTGTGTCCCGGGTGCGGTGGATGCGGGCGTGTGGACCCAGCACCGGCCCCACAGCGTGCGCCCTTGCGGGCCGGCGTTGCTCGCTGTGGGGGTGGCGGAAGGGCGTCCCCGGGGGGGGTGCCTTCCACCGTTGTGAGGGGCGCCTGGTGTCAGGCGCTGTCCCTCCCCCGGCCGCTCGTCCTCCGGAGCGTGCAGCCAGGGTTCCGCGACCCGTGTGTCCCGGGTGCGGTCGATGCGGGCGTGTGGACCCAGCACCGGCCCCACAGCGTGCGCCCTTGCGGGCCGGCGTTGCTCGCTGTGGGGGTGGCGGAAGGGCGTCCCCGGGGGGGGCTGCCTTCCACCGTTGTGAGGGGCGCTTGGTGCCAGGCGCTGTCCCTCCCCCGGCCGCCCGTCCTCCGGAGCGTGCAGCCAGGGTTCCGCGACCCGCGTGTCCCGGGCGCGGTCGGTGCGGGCGTGGGGACCCAGCACCGGCCCCACAGCGTGCGCCCTTGCGGGCCGGCGTTGCTCGCTGTGGGGGTGGCGGAAGGGCGTCCCCGGGGGGGGTGCCTTCCACCATTGTGAGGGGCGCTTGGGGTCAGGCGCTGTCCCTCTCCCGTCTGCCCGCCCACTGCTGGGTGGGTTGCCGGGGTTCGTTGGGTGTGTGCGGTGTGTGTGGTGTCTGTGCCGTGCGTGTCGTGGTGCGTGGTGCTGCTCTTCCCTTGGTCCTCCGGTGCTCCCCTCTCTGGTGTCTCGCTGCGGTGTTGTGCTCGCCGTGTGCCCGCCGTGTCCCCTCCCCTGTGTGCACCCCTTGCTCGTTCGCTGGCTACCCCTTGTTCCTTTCGCGGCTTCGTTGCTCTTTACCCTTTCCTCTACCCCTCTCCCTGGCATGCACTTTTTCCCTGCCTCCGCTTTGTTGTGTGTCTCTGTCTTTTTCCTTGTCGGCCCGGGCTTCCTCCTTTGAACCTGCGTAGAGAGAGGAGGGAGCGTAAACGGGCGTGCGGCGGCGGCGGTTTTGTCGCGACACGGCACCTCGAGCTGGCTGGTACGTCATGCGACATGCGTGTGCGACCGGCTTGCGCGTAGGTTTATCGCCCCACTTGCTCCCGTCTTGTCTCCACACCCCTTTGGCCGCTACCTTTACTCGTTGCCCGTTCCGCGTGCGCGGCGTGACATGCAACATACCTGCTTCTTTCCCCACTACCTTAACGTGTCCTAGTCCTCCCGCCTTGTTGGGCGTTTGCTTATGTGTGACGACGGTACGACGCGATACTTGCCTAAGCGTCTAAGACAACCCTACTTTAGCGCCCGGACGACGCAGACACGAGCATACGCTTCTCCTCGGGACCTGTGAGGGGAAGAGAACATGGCCACCGTGCTGGATTTCTGAAAGGATGTCGTGTGCAAAAGCCTGAGCGCGCAGGTGTTTGCAGGCAAAAGTGGCCAAGAGTTTGTAAATACAGTTTAAGAGGGCAATAGGGCGGTAGTTTGAAGGGGAGAAAGGGTCGCCTTTTTTATAAAGCAAACATATTTTTGCGCATAGCCAGTGCGGCGGCAGCGGCGAGTGGAGGAAGCGGTTTAAAATGGAGTGGAAAAAACGTTGAATGGGTTCCGGACAGAGGGCCAGGATGTATTTGTTTGTTTTGTCCGGCCCCCCGGCTTTTGATGGCTTACTGTGCTTTAAGTGGTTCTGGAACTCCTGCCAGGTCACAGGAGGTATGTGGTCGTTCTTGGCAGAAACGGGGCATGTGGAGGAGTGGGACAGGACCTCGTCGACGAAGTCCTGGGGGGGGGGCGTAATCTGGATGCCCTCCAAGATGAAGCAGGGTGTCCCCAAAAACTTTAGCTACATCCGCCGGGTCACTCAGGAGCTCTTTGGTGGCTGGATCTCTGACTACGAGAGGCTCTAGGTCTTTAGGGCAGAGGGTGCGAGCAACTGTGGTTTTCATCTGGACCCCTCAGACCAGACTACTGTGAAGCTTTCTCTTCGCTTTGGTTTCGTCCGAGGACCGTAGGGTGTTTACCACGGACTGAACTTCCGCAATGTGCTCGGGAAATGCTGGGGAAGAAGGAGGCGGGGGTGGGCGTAATAATTTCCTGAGCTTGCCGTAGCCCTCTTGGTCCTTGCGCTGCGGCTTCGGACGCGTGATTTTGTGGTACCCAGACCCAACCTGCATAAGGAGAGAATCAGTGGCGGCGATGACCTCTTCCAATGGGGCCCTGGCAGGGGCGTCCTGGAGGTCCCGGCACCAGTCGGAGATGAGCCGTATGCTGCTGGAGAATTGTTGCTTTTCGTCACTAGAAAGCTTCCGAAAAATGCAAGGGGGGAGTGGGGGCTGAGACAGAAGGATCGGGGAGGGGCACTGGAAGACCGCAGCCACTGGGTGGTGGTCAGAGATGGTGTCGTCCGTGAGGAGCGACGCATCCAGAAGGGGAAAGTGCGACACTAGGCGAGGGGACGCAAAGATGTAATCTGCATCGCCATATATGAGGGGCTTTTTGGTAGTGCAAAGGGTCCAAATAGCCATATATGAGGGGTTTTTTGGCAGAGCAAAGTGTCCCCATCGCCACATATGAGCGGCTTTCGGCAGTGCAAAGTGTCCATATCGCCATATACGAGGGGGCCTTTCGGAGGTGCAAAGTGTGCCCATTGCCATATATGAGGGGCTTTTTGCCAGTGCAAAGTGTCCCCATCGCCATATATGAGGGGCTTTTTGGCAATGTAAAGTGTCCCCATCGCCATTTTTGAGGGTCTTTTTGGCAGTGCAAAGTGTCCCCATCTCCGCATATGAGGGGCTTTTTGGCAGTGGAAAGTGTCCCCATCGCCGTATATAAGGGGCTTTTCGCCAGTGTACAGTGTCCCCTTCGCCATATATGAGGGGCCTTTTGGCGGTGCAAAGTGTCCCCATCGCCATATATGGGGGGCTTTTTGCCAGTGCAAGGTGTCCCCATCGCCGTGTATGACGGACTTTTTGACAATGCTAGGTGTCCCCATCGCCATATATCAGGGGCTTTTTGGTAGTGCAAAGATTCCCCATCGCCATATATGAGGGGCTTTTTGGCAGTGCAAAGTGTCCCCATCGCTGCATATGAGGGGCTTTTTGGCAGTGCAAAGTGTCAACATCGCCATATACGACGGGCCTTTTGACGGTGCAAAGTGTCCCCATTGCCATATATGAGGGGCTTTTTGCCAGTGCAAAGTGTCCCCATCGCCATATATGAGGGGCTTTTTGGCAGTGCAAAGTGTCCCCATCGCTATATGTGAGGAGATTTTTGCTAGTGCAAAGTGTCCCCATCGCCGTATATGAGGGGCTTTTTGGCAGTGCAAAGTGTCCCCATCGCCATTTATGAGGGTCTTTTTGGCAGTGCAAAGTGTCCCGAACGCCATATTTGAGGGGCTTTTTGGCAGTGCAAAGTCTCCCCATCGCTGTATATAAGGGGCTTTTTGGCAGTGCAAGCTGTCCCCATCGCCATTTAGGAGGGTCTTTTTGGGAGTGCAAAGTGTCCCCATCGCCATATATGTGGGGCTTTTTGCCAGTGCAAAGTGTCCCCATCGCCGCATATGAGGGGCTTTTGGCCGATGCAAAGTGTCCCCATCGCCATATACAAGGGGCCTTTCGGCGGTGCAAAGTGTCCCCATCGCCATATGTGAGGGGCTCTTTGGCAGTGCAAAGTGTCCCCATTGCCGTATATGAGGGGCTTTTTGCCAGTGCAAAGTGTCCCCATCGCCATATATGACAGGCTTTTTGCCAGTGCAAAGTGTCGCCATCGCCGTATATGGGGGATTTTTTGGCATTGCAAAGTGTCCCCATCACCGTATATGAGGGGCTTTTTGGCAGTGCAATGCGTGCCCATCGCCCTATATGAGGGGCTATTTGGCGGTGCAAAGTGTCCCCATTGCCATATATGAGGCGCTTTTTGCCAGTGCAAAGTGTCCCCATCACCATATGTGAGGACCTCTTTGACGGTGCAAAGTGTCCCCATCGCCGTATATGAGGGGCTTTTTGGCTGTGCAAAGTGTCCCCATCGCTATATATGAGGGGATTTTTGCTGGTGCAAAGTGTCCCCATCGCCGTATATGAGGGGCTTTTTGGCAGTGCAAAGTGTCCCAATCGCCATTTGTGAGGGTCTTTTTGGCATTGCAAAGTGTCCCGATCGCCATATTTGAGGGGCTTTTTGGCAGTGCAAAGTGTCCCCATCGCTGTATATAAGGGGCTTTTTGGCAGTGCAAAGTGTCCCCATCGCCATATATGAGGGGCTTTTTGCCAGTGCAAAGTGTCCTCATCGGCACATATGAGGGGCTTTTTGGCAGTGCAAAGTGTCCCCATGGCCGTATATGAGGGGCTTTTGGCCGATTCAAAGTGTCCCCATCGCCATATACAAGGGGCCTTTCGGCTGTGCAAAGTGTCCCCATCGCCATATGTGAGAGGCTCTTTGGCAGTGCAAAGTGTCCCCATTGCCGTATATGAGGCGCTTTTTGCCAGTGCAAAGTGTCCCCATCGCCATATATGACAGGCTTTTTGCCAGTGCAAAGTGTCTCCATCGCCATATATGAGGGGTTTTTTGGCAATGCAAAGGGTCCCCATCACCGTATATGAGGGGCTTTTTGGCAGTGCAATGCGTGCCCATCGCCATATATGAGGGGCTATTTGGCGGTGCAAAGTGTCCCCATTGCCATATATGAGGGGCTTTTTGCCAGTGCAAAGTGTCCCCATCGCCATATGTGAGGGGCTCTTTGGCAGTGCAAAGTGTCCCCATCGCCGTATATGAGGGGCTTTTTGGCAGTGCAAAGTGTCCCCATCGCTATATATGAGGGGATTTTTGCTAGTGCAAAGTGTCCCCATCGCCGTATATGAGGGGCTTTTTGGCAGTGCAAAGTGTCCCCATCGCCATTTATGAGAGTCTCTTTGGCAGTGCAAAGTGTCCCGATCGCCATATTTGAGGGGCTTTTTGGCAGTGCAAAGTGTCCCCATCGCTGTATATAAGGGGCTATTTGGCAGTGCAAGGTGTCCGCATCGCCATTTAGGAGGGTCTTTTTGGCATTGCAAAGTGTCCCCATCGCCATATATGAGGGGCTTTTTGCCAGTGCAAAGTGTCCCCATCGCCGCATATGAGGGGCTTTTTGGCAGTGCAAAGTGTCCCCATCGCCGTATATGAGGGGCTTTTGGCCGATGCAAAGTGTCCCCTTCGCCATATACAAGGGGCCTTTCGGCTGTGCAAAGTGTCCCCATCGCCATATGTGAGGGGCTCTTTGGCAGTGCAAAGTGTCCCCATTGCCGTATATGAGGGGCTTTTTGCCAGTGCAAAGTGTCCCCATCGCCATATATGACAGGCTTTTTGCCAGTGCAAAGTGTCGCCATCGCCGTATATGGGGGATTGTTTGGCATTGCAAAGTGTCCCCATCGCCATATATGAGGGGAGTAAGAAAAAGTCACTACCATGTCTTTCTTGGGGTACTTTATCCAGGCTACAGCTCCCCTTTTTGCCTAAGGAAGTGCTGAGACTAACACTTAAACATTTTTGTTTCTTTTATGAAGCTTTAAGTACACTTTCTCAGCAACTAGGGTTAAAACCCTAGCTCCCCCATGAAGTTCACCCCTACCAATCAAAGGAGCGGAGGTATCATCCCTCATGGAGGTTATACCGAAATAAAGTAGGCACTCCATGCCTTGGGCCTTGTAGGTTAAGCCTAGTGGTCTCCCACCTCAGGAACCCTATACTCAAATGTTACTACTACTTATTGTGGTTCCAGATTGTAACTGTTTCTGAATTCAGTTGCTTGGCCAAGTCAGTTCCTGTGTCTGGCCTAACTCCTATGCCCCAGATTCCTAACCAACTCCATTTCATCCAAAAGAGTGCACATGAAGTGCTTGGTGCTATCTTGGAGGCCTGAGTAATGCCAGTTTTCACATAAAATCATTTGTTTTGTTTATAAAACCATTTGAGTTGCATATTTGATACCTCATTTGTCTATATGCAGTGAAGCGGTACCCAGAACCCCATGGCTAGGGTAGGGCATACAACCGGCCTCCGGTCCACTAACCCCATGTACGGAAGGGAAGACCGGTCTCCGGTCCACTAACCCCATGTACGGAAGGCGCCCGTTGACGCCCGGTGCGAGCCCGGCGGGAGCGTGTTCCGTGCCGTAAAGCCCCGCATCGGCAACCGATGCACCGCCAGCGGAGATTTGTATATCAGAACATCAGGAATCAACAGGGTTTTATCTTCATATTGTTTCCGTCAAGTTTTACGCTTCCGTTCTGATATTCACTGTTTTGACTGCTGGCGGTTGGATCGCGACTTTACCGTAACCGCCAGTTTAACTGTTTATAATGGAAATTTTAACGCAATCCGTCACGAAGGCTCCAAAGCCTTCAGGAACTGCATGGACGCTTCCGCAATTTTCACATCTTACACTCGCAACCTTAATCCGAATTTTTCAGGATGTCGAAATCGGATTTTCGACTGCCACATCCCCGCACTTGATTTGACCTCTCTCGAGTGGACCTACATGCTTCCCTATGCACGGATCAACTTTCCTTTTATCTTGCCCTCCATTTGACTCAGAGATATGGGCAAAACAAAGTTGATTCGTGAGGCCACTTGTGAGGGTCATATCTCGTGCCGCTTGCGAGTATTGACAATAAGGAAACGTGGGATGTATTCACAATACTCCCGACGTAATTTAGGAAGCATTATATGCCTTGCGTTTCCACACGTGCGCGCTAGTGTAATGGATCATGGTCAAGAGGGTAGAGTTTGCGTTATAACTCTTTGGCCATGATATTGCGTGCGTTAAGATAACTTTCGAGTGTAGCGCGCAAGTGTTGGTGTTGCATAGGAACTCTCCTTGAGTTCCTATGAGCGATTGACACAAAGTTATGCCCTTGGAGGGGCATGACATATCGTGGGGGGAGCTACCTTTTTGGGCAATATGTGGTATGTGCCATGTGTTGTGTTGCGTGCCCATTTGGCGGGTCCATTGCTCCAAGCCGAACCCGCCAATGGACCTCATATTGTGTAAGCCCCTTCTCCATACTCCCCACGATCAATTGCAAGCCTAACCTTCGTGAAGGGAAGCTTGTGTGGCGATCCCAAAGCGATGCGTTGGGAGCAAGGTGTGTGTTTTGCAATTTTCCATATTTTCATGTGCTCACTTGGGAAGTAGCGCTCGTAACCTTTCAAGGCGCCCCAAGTGGAGCACATATGTGGGATCGAAGGTCATTGGTGTCAAGTCATTGTGTTTAGAAGGATTAAGTGATTGCACGATCCAAGCCGAAGATATTATAATATAATTGTGCACCTTTCAAGGCACTTTTGTGTGTGCTTGTGCCAATTTTGCCGTTTTTGGCCCGTCATGATGTCAAGTGGCGACCGTGTATCTCAACGTTGCGTTCAATTGACATCATGACCCAAGTATGTTATGAGGGTACATACTTCGGTGCCCAACATATCTTGAACCCGGCGAATAACTCCTCTTAGGCTTGGCATACCGTGGCCGCCATGTTGGCGATTTGGGACTATCCCAAATCATGGGCTCACTTGGCGACCCTGCCATTCCCAATACCGGAGGAGTTGAGCGACGCCCAAAAGATATGTTGGACACATATGACTTGATACCAATCCTATGGCACACTCCGGTCCAAGTCGGGCATGTGCCTCATTTGCCCCAACCATGAGTGTGCGCATCTTTGGCCATTTTGAGCAATTTTCTACTTTTGCTGCCCGCCGTGCACTATGTTCTAACCCTCGTGCACGCCGGACGCATGGACCAATGGACCATATATGACATGGGTGTTATGGGTAATGGTCCCCATGGTCCACACACCACGTGGGCGAAGCGGAGCCACCTTCGTTAAGGTGCTAGCCCAAAATGAGTGTGGGCAATTTTGCCATTTTGGCATTTGTGGACCCAATTGGGATCGTCACCACGCCGAGTGGTATGGAGATCTCTGAGAGCCAAGGGCACGGGAGTCTTCGTTGGACTCCCCGTGGATCGCGTATGGAATGGCGGATCCGATCTCCAAGCCGGCGTGGAGATATACTATTGGGAGCACACCGAATTTTGGCTCATTTCAAGCAGCCAAAATGACCCAATTTTGGGACCCCAATTTCCCCCTTCCGTGTGGTCAATTGGCGGCCCCATTTCTCTAAGTCCATAGGGAGCCCGGACCCACATTTAAGTTGTACACTCAGATATAAGTCCTAGGTCCTGCCTCCTACCCTGTGAGCCATTGGCCTTACCTTGGCCGGGCGAGCCACGCGTGGGAATGACGCCAATTTTGGTGATTTTGGCATCATGACCCCACATGACTCATCCGTGTTGCCCTGATGCCAGGACCTCAGAGGGAACCAGGTTGGGTGAGGGCTCCGGGGAGTTTGTACTCGAAGGGCATAGGGTCAGTTGCCTCGTCCCTACCTCTGGCGGGTCCGGACGAGGGGTCAATTTTGGGAATTTTGGAGCTAATATCAGTCTGGGCTGAAACAGCCCATTTACAGCTACCAACTCCTGAGGGATTATGGCGGGGCCATATCTCTGGCTCAGAGAGGAGTTGGGACCTGCCGTTGAGGGAGCATGGGGAGCCACTGCTGGGTGGCCTTGGAGCCCCTTGGTTTCCAGGAACTCGCCTGTGGCTGGGTGGAACACCCCTCCCATTGGCAGGGTTTCAGGGTCCGGACTGAGCAGGGCATGGGTTGTGTTTGAGCCCCCGCCCCCACCAGCCACTGGGAGGGTCGGACCTGGGATTGGGATACAAGTTAGGATAGAGTGTCTATTGTCCTGTGATGCCCTTACCCGAGTCCAGCCTTAACCCCATGTGTACATACCCTGATGTGTTGCTGTACATACTTTCGTTCCCTCTTTGCAGAGTGGCAAGGATTCTGAAACGCTTTGTCACATGACATGAGCGCATTGATGCCCCTGTGAGCGTAGTGCTTTGCCTGCCTGCTCACTTGCGCGTGTCCACCGCAGCGTCCCGTGGCCGGCCCCCCACGGGAACGCGTCAAAAGCGTTTCACCGCCGCGGGGTTACCCAGCCCTCGCGTGCCACTCGGGGCCACCAACCCCGAGCAGCGCGTCGCAGCAGCTCGCAGCTCGCAGCTCGCAGCGCAGCGCAGCAGCTCGCAGCGCAGCGCAGCGGCTCGCAGCGCCGCCCAGCGACAGCGCCGAGTTCGTCACGGAGCCCGAAGCGCCGTCCAGAGCATTGCCCTGACCGCGCAGCGACCGTGGAAGAGGTGCACAGACCAGGACTCCTGCATCAGCCCCATCGGCCGACCCGGAGTCTCATCGGCCGACCAGCAAGGCCGCGTCAACCACCTCCACAACCACTGGCTGACCAGCACCAGCCGCACTTCCAATCCAGTGCTGCAGCACCCGCCTCAACAACCACCACCAGTTCGTTGAGTAGAACGAGTGCACACCAAGGACCTCAAGACCAAGTACGCCCCCCCGCTGCCATGGTAAACTGGCAAGAAGCGGGCAGGACGTGGCCGCGGCCCCACCCCCATGCGGCACGCCTGCTGCGTGGGTTGGTCTAGGACCAGCACTACCGCCACAGCCACCCCCAGTGTGAAGGCGGCATGCCCGGGAGCTTCGAGCTCCGCGAGGACATGGGGGAGGACCGCCTGCGGGCAGTGGAGGAGTGGCTGCGGGCGGAAGGCTACGAGTGGCGCTTCCGCCGCAAGCGCTGGCGGACCTGGACCCGGCCGGACACGCCCGGCGGAGGGCTGCGCCCCGACGGGATCGAGGAGGACGAGGACCCCAATGCCTACCCGTCGGGCGCCTCGATCAATGTCTCCCTGTGGGACATGATCGAGAAGAGCTTCCCGGAACCGGGGAGCGAGCGCAGGCTGCAGGGCAGCAGCAGCGCGTCTCCGGGGAAGGAGAGGCGGTCCGCCGGGGACAGGAAGCGGGAACGGAAGTGGCAGGAGTACCAGGAGTCCCTGGCCGCCGAAGCCGCCCAAGGCGCCAAGGGCGGAACCCCAGCCCCCAGTCCCCAACGGGCCAATGGTGGTCATCAGACCGGCCACGCCACCCTTGGTGACTTCATGGAAGTCGCCAAGCAGACCAGCGCCAAGCCCCGTCAGCTGCTCCTGAGGCCCCAGCAGGCCCCAGCAGGCCCCAGCAGCGACGTGGAGTCGGCCCACCGCGGGAGGATGCCAGCCGACCAGGCCAGCTCCAGCAGCAGCGCCGCTCCCGCCCAAAGGGACGTGGCGCGCGCCTGTGAGCGCGTCTGTAGGGTGCCCTGCAACCTTCGGGTTGCCCGGCAACGGGCCACGCAGCGGAATGCTGCCGTGGAGGGCGCCGTCGGCATCGCCCATGAGGAGGCCACCGAGTGGGGCAGAGGCATGGACTACCACGCCTCGAAAGTGGCGGCCATCGCGGCCGGTCTCACGGCTGCGGCCGCCCATGAGGCAGTGGCTGCCCGGATCAGGGCAACCGACGAGGAAGCCCGCCGGACGCAGGAGGCCATTGCCTGCAAGGAGGCCGAGGTGAAGGCGCTGGAAGAGGCGCTTGCCCAAGAGAGGGCAAAGAAGGAGGCGGAGGAAAGGGCCCACGCCGAAGCAACGGCTAAGGCCCAGGAGGACGCCGCCCAGAAGGAAGCCATCGAGGCCGCGCGACGGAAGGTCGCTGAGGAGAAGGCCAAGACGGAGGCGGAGCTGGCAGCGTTGGAAGCGCAGAAGGCGCGGCTGCAGCAGGCCCGGGAAGCCGAGGCGGCTCGTGCTCGGGAGGAAGCCAAAGCGCGAGCTGCCGCAGCCACCGCCGCCGCAATGGAGGAGGCAGAGGCCAAACTCCGCCGCGAGACTCCCCCGGGAGGATCACGAGTGGAGACCCTTCGAAAGCTTTTCGAAGGGGACGCCTCCTCCAGGATGACGCTGGATGAGGCGGACACGGGCAGCAGTGGGAGCAGTGGCACCACCGCCCGTCGACGGAGGAAGGGCAAGGGGAAGACCCCCGAGAGGCCGCAGAGGCCAGCGGGTGGACGCCCCCACGACAGTGACCCCTTCTTCACCGCCAGTGACGGGGATGAACGAGGCCGCCGACATCGCCAAGTGGTGGCTTGAACGGGCGGAGGCGGCGGAGACGTCCCCATGGAACCGGAAGGTGAGGATGAGGATCTCCCTCCTCCCTACCGGAGCTCGGAGTCTTCCGTGACCGAGACGCCCAGGTGGGGCGACATGGACGAGGATGACGACATGGACTTTGGCATCACGAGGAAGCGCCCATCCTCGGACCCACCGAGGCGACCCGGCGGAGACCCACCGGGACCCCCTGGCGGAGGACCATCAGGACCCCCTGGAGGACGCCCACCAAGTGGACCCCCTGGAGGCGGACCACCGGGCGGGGGAGGACCCCCTGGACCGGGCGGACCTGGCGGAGGCCCTCCTGGAGGACCCCCTGGGGACCCCGACGACCCACCAGGGAACGGCGACCCGGATACCACCTGGCGGTGGATTGTCTACCTCCGCAGGAGAGTCCAGTTGCTCGAGCTGGAGGTAGACACGGGCAAGGGCGAGATGGCTCGCATCTCCAGGGTCGCCGCGCGCGCGCAGAAGGAGCTGGACATCGCCAGGGCCGAGACCAAGTCGCTGACCAACGTCGTCGGCGGCCTGCAGCAGAGGCTGGACGCGCTGGAAGCCCGCGGGAGCGTCGGCAGCGACCACCCACCCCTGGAGTTTGGCTCGTCGGACGAAGGCTGGGGACCCGGACCAGGTCCAGGCAGACCCCACGCCCCCGGCGGAGCCCCCAGGAGTCGCCCCAGCGCCAGTGCCCCCTCTCTCACCGCCCTCTCTCACCACAGAGCGGGCCGCCGCAACGAGCGCGTGCCGCCCGGCAGTGGCAGTGAGGAATGGCGTGATGAGTGGCTCAGCGCGGAGTACCGCAACCGCCGTGCTCCACCACGGACGCCTGTACGCCCCCGACGCCCGGCACCAGCCCCGGTGCCAATCCCAATGGCTGGAGGACGTTATGGTGGACTCAGGGACGAGGTCCCCAGAGGAGACGTGGAGTGGGATGTCGGCGAAGGTGAGGACCTGGACCTGGACCTGGAGGAGTTCGACATCAGCCCGCCGCGTGGTGTACGACGGGAGGCCGCTGAACGCAGCCGCCAGCGCCGTGATGAGGATGCGTACATGGACGCAGTACGGACCAGGTTAGGGTACATGGAGGAACCGCGGCGTAGCCACAGGGATTCCATGGAGGAGATGGACGTGGCGGCCGTGGGAGTCCGTGGGCGAGGCCGATGGGAACCTCGGTCGACCTCGCGGCCGGCGTTCATGGTCTCTAAGGCCGCGGACGCCGCCGTGTGGGAAGACTTGAAGGACATCAAGCCCCCCATGTACGATGGCAACCCCCTCAACCTCGACCGCTTCTTGGAGAAGCTGGACGATTGGGGGCTGACCGTCACTGAAGACCTGCCTCCCGCGGATGCGGAGAGATACGTCTTCAAACGGTTCAGGTACCGCCTGCCGGAAGTGCTCGGCGAGCTATACTTCGTGGCGACCAAGGAGGGGAGAATCAAGACCCTCAAGGAAGCCAAGAAGTGGCTCAACGAGCAGGAGCGGTTGGACGCTCCGCAGGTTGCTGCCAAGCGCTGGAAGTCCATCAAGCTTGAGCATGATGGACGGGAGATCCGCCTACGAGATTGGCGAGACTTCCGAGGGAAATACATCCTCTTCCGCCGCAACGTGGAGGATTGGAACGAGGGTGACGAGCAGGCTCGCCTGCTCTCCATGCTGCCGGAAGCATGGATCAAGAGGGTCACCAAGGAGGAATCCAAGCGGGCCAAGTCCAACCACACGGTCAAGATGATGCTCCCCAAAGAGTATCATTCGAACGTGGTGGCTTGGGCGAAGAAGAACGTGGCCCGGGATGTCAAACGGCACTCCCTGCGGAACGCTCTTCTCATCACCGTCTCGGGCGATCGCGAGAAGACCGCGATGTGCCGCCTTGACGAGTGTGAGTTGAGCGGCCAGACCATCCGTCTGCAGGCCATCCCGGCGCGGATGAGCTGCGACGAGATCCTGGAGTGGGTTGGCGAGGAAGTACTCAAGGAGTACCGAGACCTCCACCACGGCGGCGGGTTGAGGCCCGGCGACCGCGACGTCAACTACGTTGGCGAGGGACCTGGCGGGGAAGCTGCCATGGACCCAGCGGGAGCCGGCGGCGATGAGACTCTCGTCGACGATGACGACGACGATGAGCCCGCCGAGGTGGCCATTTGTGCCTTCGCCGCCAAGAACCTGAGCGCGGGGAGCAAGCCGGGAAACTGGAAGCCCCTGCAGCAGGGTTGGAGGAAGCAGGAGAAGAGGGACCCTCGCCGTATTGGCGACCCTCCGCTGTCCTTTGGGGAGTTCATACGAGCTCACCCTCAGGGCTGTTTCGTGTGTTATGGGAGGAAGCGAGGCTTCAACCATGACCACCGAACATGTGCCGTCCACAAGGCCGACACGGAGGCTTACAAGAAGGCGCACGGGTCGAAGAAGCGTGCGCCCGCGGGTATCCGGGAAGCCAAAATGGAGGTCGACAAGGACGAGCTGGCCAAGCTGATGTCGTCGGTGGGGACCGAGTTGGCCGAGGAGATCCAGGAGATCAAGCGGAACTGGGTCCCCAGGTCGGACAACAAGAACAAGGAGAACAACCAGAACAACCAGAACAAGGACAAGGACAAGAAGCCTACTCGTAGTGAGAGGAGGAAGAAGGGCGTCAACGACGTTGAGGCCGAGGAGAACACCCCCTCTTCCACAACCGACGCCCCCTAGCGGAGCCCCTGCAGCCAAGGGCCCCAGCTAGGGCGGTCGCAGGATGGTGACGTGGGAAGCGCCGAACCGTCCCAGTCGGGAGTCGATAAGCACAAGGGGACTGCCGCGGGCGGAAGGCCCGGTCCGGCGCCCAGTCGCGGAGGCGGGGTGAGGGCAAGTGAAGGCACGAACCCTTGCACCCGTCCGTCCTTCGCGACCAAGAATGTGTTTGATGTACTACAGGATCTATCTGAGAGTATCGGAGGATCACCCGGACCGCAGCTGGATGCTGCAGATGGGCAGCCTGAGCTTATTGTCCACGACCTGCACCAGTCGCTTGTTGAGCTTCTGGAACGGCCGGAGATCCTGATTTTGCACGCCGTGCGCCGTGTCGGTCGCGAGCGGCAGTTGCATCTTAAGGTCCGTGCCTTATGCGGGGAAGTGGAAAAGGTTTTCGACGTGTTGGTCCACACGGGAGCTCAAGTCAGCTTGGTCAAGGCTGGCCTACTTCCACCAGAGTGTCTGACCGACAGTCGGAAACCTGTCAGGCTGAAGGTGGCGAACGGCCAGTACATGGTGGGAGGCACGAAGGAAGCGGCCATTGGGCTGCAGTTCGTGAACCATCGTGAGCTGAGCCGCCCAGACCTCGGCAAGGAAATCCTCCTGCACGGTCGCTTCTACGAGGCCGAGATGGACTGCGACATGATCGTTGGATACGACTTCATGATGGAGACGGACTCCGGCGTTCTCCCGGCCCAAGCCTCCATGACCCTGTACCAGGACGACCAGCTCTCGTGGCTTTCTTCACCTGAGCACCATGTGGAATGCCAATGGATCCACCCCGAACGCAATCAGCTCGAAGTGGCCGCGCTGGACACTGAGCCAACTGGTCCTGCAAACCAGGAGTACGGCGTAAGGCCGGAAGTGGCGAGCCGAGTTGTCGCGGACTTGGGAGCTTCGGATCTGGCCCTGGATGCGTTCTCTTCAGGAACCTCCGCCCATCTGCGGGTGTGTGAGAAGTACTGGAGCGCCCAGGACTCCGCGTGGAAGAAGCACTGGGGTCCGCATCAGGGATTGATGTGGATCCATTGCCCCCATTGGGACATTCCAAGAGCGATAGCGAAGATTCGCAAGGACCGCTCCAAGGCAGTGCTGGTTGTTCCTATGGGATGCACCGAGGAGGAAAGTACCCGACATTGGGTAGCCTCATTGACCAACATGACCTTAAACAAGGTCGTCCTACCGGCTGGAGAGAGTGTCTATCATGACGCTAAGGGACAGCCCATGCCACCCCAGAGATGGCCAACGGAATTCCACTATGTGGATGGGGGCCTTGATCAGGCCGATACCACGGACTTCGTGTGTGTCAACCGCATCATAGCAGAGCCCTGGCGGCAATGCTTTGCGGTTCCCCCTGTTGACATCGAAGAATCCGAATCGGAAGACCCCCTCACTGAAGAGGAATGGGATCTGGTTCAGGGGTATATGGATCAGCCCTTTCACGACTGGGGAAACCAGCGTGAGGGCAAGGGCCAGGACAAAGCCTGGTGGGAAGTGGACTCAATCGTCTCCGGTTCCTATGACGGGAATACCTTCGTACAGAGGGTGCTGGATCACATGTCCAGCCAAGACGAGCCGCCTGGCGGTAACCCACCCACCTACGGCGATCTGTTCCGAGGGAAGACCAGGGATGGCCCTTTGGGCCACCTGGGAAGACCACCTGAGCCGAAAGCGAGCGGGGTCGCTACCCCTCAAGTAAGCTCCGTGGTTCAAGTGCCCGGAAAAGCCAAGGCGGAGTCCGACGATTGCCCCAAGATCCAGGCACTGAGGGCCAGGCTGAAGCAGAAGTATGGTGATACCTTCTTCAGCGGTAAGCCTGTGTTTCCCCCACCGGTGCGTGGACCGTATGGCGAGGCCAAGATACGACTGAAGCAGGACCCCCGTGTGTATCGGCACCGGGAGTTTGCCCTGAGGGGCGAGAGGAAAGAGGCCATGGAGAAGATCCTCCGTGACTTCATCCAGAGAGGCTGGCTTGAGCCGTGCCACTCCGAGTGGGCCTCTCCCTGCTTCGTCGTCCCCAAGAAGGTTGCCGGTGAGTGGCGGCTCGTGGTCGACTACCGCGGCCTAAACGCCCAAACGCAGCACGACAGCTATACGCTGCCCCTCATTGAGGACATGCTGCAAAAGCAACACCGGCGGAGGATCTTCACGGTGATTGACCTGAAACATGGTTATCATCAGATGCCTCTCGCCGAGGAGTCTCGTGCCTGCACAGCCATGAGCACCCCACTCGGACCTCTCCAGTGGAAGGTGATGCCCATGGGCGTTACCAACGGCAATGCGGCTTTTCAGCGGATGCTGGAGAACCTGCTTGAGCCGGTGCACGACTGTGCGGACCCCTTCGTGGACGACGTGATCATCGCGTCCGGGGACCCCAGTATGAGCTACGAGGAGCTCCTGGAGGCACACGAGAGGGACGTCACTCGAGTGCTGGACCTTCTGGTTCGGCACAAACTCACGGGCAGCAGTGACAAGGCCACCATTGCGGTAAGCGAGGTAGTCTTCGCTGGCCACGTAGTCGGAAACGGGCAGCGAAAGCCCATACCTGGCAAGGTGGCTGCGATTGAGCACTGGGAAAAGCCCAAAATGGTCTCTGAGCTACGGGCGTATCTGGGGTTCTGCAATTACTACTCGGGGTATATCAAAATGTATGCCGAGTATGCAGCCCCCATGACGACCATGCTCAAGGGCAACCGAGAGGAGACCAAGAAGGGGTCCAAGAAGGCTCTGGTCTGGACAGCTGAGTCCGACCGTGCCTTTGAGGGGATGAAGCAGGCGCTGCTATCCGCAGTGGGTCTGCACCTCGTGGATCCCGACCGAGGGTTCGTCCTGCGCACCGACGCTTCCGACTACGCCATTGGCGCTGTGTTGGAGCAAGTGCTTGACGACGGGAGGCACGTGCCCGTGGCCTTCTGGAGCCGAGTCCTGGCGGAAGGCCAGAGACGGACGTGGACGCCCCGTGAAAAGGAGGCGTATGCCATCGTCATGGCTCTCAGGAAATGGGCTGGGTACATAGCCCTCCATCCCGTCACCGTCTGCACCGACCATCAGAGTCTGCAGTCGTGGCACAAGGAGCACGTGGACACCCCCTCAGGTCCCGCCTCCCGACGGGCAAGATGGCACGAGACCTTGGCCAAGTTCGACCTTACGGTTGTTTACATTCCTGGAAAGGATAACACCGTGGCGGACTGTCTCAGCAGGTGGGCCTATCCCGCCAGCAAGGGCATGCAGGATATCTCTGCCCATGGCGATGAGGCTGAGACCGCTGAAGCCAAGAGGATCATTGAAATGGAGCGCCTGATGGAGGAGGAGGGTGCAAAATGCTTCGTCGTCATGGCTGCGGATGCCCCCCTCGCGTCGAGGGTGAGCAGAGCGGTCCGTGTACTCGGCCCTGAGGGAGCTGAGTCCGACAAGCAGCTCTTCCCGGAGTCTTGCCTCCAGGACGACTGGACCGACGACTACGCCAAGTCTGAGGCCTTTGCGGCCGAGTATAGGGCTGTGACCGACCCTGATGACGGGCAGAAGTGGCCAAAGGGGCTGACCGAGGAAGATGGCAAGCTCTACCGGAATGGTAAGCTGCTAGTACCGGAGTCCCGGGTGCTCGAGCTTTGCGAGGCTTGGCACCACCACATGCTGCACCCAGGGGTCAAGAAGCAAGCCCTTGACATGCAGCGCCGGTTCGAGATCGACCATATCGTTCTCTACACCGCCATCAAGAAGGTCAGGAAGGGTTGTTCGGTCTGTCAGGCCTGCAATCCCGATAACCGGAACGTCAAGGGGGAACCCCAATGGACCCCGGTTCCTGACCAGCCCATGGAGAGCGTGGCCATGGACGTCTTCTCCATGCCCGAAGTGCACATTGGCAAGGAGACCTTTGACTGTGTGGTTCTCTGTGTGGACCGCCACAGCGGCTACGTTGTAGCCGTTCCGGCACGCAAAAAGGGGTTGCTTGCCAAGGAAGTGGCAGTCATGATGATGCGTCATTGGCTGACCGTCTTTGACATCCCCCGCACCATTTGCAGTGACCGAGGGCCCCAGTTTACTGGTGGCTGGTTCAAGGCTATGTGTTCCCTGATGGGGATACGTCATGCCAAGAGCGTCGCCTATCTCAGCCGGTCTAACGGCCGTGCTGAAGTGGCTGGACGGCAGCTGTTCGAGAAGCTGCGCAAGATCCACATCACCAATCCACGTCGGAACTGGTTTGAGGAGATGTGGCCTGCTCTGAAGGCCCATCATGACACCCCCACTCCGGGCGGTTTGTCCCCTCACCAGATTCTGTTCGGCAGGGACCCCCTGGGTAGGGGACTTCCCTTGTCTGGTGATGGCATGGCTATAGATGCCAAGGAATTCTTCGCGCGGCAAGAGCAAACGGCGCGGGACATCCGCCAGCAGCTTGAGAAGGAGCATGCTGAGCGTCAGAAGTCCGCCCCGAGCTCGACAGCGCAGAAGTTCAGGGTGGGAGACCCGGTGTGGGTGATCAGACCCCGCCCCATGGGCACCCACCGCACCAAGACCTGGTTCATACCCGGCGAGGTGGTCCGCAGGATTGGTGAGGACACCTACCGCATCAAGGTGGGTCACGGACAGTTCCGGGAGCGCCACGAGAGTCAACTCCGTGTGCGGGAACCCGATCTCCGTGGCCAACATGTGTCCCTGAGCTATGCCGCACATGAGGCTGATTCGGACGACGATTATGCTGAGCAGGACGACTACACCGTCGAGAAGATCCTGGCTCAGCGTCCGAAAGCCTCGGCACCTGGAGGTCTGGAGTTCAAGGTTCGTTGGCGAGGCTATGGGCCGTCCCACGACACCTGGGAACCCGTCTCCTCGTTTGTGCCGCGGGTGAACACTCCCTTCATGGAGTACATCCGCAAGCACAAGACCAAGATCCATGTTTCGGACTTGGCAGCACTCACCCGGGCGATTGCAGCCAGGGGTGCCTGATCAGCGCCCTGAGCTCTCCCCTGATGTGTTATGAGCGCTTGTGAGGCCGACGGATCGTCCCTTACTTGCTTGCTCTCTTCCATCTTCCGGTGACCTGCCATCAGAGTGGCCATATAAGTAAGAAAAAGTGCTTTTCCATTGCTTTGGGACATACTCTATTTGTATTAGAGATGCACTGAGCATCCATGCATTTTTATCTTAGTATTGGTCCAGCCAAAAGTGGTGATAACACATTTTGACCTATGGAACCAAACACCCAATCAGGATATGGAGTGGACCCCCTAATCCCCTTTCAATCAGAAGTAAAACATCTTTTCCTGAGTTGACTGAGCACTGACATACCTAAGGTAGAGCCTATGAATTTATCTATGTTTTTCCATGAATACTTATCTGCCCTAGTGGTATGCACCATAGGGGGTTAGGCACCTCTTTTTGAGAGGTCCTGGGTTCAATTCCTGGTCAGCCTAACTAAGTAGGAAGATCCCAACTAAGTAGGAAGATCCCATGTGACATGGCAGTGACCTCATCGCCACATACCATGCCACCTCAGCACATATGGGACCCAAAACAAAGAGTGCACATCTCCTAAGATGGCACTATGGAGAGAGAGTGAGCCTGAGGCAGTTTTCTAACTCTTTTCCCAAAACATTTCAGCTATCTCTGTGAATATGCATTCATTTGTATCCTGAGTTGCAGTTTCTGTGAATATCTAATCATCTTTCACTGTTTACACTGCAGCCCTTCATGCTTTGATCCTGAATTACCTTCTCTTTGCATACTGTTGGCTTGGGCTATCCTGGATTGAGTTGGCTTTACTGTATTTCAACACACAAAAGCTTTTCATCATCCAAAACCAGCAGCAGGACACCCTACAGCAACAACAAGCAGCAGGAGAAGCAAAAACACAGTGCTGAAAACACTATAAACTTTTCTGGTAGCAAGAGGCAGCCTGTCTCTGTGCACCGGCAGCGACCCCGCGCCGTACAACCAGTGCTCCGAGCAGGCAAACAAAAGCAGAAGGGTGGATTAAGATGGATCCAGGAAGAGTGGACGCCGAGGTGAACACAGCGCCAGCGCCAGAGACACCGGCAAGGCCGGCGCCTGACGCTGTACCTTCGGTGGAGCCCTTACATGGGCCAATGGATACGGCGGAGGACTCCTTGGATGGCCTCCAGACGGCCTTTGGGGCCCTGTCGGTGAAGGAAATGGTCTCTCAGCCTCAGCCTGTGAAGAGGAAGAGAGGAAACGAGAGCGAGAAGGATGCTGGAGAAGGAGCAGACGAAGGAGAGGAGCAAGGGCAAGACCCGACGGATATCCCTACCTTCGAAGGCGCACCAAGCGCTTCTGGCCTCCAAGCATCACCCTCTCCCATAACCACCACACACCCAGCCGCCGCTACATCCACTTCCACAACCAACCAGCCTATGGCAGAGGGCACAGGCTTTACTGGCATGCCTCACTACCCCGCCTATGGCATGGGCCCACCTACCACTGCGCTCCTTGAGGCAACTACTGCCAGTGAGCCGGTGGCTTCCAGCTCTGCGCCGCGTTGGTATGCGGCTGACCATCCCCATCCACTTCAGTCCACTGGAACCTACATGGAAGTTCCTGGGTATGCTCCTGGGTGTGCACCTGGGTATGCACCCCTGAGTGGGTTGAGGAAAGGACCAGAGTCTCTGGGAGGCAGGAGTAGAGGATCGGGAAGATCCTCCAACAGGTCCCTGACGCGGTCGGAGATCAACGAGGTGCTCCAAGGAGCCGCTTCGAAAATCGTGAGCGACCTCACGCAAGAGATCAGGGAGAAATTGCAGCCCCTGATGATCCCGTCCCATGCGTCACCTACGACAGTGGGGATGTCACCCCACCGAGTACAGGCTAACCACCTGGCGGCAGGGTTGACGAATACCCTGGGGAGCCTGAGGAGCCGACCGATGCCGACTCCTGCAGCAGTACCAAGAAGCCCATTCGTCCCGAGGACAGCCCAGCCGCCCTACAGTCACGTGACGAACTCGACGAGGGCCGAGCTGGACCAGCTGGGGCTGACAGCCCTAAGGGCTATGGTGGACGTGGAGCCTTATGGCTCCAGTGATCTAGGCGGAGACCCCTCCGATGATGGGCCGCCTTCGATGACTTCTTCTTCGCCATCGGATGACGAAGACCCTGAGGACCCCGAGGACTCCAAGGGTAAGAAGAAGAAGAAGAAGAAGAAGAAGAAGACCCGACGCCCTGAAGGACGCCGAGCTCAGGAGGCGAAGGCTATTGCCACCTCCAAGATAGTGGTGAACCTGCCTGAATTCACAGGCAAGGACCTCAGCGAGTTCGCTGAGAACTTTGGCCGGTTCCTACGACTGACCGGCCAAACCCACGCGAGTGGGCGAGTGAAGTGCGACCTGCTCCTGCAGTGCTGCAAGACGAAGTACCTGGAGAAGCAGGTCAGGCAGATCGTCACCAACTCCGCCACCTTTGCCGACGTGTTGGTTGCCCTGGAGAGGCAGTACCCAACCTACGAGACCGACCTCTCCATCAGGGCCGAGATCCAGAACCTGCCCGTCCTGCCCAACAACCCCAAACCCGGCAGGGTCTCCGAGCTGTTGGCGGACCTGGACCACTGGGCTGGGCGACTGACGCCCGGTTCATACAGCAGCGACGACCTGCTGTTTTGGTTGTGCTCCAAGCTCCCCCGTGAGCTATGGGACGAGTGCCGTCTGACGGCTGAGCGCAAGGCTAGATCCCTCCGCTACGAGGATCTATGCGTGCTGCTCCTGGAGATGGCGCTGGAGAAGGAGAGCGACCAACACCTGAACCACTACCGTCCTGGTGGTGGAGGTTCTGGAGGCAAAGGGTACCAAGGGTCCCGACCTGGGCAGGGGACTACCCCCAAACACGCCCACGCCCGCCTAATGGAGAACGTGAAGGAGCTATTCTGGTGTGATGCCAGAGATGAACAGGGCCACCTGCAGCATGCCTCCGACTGCGAGCAGCGAGACTGCTTTGTTGTCCAGGGGAAGCAGCAGGAAAAGATCACCGGCGCCAAGGTGAAGATGCCGGATCATTACCGCTGCACCATCACGTGTGCATTCTGCGGTAAGCGGAAGCACTATGAGGACGAGTGCTACCATAAGCAACGCCTATCGGCGAAGCTTAAGGGGGAAGATCCTGGCAAAAGCTCAGGCAAAGGTGGAGGCAAGGCCAAAGGCAACGACTCCGGCAAGGGCAAGTCGAAAGGACGTGGTCAAGGTGGTCAAGACAAGGGTCAAGGCGGACGAGGAGGAGGCGCTAATCGCCAGAACGACAACAAGAACAAGGACAAGAACGGAGGTAACCCCAACCCTAATCCAGGGGGGAACTCCGAGCCCTCTGGAGGGCAGTCTGGACCTACCACACGCTCACAGACGCAGGCCCAGCAAGAACAAGGAGCCAAGCGTGAGCATGAAGGTGGTGACGACGGCAACGCCAAGAAGAGAAGCCGTTTCATGAGGATGGCCCGCAAATTGCGGAACAAGGGGTTCGAGGTGACCTGTCCCGCGGAGTTCTGACGGGGACGCTCTGGTGGCACCCAAGACCTGGTGTTTTGGGTACGTATCTGACTAGGGGGACGTGAATACCTGGGGGTACTGGATACTGGAGCCACAATATCGATAGTGGCCAAGAAAATTTTACCCTGTGGGAGCCTGAAGAACACCATGACCACCGCCGCTATACGGATGGGGGATGGACATGTGGTGCACAGCTGCGGGGACTGCGAAGTGGAGGTACCTATGGGCTCCAAGACTATCGCCCATCGGTTCTATGTGATGGACACTGATGCCTTCGACTTTGTACTGGGTACTGACTTCTTCGTGCAGCACTCCCAGATACAATCCCTGACGCTGCAAGCGCCCTACCTCCTGTACGTGGACCACGGCAGTGGCAGAGAGTCTGTGCCACTGGAGCAGTCGGAACATACCTCGAGTTACCTGAGACTATCGAAGGAGGAGCCCTCGAACATGATGGCGGCCTCCAAAACTGAGGACTATCAACTATTGGGGGAAGTCCTAGACCAAGGTCTGAAGGAGTTGGGTTACTCTCGAGAAGACCTAAGTGTGGAGCTGTTCGCCAGCGACAAGCAGCATGTACTGGACCTATACTGCAGCAAGGGGAAGAACTGCAGCTACAAATTTTACTGGCCCTCTTTCGGGATGGCCTACGGGAACCCCAGATTCAGTGAACTGGGGAAGGTGCTGACCAAGGTGGCCTTGGAACGTTCCCGTATGGTCCTGTGTTCCCCCGACTGGGGAGCCCATGGGGGCAATGAGTACTGGCGAACCCTCCTTGACAAGCTGACTATCAGCTCTGTGCGGTTACCTGATGAGGCCATCTACGTGCCTCTGGGACGCAAGACGCCCATTGGGAAGCCCGGATGGGGGAGTATGCTCAGCGTGGTGGACGGAAGTCTTACCACCATTCCCTGGGAGGACCTGGACCCTACTCTGGTCCAGGCTATACAACGAGAAAGCGATGGACTCGCCTTGGGTGACTTGAAGGATCGCCTACGACCTCAAGATGCTGTTGAAACTACACCCGGAGGAGATGAGTACGTCGTGACTGACACTAACGCCCCCAACTCTCCCTGTCATGTACCTGTTCCTGATGGAGTCTCTGAGTGTGGACTATCTGAGCTACCTAGCTCTATCCACTCAGACGACGAAACTGAGCACGACGCCTTCTTCGTGCAGACTGCGGTGGAAGAAGTGGAGAACGCCGAGTACGTCGCCCCACTAAAACCCCTACTCTCCATGAGGGTGGAAGACCCCGTGGATGAAGAGCTGGACCCTAGATCCAGGCTCAGGGAGTATGTGGATTCCAAGAGGAAGTTGGTGGCGAAAAAGCTATGCTACGCGAAGCCTACCCGCAGCTCGTGGCCACTGAAGCAAGGACGTATGGGAGACCTATCCCAACTGAAGGAGGACCTCGAACAGAAGATCACCACCTGGCAAAGGGAGGTAGATCTCAAGCTCATGAAGAGCGTATGGGGTGCCCATGTGAGGACCCCAGATGAGGACGACCTCTCGGAGGAATGTGTATGTGAACCCCCTAAAGCGTGCCTATGTTGCCATCGTCCACCGGAGATGGTTGAGCAAGACCTTCTGTATGCCTACCAAGGGCTGAAGGATGCTACCGCGGGCGAAGAGTCAGTGGAGGACCACCTCCCGACTTCTATTCAAGGGGCAAGCAACTTACACTCCGACGAGGACATGGAGGACAAGATCAAGGTACTGGACCCGCGGGTACAAAAGCTGATAAGGACCTATCTGGAGGTGTTCGGAGAACTACCCCCTCCAGCCTCATGCGACAAGCTGGTACAGATGGACCTCAAGCTGAAACCCGAGTTCGTGGGTCACAAGATCCGGAGGAGACCTTATCCAGCTCCTAAAGAGCAGGCCGACGAGATTGAGCGACAGATACAAGAATGTATCGACGCTGGCCTAGTCCTGGAGTACAAGGATGGGGACTACCCCCTACACTGCAGCCCCTGTTTCCTGGTGGCTAAACCTGGGTCTACAGCCAAACGGCTGGTAGTGGACTATGGAGAGCTGAACAAGAAGACGCTGAACCACTCAGGGTCCATTCCCAATATGGAGTCTACCCTGGAGAAGATAGCCTCCTGTCGCTACAAGACCAAGATGGACAAGCGAAGTGGATTCTGGCAAGTGGACCTGACGCCCAACGCGCAGGAACTACTGGCCTTCATCACCCCTCAGGGGAGGGTATTCAAGTGGAAGGTCATGCCTTTCGGCGTGGCTAACGCCCCCGCTCTGTTCCAAGAGCTGATGAACAAGATCTTGTCCATCCTACGAAGGAGACCTAAGGTGCAGGAGCTCATATCCCGTGGGGCCCAGATGGAGGCTCACATCGACGATGTATGCCTCGGGACCAATACCCAGGAGGATCACCTAATCCTCTTGGGTGAGTTCTTTGCGGTCTGCCAGGAGAACCACACACGACTCAAGCTGGAGAAGTGTGAGTTCATGCAGGAGACCATGCAGTACCTGGAATTTGACGTTGGCTATGGGTGGTGGACCCCAGCGGCCTCTAAGGCCAAACCCCTGATGGATGCCAAGGTACGACACGAAGACCCCAAGAAAGGACTTCATGATGTACGCAGTTTCATTGGGGCGTGCAACTTCTATCGCCGCCACATCAAAAACTTCACCTACACCAGCGCGGTACTGACTGACTTGATCAAGAAGAGTACTACTTGGCGCTGGGGCCCACAAGAACAACAAGCGTTTGACGAGCTCAAAGACAAGGTAGCCAACGCTAAGTGCTTGGGCGTGCCTAGGGCACAAGGGGAGATTATCCTGGTGACCGACGCCAGCAATGTGGGCGGTGGTGGAACGTTGTTCCAGTGGCAAGCACTAGAGAAGGAGGAGTTCGACTCGGCCATTTCCCAATGGGGGACGGAAGGTCTCAACCGAGATGGAACCCTCAAGCACAGCTACCCTGACGACAAGTGGGTCCTAGTACCTCTGGGCCACTGGAACTGGAAGTGGAACCAGGCCAGGGGGAACTACTCCACCTATGAGCAGGAACTGCTCGCGGGTATGCTGGTGCTATCCTCACAAGCACGACTGTTGGGGAGTAACCCTGTGGTCTGGCTATGCGACCAAGAACCGGTCCGCAGTTTCCAGAAGGGCCCCCCACCTGAGAAGGCCAAGCTACGTCGCTGGTGGACCTACCTCAGTCAACTACGGCTGACGGTACACCATATCCAGGGAGTGAAGAACGAGTGTGCCGACTACATCAGCCGCAACAACTTCGACGCCCTGATTGGTGCCCGGTCTGAAGCGCTGGCTAAGGAAGCGTTCAGCCGTATGGACGTACACCTGGACCTGAACATGACCATGATACGCCCGCTGGATGGACTCCAACAATCGGAGTACCTACAGGAGTTTGGGGATATCTACCGGCGCCTGGAGAAACGCCTTGAACCCCTCCTGGTCAACCAAGACCAGTGGAAGCGGGACAAGAGCTACCTCTGGCACGAGGACCGCATCGTGGTGCCTAGTGACCGAGTCCCAGCGCTGCTGAAGTGGACCCATGAGTCCAGTGGTCATGTGGGTGCTGACCGTACCCTGAGGCTGTTCAAGCAGTGGTTCCACACTACGTGGACTGACGACCAGCTGCGGAAGACGCTCCTGCCTATCGTGGACAAGTGCCCGTGCAGGTCCTGTAAACCAGGGGATATCAGGGACAGAGGTCTCTACTCGACCCTGCCCATCCCTCACTGTGCTAACAGTGTTCTATACGTGGACTACACGGAGATGCCGAAGTTCGGGGGCTGTGACTTCGCCCTCGTGGTAACCTGTGGGTTGACCAGGTTTACCAGGGTGTTCCCATGTACCAAGCACATTACCGGAGAGGAGACTATCAAGATACTCCTGGAGGAGTGGTTTTGTGTCTATGGGGCGCCCAAGGAGATCAACTCCGATGAGGACGTGCGAGTACGCTCAGATACTGGCTGGTACAAGAGGGTCCTGAGGTCCCTCAATGTCCAGGTGTCTACGGGGATTCCCTACTCTCACACGAGCAACCCCCTATGTGAGCGACAGATTCGTGTCCTGAAGGAAAACGTCAGGATATGGTGCAAAACTGAACGCACCAGAGACTGGGTGAGACTACTCCCCGTCATATCCTTGATGATGAACTCCCAAGAGAGTTCAGCTACTGGCTACTCGCCACATGAGCTATTCATGGGGCGCCCGGCATGGTTCCTACATGCCCCCTATCCAGAGGACACCCATTCTTCTGTGGGTGAATGGGTCCAAGAGCAACAAGCGAAGGTGGACAAGGCCAAGGCTATGCTCCAGAGAGTGAGGGAGCGTCAGTGGAACAAGAAGAACAAGCACCGTGTACCGGCCACCTACCAAGAAGGGGACTGGGTGCTGGTGCACCACAGTCGACTACCCGCCTGGCCACGCTCTACCAGCGATGACCCATACTTCGGGCCGTACAAGATCCTATCTGTGGATGGACACCGTATCACCGTGCGGTGTTCTCCCCGTCTAGGGGGGACCCTGGTGTGCGCCGCTCAACACCTGAAGCGCTACCATGATCCTGAAGACCTCTGTGGGGAGGAGTGGGAGCTGAACGACGAGGAAATCGCCGCTCTGGACCTACAAGGGGCTGCCAGCCCTATGGAAGTTGAAGGTGAACTCCCCGACATGAACGCCGAGGAGATGGCTAAGGAGGGCTTCTACCTGGTGAAGTCTGTCCTACGCCACCGCTATCGCCAGGGTTGGCGCTTCCTCGCCCTCTGGGAAGGGTTTGGAGTCGAAGAGGCCACCTGGGAGCCCTTCTCTGCATTTGTTCTACCTGAGGGACGCCTAAACTCAGTTCTGGTTGACTACTTGTCCCAGAACAACCTTGGTGAGTTGTTGAGGCTCGCTGAGATGCTTGCCTCCAAGAATAAAGCTAGAGACTGAACCTTACCCTTACCTGCCAAAGCGTATGTGTGAGTGTGCTAGTCCTAAGGTCCTGAGAGCAAGCCGCAGAAATGGTGTCCTAATTATACCCAAGTCTGCGCCCTTGCTGAACCTGGAGTGTTGGCTTATTGATGCCACGGGGTACGCCCCGGGTCTCCCCTCCCCTATGCGCCCAATTTCTGTGCTGGCGCAAAACCTTGGGGGAATACCCAGAGTGTTAATCCAGGTATTGTTTTCCCTACCTACCTGTCTACTACAGGGAGGGGTGGCCAAAAGCTATGAAGGCATGCAAAACGCCTGTTTGCTATGTGGCCAAAAACACTAACCTAACCCACTGTCACAGCCCACCAACCCAGCTAAAATTGCAGGAAAAGGGTGGGACAGTGACACGCCCCCTACAGGTCCTACACACCCTACAGTGGCACCATCCTGGTGGGCGAGCGCTGGGCAACTGGCTCTAGCCCCCACGCAGGACTACCACTCCTATACGCACGCTCTACTTGGCGTTGCGAAGAGAAAGTTCTCGAGGGTCCTAGCGACCCACCTGTGAAATGACAAGAGAACACAGCGCTGCTAAGCAACTGTGGCCTCACAGGGGACGCCACAACGCGTTTCCCCTGCAAGGGCTTGGAGGGAAGGAGTGCTCTCGTGTGCAAGGCGCAGATGTCGATGAAGTCGGACTCCCTGCTCTGCCACAGGCGGAGCGGAGTTACTTGTTTTTGTGATCTGCGCCCCTGTTTAGCAGGGCATAAAAAAAATGCTGCTGCACCACTCACCCTACCTGCCCACCTGTAAAACAAAGGCAAATGAAAGGGCGTTTGCGGCGGAGGAACCAAGGCACACTCCAGGTATTATACCCTTCTCAGTGTGCCCTATAATACGCTGTCCGCAAACACGCTGCATGGAGCAGCTACCCTTATCAAGCAAGCAAGCGTTAGGGGACTCCTCAGGTTCTCTTAAAGAACGTACCGAGGAGCCCCTGGGTAGCCTAAACAAGGTTTACCGTGCGCACTTCGCGTGGCCTACCCTTTAATGCGTGTGTGCATGCACGACTATGCACAATCACGTGGGCAAACCTGCCCATCTCCACAACAATCTTGACTCCACCAGGGGGTGGCCCCGCCTGGGCGTACCTACCTTACCTACCGCTGGGAAGTGAAGCAAGGAGAGATACAAAAGGGGCGCACGCGAAGAACGTTGCTATGCACTTGTGTGTATGACTAATCACCCTGATCTGACCGCTAATCATCTGCAATCTTTCTAATCAATCCCTCTACCGCGTCCTATCGTGGTTATCGTTGTTAACGCTGCTACACGACTCGGTCACGGAGACTCGAGACGAGCAATGTGTATGCGGCATGCAAGACGAGCATACCTGTAGTTTATACCTGATTCATTGAAGTCTTTTCAATTGATTTTCGAATTCTTGAATTTTTGAAGCTTCTATTAGTGTGGGTGGAATCTGTATGTTTGTTTATTAATGTGTGTCTCGTCATTTTCAAGACTACGTGATACATACGTTTATAATTCCATTATTTTTCCATTTTCCGGCGCTTCGCTAGGAGCCGCTCCTGCGCGCCGCCATTTTATGCGTATGAATTTCTGGACTTAAAAAATCCAGAGATGACTATAATTTCTATAAAAATGTGCTGAAGATGCACAATTGGATTCTGCTCAGGTGTGTCGTTTCAGAAAAATTCTGCGCCGTCATTTGACGGATTTTGGTGTCGTCGCTTCGTTTTTGCGTGGATTCGTCCATAAATCTCCCATTCCTGCCTCTGCAGATACCCACGAGCAGCCTCGCTGAGTAGGCCGTGTTCGGGCCGAAACGCAGGTGCCTGGAGAGACTGAGCAGAACCAAGACCCCACCAAGGGGCAAATTAATTTCTTTTCGACTCCCTACGCCCTAAGACAGGTCACAGGTCGCCAGCAGGTTTACGAGAACCCATGCGAGTGTGTATAATGTGTCTTGCGTTTGGGTTGTGTCGACGCTGCGTCTTGGAGGAAGGGATGCATATGCACATGTTTGGCATGCTCCCAATCTAACCCAACCAAGCCACAGGAGCCCCGGCAGCGCCAAGAGCGCTGAGTCTTCTGTAGGAAATTGTACAATCAGAGCAGCAAAAGGACGCCAGCCATGGTGAGCGCCCATTTTTCAGTGTGAGGGAGACTGTAGGTATTTTAAAGTAGATGTAGAAACCAAGGAAAGGCCAAGAAAAATTCCCTTTTTCCTAAAATGCGACAGTGGTGGCCACCACAGCACAAGGGGGGAGTAAGAAAAAGTGCTTTTCCATTGCTTTGGGACATACTCTAGTTGTATTAGAGATGCACTGAGCATCCATGCATTTTTATCTTAGTATTGGTCCAGCCAAAAGTGGTGATAACACATTTTGACCTATGGAACCAAACACCCAATCAGGATATGGAGTGGACCCCTTAATCCCCTTTCAATCAGAAGTAAAACATCTTTTCCTGAGTTGACTGAGCACTGACATACCTAAGGTAGAGCCTATGAATTTATCTATGTTTTTCCATGAATACTTATCTGCCCTAGTGGTATGCACCATAGGGGGTTAGGCACCTCTTTTTGAGAGGTCCTGGGTTCAATTCCTGGTCAGCCTAACTAAGTAGGAAGATCCCAACTAAGTAGGAAGATCCCATGTGACATGGCAGTGACCTCATCGCCACATACCATGCCACCTCAGCACATATGGGACCCAAAACAAAGAGTGCACATCTCCTAAGATGGCACTATGGAGAGAGAGTGAGCCTGAGGCAGTTTTCTAACTCTTTTCCCAAAACATTTCAGCTATCTCTGTGAATATGCATTCATTTGTATCCTGAGTTGCAGTTTCTGTGAATATCTAATCATCTTTCACTGTTTACACTGCAGCCCTTCATGCTTTGATCCTGAATTACCTTCTCTTTGCATACTGTTGGCTTGGGCTATCCTGGATTGAGTTGGCTTTACTGTATTTCAACACACAAAAGCTTTTCATCATCCAAAACCAGCAGCAGGACACCCTACAGCAACAACAAGCAGCAGGAGAAGCAAAAACACAGTGCTGAAAACACTATAAACTTTTCTATATACCCCCCCCTGCTGAATCCAGAGGAGGATGGCCCCTCTCTTCTTCTATTCGTCACTCACCCCCCTGCTGAATCCTTGGGAAACCAGGTAGGGCGACTGACCTTCATATTTTTGAGGTCTTGGGGCCTTGAAGCCCATACGTCGTTGCGCAACGGATGCCGCTGTCATCGGCATTGCGAATTTTTGGTGTGTGGTCTGGTTCCATGGCACTTGCGGAATCCAGACCAGTCGACGTGTGTCAGCTGACTATATATGGCCTGAACTCAGGCGTTTTCCCGTCCACCCTCCTGCATTGCCTTACCCTGACCGTGGCGTGGTTTGGCGCTCTGTCCAGAGCTTGTTTACACGCCTATTTACCCAGATTATTGCTTGTTTTTCTGCCCTTCAGGATATGTGCATCTGTATGTTAAGTGTCATCAGCCCATCGCTGAGGGATGGACTGTTTTTCACCACGAATCGGGATACAGAGGCGCCCTGAGTCGCCGTTTACATGTTTTTACATATGGTCCAGCCTGGACCAATACCTCAGTACATATTCTACTGTTTGAGTGCCCGTGTGTAATGGGATTGAGCTGCAGGGCATGCGCACGTGGTCTCTGTAGATTATAGGTCGCGCGCGTGTGCGTAGTCTCCAAGATTTGTTACGACATTTAGTGCATGTTTCACAGAGATTGTATTATAAAAAGCATTGTGTGTTATTATCTCATTTTGTAGATATATGATGTAGACCCGGACAAAGGATTTGTCGATCTGGGTTCATAATCAGTCATCCTCTTGGTGTACTTGTGGGATTGGGGTATACGGAGGTATGGCAGGTTACAAGATCGACTCCTAAGTTCCGGGTGCGATGGGGAGTACTGCAAGGTTGGCCGAGGAGTTTCACAGTCACTTTACAGAGTATGAGAAGTTTGACGGCCACGCTGAAGTGTCAGTGCGCTTGATGCGGCGAGAGCTTCCTCAGAATCACTGGGTTGGCTACGAAGGTCTTGGGTTTGATGTGTGTGAAACGCGCTTACGGTCGTTGACAGTGGCTCTGCCTGATGACAAAACTCGTGGAAAAGTTTGCACTAAACACGCGAAGTATGGATTTTACTCCTTCAACCTGCCCGAATGTGTTGATGAGTGCTTGGATTCGAAGGGACGCGTGCGTGAGAGGACAGAGCGCGTTCTGGTGCGAGCCTTCAGGGACAAAGTGCTGATGGATTTGTGTGCGCTGCATGAACTTGTCGCGGCCGAGCGCCATTACAGAGGAGAACACGAGCGCGCTGAGAACTACATGTTTCTTCGTTATTGTGGTATGGAGAGACAGGCAGCGACGCAACGGGCGACATCACTGGAAGAGCAACGCCGAGCTGAGGCAGACCGTGATACGCTACAGCAGCAACAGATGGGCTACGATGAAGAGGGTGCGAAGAGCAAGCGACGGCGCAAACGAGCTGGACGCAAACATTGAGTGGGGCATGGTGGCTGTACGTGCTGTCGACACGGGTGTACGTGCTGATCACTTCTGGTCGCTGTTATTTGTGTGTGACGCTGTTAGGACCATGTTCACTGTTGCCCCTGGCTGGGGAGCAACAGAAGTTGTGTCTATGCGAAGGAGAGGCGCTGGCGAGTGCGCTGTCGCAGGAGCTGATAATTATCGTCAAGTGGCACGGTCTACAGTACATGCTTTACCAGATTGAGGATCGCCAACAAGTCGGAGAAGTGGAGTATCGCAAAAGCGCCAGAGAAGACGCCGAAGCGTAACAAGTGAGCGCCAGAGATAACGCCGAAGCGTGAGGGTCAAGCGCCGGAGAAGACGCCGAAGCGTGACAAGCAGTGCACCGAGGAATCTGCTTAGATCTCAATCTGATGTCTGGAGTGTAAAATGTGTGTCTGCACCCTCAGCTCCCAGGGGTGCTCCCTTTTGTCAGGTGAATCCGATTTCAAGTGAGTTGATGAGAAAAACAGGTATGTCACTGAGGCGCGGGCAGCCTCAGTCGCCAAGTGTTTTGCACTGGTTGGTGCATACATATTATCAGGTTTGCCTTACTTTTTTGAGACAGTGCCCTGGTGTGCCTTTGTGGCATCTGGGCTGTTTTGGGGTTCGAGTTTTTTCAGTGGCTTATATATATATCAGCGATGGCGCTGCCGCTGCAGTTGCCCTTGGCGCTGACCCTCCTGAGTTCAGGCCTGTTTTTTGGCTTTGCACCTAATTTTGTGGGGTGTCTTCTTTTGGAGAGACACTCAGTGGACTCTGATGAGTCCTTGCGCTGGCGTGTTTGCCCAGCTTTGGAATTCTGCACTGCTTGTGTGGCAGATGTTTGCTCTTTTTCTTCTTTGTGTTTGGTCTTGCAGGGACCTGGCTTTTCGCAGTGGTGCTGGTTGGAGCCCGGGCCACTCTGCCCTTTTCGCGTGGGGCATGAAAACTGTTTTTATTGATCCTCTGAAAACAGTTTTGGTCTCTGGATGTGCACCCGGAGGACCATTGTTTTTGCATGAGTAGCCATACCACTGATGGCGCTTTTTTTGTGAAAACTGTTTGGGAAAAATCCGGCAGTGGGTTTTTGGAGCAAAATATTTTGTGCAGGTGCAGCAGAAAAAACCAAGCCACTGGATACATACAAAAGCCCCCCACTGATGTTGTAATTTATTTTATTGTGCCATATGGGTTGCCAGTTTTTTGTACAATTCAACACCAATTCTCAATCTAACTTAACAAGATATTGTATGATACACACTCAGGCCTAGACAGCTAGGGGTTGAGGCATAGCACTCTGGTCTATAGAAAGCTAAGGTCACTGAAGCATGTTGTAGATAAGTTTGGACAGCTAGGCCCTGAGGCAAGGTAGGCCCACCTTAGACAGCTAAGGGCAGGGGTCCTGAGGCTTGGTAGGGGAGTGTGTAGGTAGATTTGACCCCATGGTGTGATTGAACCAATTTTAGGGTTTACGGCACCCATCAGTTTTATATATGGCACAGCAACTCATCCCATCATTTTTGTAGATTATCAAACCCTTCCATAGGTGTATGTCAGATTTTAGGAGCGGAGTGTAATGGGATTGAGCTGCAGGGCATGCGCACGTGGTCTCTGTGGATTATAGGTCGCGCGCGTGTGCGTAGTCTCCAAGATTTGTTACGACATTTAGTGCATGTTTCACAGAGATTGTATTATAAAAAGCATTGTGTGTTATTATCTCATTTTGTAGATATATGATGTAGACCCGGACAAAGGATTTGTCAATCTGGGTTCATAATCAGTCGTCCTCTTGGTGTACTTGTGGGATTGGGGTATACGGAGGTATGGCAGGTTACACCGTGATACCGTGTTGCCCTATTCGCTGTGATGTGGAGATCCTGATGGCGCCAGGCGGGAAGCCCAGTTGCCTGACTACACTCCCAGCGGTCCGCCACTGTCAGTCCCAGTGTGAGCCTACCGATTCGCAGACGCACTTGCATTCGGATGGCGGCCTCCGGTGCTCCTGACCTCGGTCAGTCTGCCTGGGAAACTGGTGGTTTGAGGAGTCGACGCCTCCGCCCACACTGCATGAGGACTCCCTCATGTATGGCCTTCGTGGTAATAGGGCGAGGGAAAAGACGGCCTTGATGCCCGATCCCTTAAGGAGGAGCTCCCTTAAGATCTGGGGTTCTTAAGGAGTTCGACTATGGCACTCTGGATTCGCGTCGTATGGATATGGACATGGTGCGCCCGAGGAAGGACCCGTGGGGACTCTCCCCAGTCGGCGGGCCTTGGAAACCTTGGGGTAGCCTGATGGATCTTTGTGGTCGCTCTCGACCTGTGGTACCACCTCGGTCGTCGTGTGTCGCCTATGTTGGCCGTGTATGCCACTGCCACTGTGGTGGTGACCGTAGCAGCCGGCACCCGGTGCGCCTGGTATGGGTTAACGGGTCCTTTGGATGCCGAACAATCGCCGCCAGGACCCGGGACTTGATACTTGATACTTGATACTATACATGTGCTACGAGCTTATACAACATCATACCTATCTTACTGTGACTTACTGAAGTGAGGATGTGACACCCCTCCCCTTTCAGGAAGTGGTCCTGGGTACCCGCTGCCATGCGTGGGTGTTATCGAGCCCGCCCCAGGGTTTGCTCTAAGGAGGGGGGTGAAGCGGTACCCAGAACCCCATGGCTAGGGTAGGGCATACAACCGGCCTCCGGTCCACTAACCCCATGTACGGAAGGGAAGACCGGTCTCCGGTCCACTAACCCCATGTACGGAAGGCGCCCGTTGACGCCCGGTGCGAGCCCGGCGGGAGCGTGTTCCGTGCCGTAAAGCCCCGCATCGGCAACCGATGCACCGCCAGCGGAGATTTGTATATCAGAACATCAGGAATCAACAGGGTTTTATCTTCATATTGTTTCCGTCAAGTTTTACGCTTCCGTTCTGATATTCACTGTTTTGACTGCTGGCGGTTGGATCGCGACTTTACCGTAACCGCCAGTTTAACTGTTTATAATGGAAATTTTAACGCAATCCGTCACGAAGGCTCCAAAGCCTTCAGGAACTGCATGGACGCTTCCGCAATTTTCACATCTTACACTCGCAACCTTAATCCGAATTTTTCAGGACGTCGAAATCGGATTTTCGACTTCGACATCCCCGCACTTGATTTGACCTCTCTCGAGTGGACCTACGTGCTTCCCTATGCACGAATCAACTTTCCTTTTATCTTGCCCTCCATTTGACTCAGAGATATGGGCAAAACAAAGTTGATTCGTGAGGCCGCTTGTGAGGGTCATATCTCGTGCCGCTTGCGAGTATTGACAATAAGGAAACGTGGGATGTATTCACAATACTCCCGACGTAGTTTAGGAAGCATTATATGCCTTGCGTTTCCACACGTGCGCGCTAGTGTAATGGATCATGGTCAAGAGGGTAGAGTTTGCGTTATAACTCTTTGGCCATGATATTGCGTCCGTTAAGATAACTTTCGAGTGTAGCACGCAAGTGTTGGTGTTGCATAGGAACTCTCCTTGAGTTCCTATGAGCGATTGACACAAAGTTATGCCCTTGGAGGGGCATGACATATCGTGGGGGGAGCTACCTTTTTGGGCAATATGTGGTATGTGCCATGTGTTGTGTTGCGTGCCCATTTGGCGGGTCCATTGCTCCAAGCCGAACCCGCCAATGGACCTCATATTGTGTAAGCCCCTTCTCCATACTCCCCACAATCAATTGCAAGCCTAACCTTCGTGAAGGGAAGCTTGTGTGGCGATCCCAAAGCGATGCGTTGTGAGAAGGGTGTGTGTTTTGCAATTTTCCATATTTTCATGTGCCCACTTGGGAAGTAGCGCTCGTAACCTTTCAAGGCGCCCCAAGTGGAGCACATATGTGGGATCGAAGGTCATTGGTGTCAAGTCATTGTGTTTAGAAGGATTAAGTGATTGCACGATCCAAGCCGAAGATATTATAATATAATTGTGCACCTTTCAAGGCACTTTTGTGTGTGCTTGTGCCAATTTTGCCGTTTTTGGCCCGTCATGATGTCAAGTGGCGACCGTGTATCTCAACGTTGCGTTCAATTGACATCATGACCCGAGTATGTTATGAGGGTACATACTTCGGTGCCCAACATATCTTGGACCCGGCGAATAACTCCTCTTAAGCTTGGCATACCGTGGCCGCCATGTTGGCGATTTGGGACTATCCCAAATCATGGGCTCACTTGGCGACCCTGCCATTCCCAATACCGGAGGAGTTGGGCGACGCCCAAAAGATATGTTGGACACATATGACTTGATACCAATCCTATGGCACACTCCGGTCCAAGTCGGGCATGTGCCTCATTTTCCCCAACCATGAGTGTGCGCATCTTTGGCCATTTTGAGCAATTTTCTACTTTTGCTGCCCGCCGTGCACTATGTTCTAACCCTCGTGCACGCCGGACGCATGGACCAATGGACCATATATGACATGGGTGTTATGGGTAATAGTCCCCATGGTCCACACACCACGTGGGCGAAGCGGAGCCACCTTCGTTAAGGTGCTAGCCCAAAATGAGTGTGGGCAATTTTGCCATTTTGGCATTTGTGGACCCAATTGGGATCGTCACCACGCCAAGTGGTATCGAGATCTTAGAGAGCCAAAGGCACGGCAGTCTCTGTTCGACTCCAGGTGGATCGCGTATGGAATGGCGGATCCGATCTCCAAGCCGGCGTGGAGATATACTATTGGGAGCACACCGAATTTTGGCTCATTTCAAGCAGCCAAAATGACCCAATTTTGGGACCCCAATTTCCCCCTTCCGTGTGGTCAATGGGCGGCCCCATTTCTCTAAGTCCATAGGGAGCCCGGACCCACATTTAAGTTGTACACTCAGATCTAAGTCCTAGGTCCTGCCTCCTACCCTGTGAGCCATTGGCCTTACCTTGGCCGGGCGAGCCACGCGTGGGAATGACGCCAATTTTGGTGATTTTGGCATCATGACCCAACATGACTCATCCGTGTTGCCCTGATGCCGGGACCTCAGAGGGAACACTACTGGAACCTTCGTCGCGCGCGCTGGGGCCCTGTCCCAGAACGAAATAAAAAGATAGATAAAACACGACGAAAAAATTTTCTGAATAGCTGAAAATAAAGCTAATTAGCATAAAAAACGCTTGGGCGAAAGCGCGCTGCGAAACGCGTAAAAACGCGACGAAAAATTTTTCGACGTGAAATAGGTGAATAGTTAACGCCGTAAGCACCGTAACGCATGTAGGACCCCAACGCCGTCCCTGCCGTCGTCTAACTCGCTATAGGCGCAAAGAAAAACGCGTCGCGAGGAGCGCGTAAGACTCGAAAATTTTTCATAACTCGCCACGACCCCTCACGTCGCGCCCAGCCGCCTGTTTCTGCTTCTTCTCCATGCACCTCCCTTCCCACCCTCGTGCCCATCACTCCCCTTGCCCTGCAGCTCAGGCGGCGGCCCTGGGGGAACGCGGTCAACCCTTAGCAATGGACAACAACACGCTCCGCGACGCCACGCACAAGTACAAGGCCAAGAACATCAAGAACGACGGGTAACACGTAAGGCACGGCAGCGTACATGGTCTTGCTGCACGCGAGTGTGTTGGGTCGTGTATAATTTTATTTTTTTTTCAAAAAAAAAATTTACGAAATTTTGCAGCGGTTTTTCAAGTAGGTACAACCACACCCACGCAAAGGAAAAGAGGACGAAAAGAAAAACAAACACCAGCAGCGCAGACAACCGCACAGCACAGCCAACCAGCACAGCACCGCAGGGCAGCACGGCACCGCAGGACACGGCACAGGGCGCAGGACACCACAGGACAACGCACAGCACAGCAAGACACCACGACACACCAGAGCAGCACCACCACACCGCAGAACGCCCAGGGAGACACCACAACGCACAGGGACACGCCACAGCACGAGGCACCAACAACAGCGCAGACGACACTGGCGCCGCACGACGGGCCGCAGGAGGGCAAAGCAAACACAAGCAGCACCGCAAAACGACAGCAGAGCACGACAGCACAGCACCACACGACAGCACAGCGCCACAGCACACGACACAGGGAAGCACGGCACCACAGCCAGCACAACAAGGCACCGCAGCGCACAGAGCGGAGAAGACAGGGAACGCACAGCACGAGGAAAAGAGCACCACAGCACGCAGACACCACCACCGGGCAAAAAACAGCACAGCCAACCAACAGCACAACACAGCACAGCACGACAGCCCACAGGAGGGCAAAGCAAGCCCCAACAGCACCGCAACACGACAGCAGAGCACAACAGCACAGCACCACGCGACAGCACAGCACCACAGAACACGACACAGGAAAGCAGGGCACCACACCAAACCACACCAACCACAGGGAAGCAGACCACGCGGCCAGACAGGGACACCGACACCGAAACACGCCACCAGCAGACAACCACGGGCCACCAGACCCAGCACCGCACCACGGCACACCACAGCACCAGGCACCAGCAACAGCACGCACCACACGAACAGCACAACGCAAGCGCACCAGCACAGCGAAGCACAGCACCGCACGGAGCGGAGAGGACAGGGAACGCACAGCACAGCACCCCGGGACACACACAGCACAAAGCAGAGCGGCGAACAACAGCACGCACCACCGCGCCACGACAAAACACACACAGCACGGGGGAGCACCGCAAAACGCAACGCCGCAGAGCACAGGGCCCCAGGGCAACGGGCAGCGCCAGAGGGCACGGCGCAACAAGCAGCGGCACCCAACGAGCACAACACAGCACAGGACAGCACAACACCGGAGGACACAACGCGCAGCAGCGCGGCGCAGCACCGCACCCAGGGACGCACAGCACACCACAGCGCCGAGCGGCAGCGACGAAAACCGCGAGACAAAAAGGGGGGGGGGGGGCAGCAACCGACGGGGAGCAACCACCAGCCAGGCGGAAAGCACGAAAGAGGGACAAGCGCACGGAGAGCCGAGAGGCGGAAGGCCAACAAAGCAAACAACGCACAGCGCCGAGGCCCAGGGCACCCGGGGCCGGAAACCAGAGAAAGCCGGAGACAACGGGGGCGCACAAGGAAAGAAGGGGAAAAAAAAAAAAAAAACACCACCGAGGCACCAAGCAGGAGCGCCAAAAACCGCGAGACACAAAAAGGGAGGGGGGGGGGGGGAGACACCACCACAGAGCAGCCAACGGCCAAGAGGGAAACACAAACGAGGCGCGGGCGCACGAAGAGCCAGGCAGCGGGAGGCCGAGAAAAACAACCAAAGCACAGCGCCAAGGCAACGAGGAACGGCAAGGGCAGCGGGAGAGAGGGGGGCAACCCCAGCCCGGAGGGGGCCGAGCAAAGCAGAAAGACAAAGCGGCCAAAGGAAAAGGTGAGGCGCACCACAACGCGCCCGGGAGGCCGGCCCGCCCGACCCGGCCACAAGGAGCAGGCACACGCACGCCAGCCGCCGTCCGGATGGACGAGTGCGCGCCCGGAGGGTACCCAGCCCCTGCCGGCTACGAACAGCCGCCGTCCGGATGGACGTGTGTGCGCCCGGAGGGTACCAAGCCCCTGCCGGCTACGAGAGCCGCCGTCCGGATGGACGTGTGAGCGCCCCGCAGCGACGCCCCGCACAGCAACACAACACACCGAGCGGGCACACCGGTGAACAGGAGCCGGGAGGCCCAGGGCACCGCACACGCAACACAACACACCGAGCGGGCACACCGGTGAACAGGAGCCGGGAGGCCCAGGACACCGCACACGCAACACAACACACCGAGCGGGCACACCGGTGAACAGGAGCCGGGAGGCCCAGGACACCGCACACGCAACACAACACACCGAGCGGGCGCACCGAAGAACAGGAGCCGGGAGGCCCAGGACACCGCACACGCAACACAACACACCGAGCAGGCACACCGGTGAACAGGAGCCGGGAGGCCCAGGACACCGCACACGCAACGCAACACACGGAGCGGGCACACCGGTGAACAGGAGCCAGGAGGCCCAGGACACCGCACACGCAACACAACACACCGAGCGGGCACACCGGTGAACAGGAGCCAGGAGGCCCAGGACACCGCACACGCAACACAACACACCGAGCGGGCACACCGGTGAACAGGAGCCAGGAGGCCCAGGACGCCGCACACGCAACACAACACTTCGAGCGGGCACACCGGTGAACAGGAGCCAGGAGGCCCAGGACGCCGCACACGCAACACAACACACCGAGCGGGCACACCGGTGAACAGGAGCCGGGAGGCCCAGGACACCGCACACGCAACACAACACACCGAGCAGGCACACCGGTGAACAGGAGCCGGGAGGCCCAGGACACCGCACACGCAACACAACACACCGAGCGGGCGCACCGGAGAACAGGAGCCGGGAGGCCCAGGACACCGCACACGCAACACAACACACCGAGCAGGCACACCGGTGAACAGGAGCCGGGAGGCCCAGGACACCGCACACGCAACACAACACACCGAGCAGGCAGACCCCGGTGAACAGGAGCCGGGAGGCCCAGGACACCGCACACGCAACACAACACACCGAGCGGGCACACCGGTGAACAGGAGCCGGGAGGCCCAGGACACCGCACACGCTACACAACAGACCGAGCGGGCACACCGGTGAACAGGAGCCGGGAGGCCCAGGACACCGCACAAGCAACACAACACACGGAGCGGGCGCACCGGAGAACAGGAGTCGGGAGGCCCGGGACACCGCACACGCAACACAACACACCGAGCAGGCACACCGGTGAACAGGAGCCGGGTGGCCCAGGACACCGCACAGGCAAAAAAAAAAAAAAAAAAAAAAAAACACACACCGAGCGGGCACACCGGTGAACAGGAGGGGGGAGGCCCAGGACACCGCACACGCAACACGACACACCGAGCGGGCACACCGGTGAACAGGAGCCGGGAGGCCCAGGACACCGCACACGCAACACAACACACCGAGCGGGCACACCGGTGAACAGGAGCCAGGAGGCCCAGGACACCGCACACGCAACATAACACACCGAGCGGGCACACCGGTGAACAGGAGCCAGGAGGCCCAGGACGCCGCACACGCAACACAACACACCGAGCGGGCACACCGGTGAACAGGAGCCAGGAGGCCCAGGACACCGCACACGCAACACAACACACCGAGCGGGCACACCAGTGAACAGGAGCCAGGAGGCCCAGGACGCCGCACACGCAACACAACACACCGAGCGGGCACACCGGTGAACAGGAGCCAGGAGGCCCAGGACGCCGCACACGCAACACAACACACCGAGCGGGCACACCGGTGAACAGGAGCCGGGAGGCCCAGGACACCGCACACCCAACACAACACACCGAGCGGGCACACCGGTGAACAGGAGCCAGGAGGCCCAGGACGCCGCACACGCAACACAACACACCGAGCGGGCGCACCGGTGAACAGGAGCCGGGAGGCCCAGGACACCGCACACCAAACACAACACACCGAGCAGGCACACCGGTGAACAGGAGCCGGGAGGCCCAGGACACCGCACACGCAACACAACACACCGAGCGGGCGCACCGGAGAACAGGAGCCGGGAGGCCCAGGACACCGCACACGCAACACAACACACCGAGCAGGCACACCGGTGAACAGGAGCCAGGACGCCCAGGACACCGCACACGCAACACAACACACCGAGCGGGCACACCGGTGAACAGGAGCCGGGAGGCCCAGGACACCGCATACGCAAAACAACACACCGAGCGGGCACACCGGTGAACAGGAGCCGGAAGGCCCAGGACACCGCACACGCAACACAACAGACCTAGCGGGCACACCGGTGAACAGGAGCCGGGAGGCCCAGGACACCGCACACGCAACACAACACACCGAGCGGGAGCACCGGAGAACAGGAGCCGGGAGGCCCAGGACACCGCACACGCAACACAACACACCGAGCAGGCACCCCGGTGAACAGGAGCCGGGAGGCCCAGGACACCGCACACGCAAAAAAAAAAAAAAAAAAACACACACACACACCGAGCGGGCACACCGGTGAACAGGAGCCGGGAGGCCCAGGACTCCGCACACGCAACGCAACACACCGAGGGGGCACACCGGTGAACAGGAGCCGGGAGGCCCAGGACACCGCACACGCAACACAACACACCGAGCGGGCACACCGGTGAACAGGAGCCAGGAGGCCCAGGACACCGCACACGCAACACAACACACCAAGCGGGCACACCTGTGAACAGGAGCCAGGAGGCCCACGACACCGCACACGCAACACAACACACCGAGCGGGCACACCGGTGAACAGGAGCCAGGAGTCCCAGGACACCGCACACGCAACACAACACACCGAGCGGGCACACCGGTGAACAGGAGCCAGGAGGCCCAGGACGCCGCACACGCAACGAAACACACCGAGCGGGCACACCGGTGAACAGGAGCCAGGAGGCCCAGGACGCCGCACACGCAACACAACACACCGAGCGGGCACACCGGTGAACAGGAGCCGGGAGGCCCAGGACACCGCACACCCAACACAACACACCGAGCGGGCACACCGGTGAACAGGAGCCAGGAGGCCCAGGACGCCGCACACGCAACACAACACACCGAGCGGGCGCACCGGTGAACAGGAGCCGGGAGGCCCAGGACACCGCACACCCAACACAACACACCGAGCAGGCACACCGGTGAACAGGAGCCGGGAGGCCCAGGACACCGCACACGCAACACAACACACCGAGCGGGCGCACCGGACAACAGGAGCCGGGAGGCCCAGGACACCGCACACGCAACACAACACACCAAGCAGGCACACCGGTGAACAGGAGCCGGGAGGCCCAGGACACCGCACACGCAAAAAAAAAAAAAAAAAAAAAAAAAACCCACCGAGCGGGCACACCGGTGAACAGGAGCCGGGAGGCCCAGGACACCGCACACGCAACGCAACACACCGAGGGGGCACACCGGTGAACAGGAGCCGGGAGGCCCAGGACGCCGCACACGCAACACAACACACCGAGCGGGCACACCGGTGAACAGGAGCCAGGAGGCCCAGGACGCCGCACACGCAACACAACACACCGAACGGGCACACCGGTGAACAGGAGCCAGGAGGCCCAGGACGCCGCACACGCAACACAACACACCGAGCGGGCACACCGGTGAACAGGAGCCAGGAGGCCCGAGACACCGCACACGCAACACAACACACCGAGCGGGCACACCGTTGAACAGGAGCCAGGAGGCCCAGGACGCCGCACACGCAACACAACACACCGAGCGGGCACACCGGTGAACAGGAGCCAGGAGGCCCAGGACACCGCACACGCAACACAACACACCAAGCGGGCACACCGGTGAACAGGAGCCGGGAGGCCCAGGACACCGCACACCCAGCACAACACACCGAGCGGGCACACCGGTGAACAGGAGCCAGGAGGCCCAGGACGCCGCACACGCAACACAACACACCGAGCGGGCGCACCGGTGAACAGGAGCCGGAAGGCCCAGGACACCGCACACGCGACACAACACACCGAGCAGGCACACCGGTGAACAGGAGCCGGGAGGCCCAGGACACCGCACACGCAACGCAACACACCGAGCGGGCACACCGGTGAACAGGAACCGGGAGGCCCAGGACACCGCACACGCAACACAACACACCGAGCGGGCACACCGGTGAACAGGAGCCAGGAGGCCCAGGACACCGCACACGCAACACAACACACCGAGCGGGCGCACCGGTGAACAGGAACCGGGAGGCCCAGGACACCGCACACGCAACACAACACACCGAGCGGGCACACCGGTGAACAGGAGCCAGAAGGCCCAGGACGCCGCACACGCAACACAACACACCGAGTGGGCACACCGGTGAACAGGAGCCGGGAGGCCCAGGACACCGCACACCCAGCACAACACACCGAGCGGGCACACCGGTGAACAGGAGCCAGGAGGCCCAGGACGCCGCACACGCAACACAACACACCGAGCGGGCGCACCGGTGAACAGGAGCCGGAAGGCCCAGGACACCGCACACGCGACACAACACACCGAGCAGGCACACCGGTGAACAGGAGCCAGGAGGCCCAGGACACCGCACACGTAACACAACACACCGAGCGGGCGCACCGGTGAACAGGAACCGGGAAGCCCAGGACACCGCACACGCAACACAACACACCGAGCGGGCACACCGGTGAACAGGAGCCAGGAGGCCCAGGACACCGCACACGCAACGCAACACACCGAGCGGGCACACCGGTGAACAGGAACCGGGAGGCCCAGGACACCGCACACGCAACACAACACACCGAGCGGGCACACCGGTGAACAGGAGCCGGGAGGCCCAGGACACGGCACACGCAACGCAACACACCGAGCGGGCACACCGGTGAACAGGAACCGGGAGGCCCAGGACACCGCACACGCAACACAACACACCGAGCGGGCTCACCGGTGAACAGGAGCCAGGAGGCCCAGGACACCGCACACGCAACACAACACACCGAGCGGGCGCACCGGTGAACAGGAGCCGGGAGGCCCAGGACACCGCACACGCAACACAACACACCGAGCGGGCACACCGGAGAACAGGAGCCGGGAGGCCCAGGACACCGCACACGCAACACAACACACCGAGCGGGCACACCGGTGAACAGGAGCCGGGAGGCCCAGGACACCGCACACGCAACACAACACACCGAGCGGGCGCACCGGTGAACAGGAGCAAGGAGGCCCAGGACACCGCACACGCAACACACCACACCGAGCGGGCACACCGGTGAACAGGAGCCGGGAGGCCCATGACACCGCACACGCAACACAACACACCGAGCGGGCGCACCGGTGAACAGGAGCCGGGAGGCCCAGGACACCGCACACGCAACACAACACACCGAGCGGGCACACCGGTGAACAGGAGCCGGGAGGCCCAGGACACCGCACAAGCAACACAACACACCGAGCGGGCACACCGGTGAACAGGAGCCGGGAGGCCCAGGACACCGCACACGCAACACAACACACCGAGCGGGCGCACCGGTGAACAGGAGCCGGGAGGCCCAGGACACCGCACACGCAACACACCACACCGAGCGGGCACACCGGTGAACAGGAGCCGGGAGGCCCAGGACACCGCACACGCAACACAACACACCGAGCGGGCGCACCGGTGAACAGGAGCCGGGAGGCCCAGGACACCGCACACGCAACACAACACACCGAGCGGGCACACCGGTGAACAGGAGCCGGGAGGCCCAGGACACCGCACAAGCAACACAACACACCGAGCGGGCACACCGGTGAACAGGAGCCGGGAGGCCCAGGACACCGCACACGCAACACAACACACCGAGCGGGCGCACCGGTGAACAGGAGCCGGGAGGCCCAGGACACCGCACACGCAACACAACACACCGAGCGGGCACACCGGTGAACAGGAGCCGGGAGGCCCAGGACACCGCACACGCTACACAACAGACCGAGCGGGCACACCGGTGAACAGGAGCCGGGAGGCCCAGGACACCGCACACGCAACACAACACACCGAGCGGGCGCACCGGAGAACAGGAGCCGGGAGGCCCAGGACACGGCACACGCAACACAACACACCGAGCAGGCACACCGGTGAACAGGAGCCGGGAGGTCCAGGACACCGCACGAGCAAAAAAAAAAAAAAAAAAAAAACACACCGAGCGGGCACACCGGTGAACAGGAGGGGGGAGGCCCAGGACACCGCACACGCAACACAACACACCGAGCGGGCACACCGGTGAACAGGAGCCGGGAGGCCCAGGACACCGCACACGCAACACAACACACCGAGCGGGCACACCGGTGAACAGGAGCCAGGAGGCCCAGGACGCCGCACACGCAACACAACACACCGAGCGGGCACACCGGTGAACAGGAGCCAGGAGGCCCAGGACACCGCACACGCAACACAACACACCGAGCGGGCACACCGGTGAACAGGAGCCAGGAGGCCCAGGACGCCGCACACGCAACACAACACACCGAGCGGGCACACCGGTGAACAGGAGCCAGGAGGCCCAGGACGCCGCACACGCAACACAACACACCGAGTGGGCACACCGGTGAACAGGAGCCGGGAGGCCCAGGACACCGCACACCCAACACAACACACCGAGCGGGCACACCGGTGAACAGGAGCCAGGAGGCCCAGGACGCCGCACACGCAACACAACACACCGAGCGGGCGCACTGGTGAACAGGAGCCGGGAGGCCCAGGACACCGCACACCCAACACAACACACCGAGCAGGCACACCGGTGAACAGGAGCCGGGAGGCCCAGGACACCGCACACGCAACACAACACACCGAGCGGGCGCACCGGAGAACAGGAGCCGGGAGGCCCAGGACACCGCACACGCAACACAACACACCGAGCAGGCACACCGGTGAACAGGAGCCGGGAGGCCCAGGACACCGCACACGCAACACAACACACCGAGCGGGCACACCGGTGAACAGGAGCCGGGAGGCCCAGGACACCGCACACGCAACACAACACACCGAGCGGGCACACCGGTGAACAGGAGCCGGGAGGCCCAGGACACCGCACACGCAACACAACAGACCTAGCGGGCACACCGGTGAACAGGAGCCGGGAGGCTCAGGACACCGCACACGCAACACAACACACCGAGCGGGCGCGCCGGAGAACAGGAGCCGGGAGGCCCAGGACACCGCACACGCAACACAACACACCGAGCAGGCACACCGGTGAACAGGAGCCGGGAGGCCCAGGACACCGCACACGCAAAAAAAAAAAAAAAAAAAAAAAACACACACCGAGCGGGCCCACCGGTGAACAGGAGCCGGGAGGCCCAGGACACCGCACACGCAACGCAACACACCGAGGGGGCACACCGGTGAACAGGAGCCGGAAGGCCCAGGACACCGCACACGCAACACAACACACCGAGCGGGCACACCGGTGAACAGGAGCCAGGAGGCCCAGGACACCGCACACGCAACACAACACACCAAGCGGGCACACCGGTGAACAGGAGCCAGGAGGCCCAGGACACCGCACACGCAACACAACACACCGAGCGGGCACACCGGTGAACAGGAGCCAGGAGGCCCAGGACGCCGCACACGCAACACAACACACCGAGCGGGTACACCGGTGAACAGGAGCCAGGAGGCCCAGGACGCCGCACACGCAACACAACACACCGAGTGGGCACACCGGTGAACAGGAGCCGGGAGGCCCAGGACACCGCACACGCAACACAACACACCGAGCGGGCACACCGGTGAACAGGAGCCAGGAGGCCCAGGACGCCGCACACGCAACACAACACACCGAGCGGGCGCACCGGTGAACAGGAGCCGGGAGGCCCAGGACACCGCACACCCAACACAACACACCGAGCAGGCACACCGGTGAACAGGAGCCGGGAGGCCCAGGACACCGCACACGCAACACAACACACCGAGCGGGCGCACCGGACAACAGGAGCCGGGAGGCCCAGGACACCGCACACGCAGCACAACACACCGAGCAGGCACACCGGTGAACAGGAGCCGGGAGGCCCAGGACACCGCACACGCAAAAAAAAAAAAAAAAAAAACCCAGCGAGCGGGCACACCGGTGAACAGGAGCCGGGAGGCCCAGGACACCGCACACGCAACGCAACACACCGAGGGGGCACACCGGTGAACAGGAGCCGGGAGGCCCAGGACACCGCACACGCAACACAACACACCGAGCGGGCACACCGGTGAACAGGAGCCAGGAGGCCCAGGACGCCGCACACGCAACACAACACACCGAACGGGCACACCGGTGAACAGGAGCCAGGAGGCCCAGGACGCCGCACACGCAACACAACACACCGAGCGGGCACACCGGTGAACAGGAGCCAGGAGGCCCAGGACACCGCACGAGCAACACAACACACCGAGCAGGCACACCGGTGAACAGGAGCCGGGAGGCCCAGGACACCGCACACGCAAAACAACACACCGAGCGGGCACACCGGTGAACAGGAGCCGGGAGGCCCAGGACACCGCACACGCAACGCAACACACCGAGCGGGCACACTGGTGAACAGGAGCCGGGAGGCCCAGGACACCGCACACGCAACACAACACACCGAGCGGGCACACCGGTGAACAGGAGCCAGGAGGCCCAGGACACCGCACACGCAACACAACACACCGAGCGGGCGCACCGGTGAACAGGAGCCGGGAGGCCCAGGACACCGCACACCCAACACAACACACCGAGCAGGCACACCGGTGAACAGGAGCCGGGAGGCCCAGGACACCGCACACGCAACACAACACACCGAGCGGGCGCACCGGACAACAGGAGCCGGGAGGCCCAGGACACCGCACACGCAGCACAACACACCGAGCAGGCACACCGGTGAACAGGAGCCGGGAGGCCCAGGACACCGCACACGCAAAAAAAAAAAAAAAAAAAACCCAGCGAGCGGGCACACCGGTGAACAGGAGCCGGGAGGCCCAGGACACCGCACACGCAACGCAACACACCGAGGGGGCACACCGGTGAACAGGAGCCGGGAGGCCCAGGACACCGCACACGCAACACAACACACCGAGCGGGCACACCGGTGAACAGGAGCCAGGAGGCCCAGGACGCCGCACACGCAACACAACACACCGAACGGGCACACCGGTGAACAGGAGCCAGGAGGCCCAGGACGCCGCACACGCAACACAACACACCGAGCGGGCACACCGGTGAACAGGAGCCAGGAGGCCCAGGACACCGCACGAGCAACACAACACACCGAGCAGGCACACCGGTGAACAGGAGCCGGGAGGCCCAGGACACCGCACACGCAAAACAACACACCGAGCGGGCACACCGGTGAACAGGAGCCGGGAGGCCCAGGACACCGCACACGCAACGCAACACACCGAGCGGGCACACTGGTGAACAGGAGCCGGGAGGCCCAGGACACCGCACACGCAACACAACACACCGAGCGGGCACACCGGTGAACAGGAGCCAGGAGGCCCAGGACACCGCACACGCAACACAACACACCGAGCGGGCGCACCGGTGAACAGGAGCCGGGAGGCCCAGGACACCGCACACGCAACACAACACACCGAGCGGGCACACCGGAGAACAGGAGCCGGGAGGCCCAGGACACCGCACACGCAACACAACACACCGAGCGGGCGCACCGGTGAACAGGAGCCGGGAGGCCCAGGACACCGCACACGCAACACACGACACCGAGCGGGCACACCGGTGAACAGGAGCCGGGAGGCCCAGGACACCGCACACGCAACACAACACACCGAGCGGGCGCACCGGTGAACAGGAGCCGGGAGGCCCAGGACACCGCACACGCAACACAACACACCGAGCGGGCACACCGGTGAACAGGAGCCGGGAGGCCCAGGACACCGCACAAGCAACACAACACACCGAGCGGGCACACCGGTGAACAGGAGCCGGGAGGCCCAGGACACCGCACACGCAACACAACACACCGAGCGGGCGCACCGGTGAACAGGAGCCGGGAGGCCCAGGACACCGCACACGCAACACACCACACCGAGCGGGCACACCGGTGAACAGGAGCCGGGAGGCCCAGGACACGGCACACGCAACACAACACACCGAGCGGGCGCACCGGTGAACAGGAGCCGGGAGGCCCAGGACACCGCACACGCAACACAACACACCGAGCGGGCACACCGGTGAACAGGAGCCGGGAGGCCCAGGACACCGCACACGCAACACACCACACCGAGCGGGCACACCGGTGAACAGGAGCCGGGAGGCCCAGGACACGGCACACGCAACACAACACACCGAGCGGGCGCACCGGTGAACAGGAGCCGGGAGGCCCAGGACACCGCACACGCAACACAACACACCGAGCGGGCACACCGGTGAACAGGAGCCGGGAGGCCCAGGACACCGCACACGCAACACAACACACCGAGCGGGCGCACCGGTGAACAGGAGCCGGGAGGCCCAGGACACCGCACACGCAACACACCACACCGAGCGGGCACACCGGTGAACAGGAGCCGGGAGGCCCAGGACACCGCACACCCAACACAACACACCGAGCGGGCACACCGGTGAACAGGAGCCGGGAGGCCCAGGACACCGCACACACGTAGGGCGGTCGGGGGACAGGAAAGAACCAACACCCCATGGGTCGGACACACTGGGGCGACCCAGCCGACCCACCGGGCCAGTGGCAGGAGCGGTACTCCAAGGCTGCTGGTCCGAGCCCGGCCAGGCTGCATCGGGGACCATGGCAAACGTCACCCGGAGCCATGGATGCAACCGGTGACAGGCGAGCCGGTACACAGTCCAGGAGGGGGTCGCCTGCCAAGCGGAGCGGCCCCGCAACTCAAGCCACAAGGGTGAGGCGGTCGTACCGTAGACAAGCGGGAGCAATACCCCTTGTGGTGAGAGATACTCCACACGGCTGGGCAGCCCCCAGAGCAGCCGCCCGAAGGAGGGGGCATGTGGCCCTACTCATGGACACATGTGGGGACACCCTCCCACCTGGGACACATGGACCGGGTGGCCGCGACAATGCCTTCCCAAGCACATGCGGGAGCGGCTCAAGAGGCACCTAACATAGGGCAGTGGGAGGGACAGGACGTCCCCTTGGTAAGACCTTCTTCCTGCACCGTCAAAGGAGGCATCCCGAGCTCCCGAAGATACCTACCTACCTACCTTGGCATACCGTGGCCGCCATGTTGGCGATTTGGGACTATCCCAAATCATGGGCTCACTTGGCGACCCTGCCATCCCCAATACCGGAGGAGTTGGGCGACGCCCAAAAGATATGTTGGACACATATGACTTGATACCAATCCTATGGCACACTCCGGTCCAAGTCGGGCATGTGCCTCATTTGCCCCAACCATGAGTGTGCGCATCTTTGGCCATTTTGAGCAATTTTCTACTTTTGCTGCCCGCCGTGCACTATGCTCTAACCCTCGTGCACGCCGGACGCATGGACCAATGGACCATATATGACATGGGTGTTATGGGAATGGTCCCCATGGTCCACACACCACCTGGGCGAAGCGGAGCCACCTTCGTTAAGGTGCTAGCCCAAAATGAGTGTGGGCAATTTCGCCATTTTGGCATTTGTGGACCCAATTGGGATCGTCACCACGCCAAGTGGCATGGAGATCTTTGAGAGCCAAGGGCACGGGAGTCTCCGTTGGACTCCCGGTGGATCGCGTATGGAATGGCGGATCCGATCTCCAAGCCGGCGTGGAGATATACTATTGGGAGCACACCGAATTTTGGCTCATTTCAAGCAGCCAAAATGACCCAATTTTGGGACCCCAATTTCCCCCTTCCGTGTGGTCAATGGGCGGCCCCATTTCTCTAAGTCCATAGGGAGCCCGGACCCACATTTAAGTTGTACACTCAGATATAAGTCCTAGGTCCTGCCTCCTACCCTGTGAGCCATTGGCCTTACCTTGGCCGGGCGAGCCACGCGTGGGAATGACGCCAATTTTGGTGATTTTGGCATCATGACCCCACATGACTCATCCGTGTTGCCCTGATGCCGGGACCTCAGAGGGAACCAGGTTGGGTGAGGGCTCCAGGGAGCTCGTACTCGAAGGGCATAGGGTCAGTTGCCTCGTCCCTACCTCTGGCGGGTCCGGACGAGGGGTCAATTTTGGGAATTTTGGAGCTAATATCAGTTTGGGCTGAAACAGCCCATTTACAGCTACCAACTCCTGAGGGATTATGGCGGGGCCATATCTCTGGCTCAGAGAGGAGTTGGGACCTGCCGTTAAGGGAGCATAGGGAGCCACTGCTGGGTGGCCTTGGAGCCCCTTGGTTCCCAGGAACTCGCCTGTGGCTGGGTGGGACACCTCTCCCATTGGCAGGGTTTCAGGGTCCGGACTGAGCAGGGCATGGGTTGTGTTTGAGCCCCCGCCCCCACCAGCCACTGAGAGGGTCGGACCTGGGATTGGGATACAAGTTAGGATAGAGTGTCTATTGTCCTGTGATGCCCTTACCCCAGTTCAGCCTTAACCCCATGTGTACATATCCTGATGTGTTGCTGTACATACTTTCGTTCCCTCTTTGCAGAGTGGCAAGGATTCTGAAACGCTTTGTCACATGACATGAGCGCATTGATGCCCCTGTGAGCGTAGTGCTTTGCCTGCCTGCTCACTTGCGCGTGTCCACCGCAGCGTCCCGTGGCCGGCCCCCCACGGGAACCCCTCTTTGCTTACAATGCTTTGATTTGGAAGAATACTATCACAATTCTGACTTTGATCTAGTTTGTGCTGTTCCTTGTTCGTGGACTTTACCTTTTTGCAGTTTTGGGGAAACATCTTTTGAAAAGCAATCAAGGTTTTCAATATCAACAACAAGCAAGGGATATCAGAAACTCTTTCTGGTAGCAGAGGCTTACACCCTCGCCAAGCTAAAGCACAAGAAATCCACAGCGTATTCCGCATGTCTGGCTCTGATGTTGCTCTGGGGACAGGCGGTAGTGCCTTGCGCGTTCTGCGCATTCTGCGCGTCGGCTTTATGCGTGTCTCTGGAGACATCCGGCGCGGCCTGCATGTTTCCCGTGTCCTGCAGAATGGGCGTCCCAGGCGCCGTATGAAGATGACAAGGAATGGGACGCGGACGCCGTACTCGGGAGACAGACAACGCAGCCAGCAAGGGTGTTTACTCCGTGGGACGCACTGCGCAGCAGACCACACTCACAACCGGTGCAACAGTACTGGCAGCGATGATTTCGTTGACAAAGAATGGGAGTTGGAGGACGGGCAGAACGTGGCCGACACGCGCACCGTCCCCGGGGACAAGTTCAGAGACAGCGTGCAGAACGCGCCCGGCGTCAGTGCGGACCAGGGACCAGCCTAGAGACAGCGTGGAGGGGGAGGAAACAGAAGGGGGACAGTGGACAGTGGGCAGCGGGCAGCGGAAAGCGCACACCAGCGGTGTGCTGGTACCCGCTGCGGTGTGCATTGTGGAGCGGATGGCTGCCGCGCTGCGAGGCCCTGCCTTGTTGGGGGCCCAAGCCGCACAACAACCCATCTCCACCATCAACAACCCCCTGTTGTGCGCACCCCCTCTAGCGAGGAAGGCCGGCCCTCGCGGGTGGGGTGGGGCTGAGTGGTGCGGTGGTTACCTGGGAAGCGGTGCATGCTGTAGTGGGGAAGGCCGGCGTTGGGGCAGCGGGCCCAAGAGGGGGACGGCGGGCGGCAGCGGCAGCGGGGGGAGGAGGAATGGAAGGAGGGAATGGAAGGAGAGAAGGACAGGTAAAGGGAGGTAAGGAGGTAAGGGAACCCAGCCCTCCGTGAGTCAGTCCTGGACGCGTGGACTTGTGATTGGTCTCGCGAGGCCTTGGTAGCTGGGGCACCTTCCCCTTGGGGAGTGGCGGAGCAATGTACGTACACATATATATATTTGCGGAACTTTTTTGTCACAGTTAGTGTGCAGAGACGTGCACGACGCGCCCGACGCCCGCAACGCACTGTGCGGCCCGAGGGACAGCATGGGGGACATCATGTAGGACGCGCAGAATGTTGTTGTGGCACTAGGGACAGGTCTGGGGACAACACGCACGACATGCAGAACGCATGCATCCTTTGTTAACAGCTCACACATGCCCTCATTGGACCGTCCTTCGAAGGGGCTGCTCCCACGTTCCCAGTGCAAAAGCGATCTGTCGCGGCCCAAACGACCCGGGGTCTCAAGACTGGATGGATTCGACATCGATGAGGGTTGGGACTACATGCTGAAGCCAATCACCAGGCCATCCTCGTTGCAAAACACCAACAGGAACTCATTCCATGGGTGGACAAGTACGTCGTGCGCGTCATGTGCTGCGGCTCCGAACGTCGTTCGCGCTCTGCAGGGTGGCTTCGTTTGTCGTTCCTCATCTTGGCACTGTGTCCCCACGCGTGTGTCTTAACCATTTGTCGGTACAATTCGTTCCTGATTTGCCTCGGCATGGTCCGGCCGGTACAAGTGGACGGCATTTGGGATAAAAAGCATCTAGCGTACAACAAGTACATGGCTTCCCTAGTACCCTGGTCTATGTACTACCGGTTACAAAAACTTCTACGCACCGATGTTACCGACCTTCTTGAGGAGTGCATCTCCGTGTGGAGTGCAGCGTGGGATATTGCGGGGGCGGTGTGTGGGGATGAGGCCATTGTCTCCCACACCGGTGGCCGGTGCATGGGGCTACGGCAATACATCGCCCGCAAGCCCTATGCCACCGGTATAAAGTTATACGTCCTTGCCGACAACAAGGGGGGAGGACGTCTACCTCTGCACCGGCCGTCGAGGGAGAGTCCGGCGGTTTGGGTTGTGTGCGGGGGACTTCGATGCCAAGCGCATCGTGGGGCTCCGGTCACGACTCATCCCACCTGGGACCGTGTTCGTGGCCAATAGCTTCTTCGGAAGCCATGACATGGCACAAGACCTCTCGGCCCATGGGACCCCTTACTTGATGCTCGTCAAGAAGGACAAGCGGGATGCCGGCCTAACAAAGGCCAAGCAGTCGACCCAAGAGGGCGATTGTGCACGGGCAATTGTGGACGGCAGCTACGAGCTGTGCGTCTACAAGAACCCGAAGGTTGGACACAAGCCCCCGAAAATTGTCCCCTTCCTTACCAATTGTTGGTACGGGGTCGACGATCCCGCACGGGATCGGAGGGGCAACAACCTCCCCGCCGTGGTGGCTGAGCACCGCGAGGTCTCCTGTGCCGTGGGCGGGGCAAACCAAATGGCGCTGCAAATGCGCCAAATCGGGCACCAAATGACATAGAGCCACGCCGTGCGTGCCTTCATGTTGCGGTGCGCGGCCGGGAATGCATTTGCAACATGCAAGGTGTTGGGGTTGGTGGACGAGAAGACCACCATGTGGGAGTTCCAGTGGGACATCCTCAAGCGGCGGTACTTTGCGCAGCCCGAGGAGCCCCCGGCCCGCCAGAAAAGCGTGGTACATGCACCGGTCCGGCACACCCAGCGGAAGCTCTGCACCTATTGTGGTGAGGGCCGAACGCATTGGGCGTGCGCGGCATGTGGCACGGCCATGCACATCACGTGCTTTGGGCCCGCCCATGATGTGGAGTCGGTCATGGGCTAGGACGAGACGGACGTGGGGGCGGATTCTCTGCTATCCCTACCCATGCCACCAGTGCGAACCCTGGAGGGACAACCGCGTAGGCTGGATACCCAACTGTGAGGATGCGGCCCCATCCACCCACCCACCCCACACAGACAAACACACACACGAACACCATGGTGCATCTGCACATCAGTGTCGGGCGCGTCCTGCGCATCCTGCGCGTCCTGGCTTGGTGGCTCCCAACATGTCCCCGGAGCCACACCGCATTTGGCCCCCAACGTCGTGCACGTCATGTGCGTCCTACGTGTCCTAGAACGTTTAGGTTTGTTTGCCGGGGACACGCATGACATTTTCCGTGGCTCTGGTCGCGAATGGCGGCTCTGTAGCCAAAGAAATATATGGCGATGGCGACACTTTGCTCTGCCAAAAAGCCCCTCATATACGGCGATGGGGACACTTTGCACTGCGAAAAAGCACCTCATATCTGCCGAGGGGGCACTTTGCACTGCCAAAAAGCCCCTCACATATGGCGATGGGGACACTTTGCACTTGCAAAAAGCCCCTCATATACGGCGATGGGGACACTTTGCTCTGCCAAAAAGCCCTTCATATACGGCGATGGGGACACTTTGCATTGCCAAAAAGCCCCTCATATACGGCGATTGGGACACTTTGCACTGCAAAAAAGCCCCTCATATACGGCGATGGGGACACTTTGCACTGCCAAAAAGCCCCTCATATACGGCGATGGGGACACTTTGCACTGCAAAAAAGCCCCTCATATATGGCGATGGGGACACTTTCCACTGCCAAAAAGCCCCTGATATACGGCAATGGGGACACTTTGCATTGCCAAAAAGCCTCTCATATATGGCGATGGGGACACTTTGCACTGCCAAAAAGCCCCTCATAGATGGCGATGGGGACACTTTGCATTGCCAAAAAGCCCCTCATATATGGCGATGGGGACACTTTGCACCGCCAAAAAGCCCCTCATATCCGGCGATGGGGATACTTTGCACTGCAAAAAAGCCCCTCATATACGGCGATGTAGACACTTTGCACTGCACTGATCTCATTTTGTCAAGCCGCCAGGTCTATGTGCAACCAACCAGACACCCACACGGGCGCGTGCCAAGGCAACCTAGTTCTCTACAACCCTACCCATCCATGACAGGGCGAGGTCCAAGGTTCCTCCATGGCTACAATCCTCACATAGTGCTAGGGAGAGCCAAGCACATTTGTCTATACACATCACTCTGATTGAGGGCTGTGTCCCTGTCCGGACATCAAAGTGGCTGTACAATTCAAAAAAAAAAAAGACAGTTTGCACTGCCAAAAAGCCCCTCATATATGGCGATGGGGACACTTGGCACTGTCAAAAAGCCCCTCATATATGGCGATGGGGACACTTTGCACTTCCAAAGAGCCCCTCATATACGGCGATGGGGACACTTTCCTCTGCCGAAAAGCCCCTAATATATCGCGATGGGGATGCTTTGCACTGCCAAAAAGCCCCTCATATATGGTGATGGGGACACTTTGCACTGCCAAAAAGCCCCTCATATATGGCGATGGGGACACTTTGCACTAGCAAAAAGCCCCTCATATATGGCGATGGGGACATTTTGCAGTGCAAAAAAGCCCCTCATATACGGCGATGGGGACACTTTCCTCTGCCAAAAAGCCCCTCATATACGGCAATAGGGACAGTGTGCACTGCCAAAACGCCCCTCATATATGGCGATGGGGACACTTTGCACTGCCAAAAAGCCCCTCATATACGGCGATGGGGACACTTTGCACTGCAAAAAAGCTCCTCATATATGGCGATGGGGACATTTTGCACTGCCAAAAAGCCACTCATATATGGCGATGGGGACATTTTGCAGTGCCAAAAAGCCCCTCATATATGGCGATGAGGACACTTTGCTCTGGCAAAAGGCCCCTCATATATGGCAACGGGGACAGTGTGCACTGCCAAAAAGCCCCTCATATATGGCGATGGGGACACTTTGCACTGCCAAAAAGCCCCTCATATATGGCGATGGGGACACTTTGCTCTGGCAAAAAGCCCCTCATATATAGCAACGGGGACAGTGTGCACTGCCAAAAAGCCCCTCATATATGGCGATGGGGACACTTTGCACTAGCAAAAAGCCCCTCATATATGGCGATGGGGACATTTTGCAGTGCCAAAAAACCCCTCATATACGGCGATGGGGACACTTTCCTCTGCCAAAAAGCCCCTCATATACGGCAATGGGGACAGTGTGCACTGCCAAAAAGCCCCTCATATATGGCGATGGGGACACTTTGCACTGCCAAAAAGCCCCTCATATACGGCCATGGGGACACTTTGCACTGCCAAAAAGCTCCTCATATATGGCGATGGGGACACTTTGCACTGCCAAAAAGCCACTCATATATGGCGATGGGGACATTTTGCAGTGCCAAAAAGCCCCTCATATACGGCAATGGGGAGAGTGTGCACTGCCAAAAAGCCCCTCATATATGGCGATGGGGACACTTTGCACTGCCAAAAAGCCCCTCATATACGGCGATGGGGACACTTTGCACTACCAAAAAGCTCCTCATATATGGCGATGGGGACACTTTGCACTGCCAAAAAGCCCCTCATATATGGCGATGGGGACATTTTGCAGTGCCAAAAAGCCCCTCATATATGGCGATGGGGACACTTTGCTCTGGCAAAAGGCCCCTCATATATGGCAACGGGGACACCTTGCACTACCAAAAAGCCCCTCATATATGGCGATGGGGACACTTTGCATTGGCAGGAAGTCCCTCATATATGGCGATGGGGAGACTTTGCACTGCCAAAACGCCCCTCATATATGGCGATGGGGACACTTTGCTCTGCCAAAAAGCCCCTCATATGTGGCGATGGGGACACTTTGCACTGCCAAAAAGCCCCTCATATACGGCGATGGGGACACTTTGCACTGCTAAACAGCCCCTCATATATGGCCATGGGGACACATTGCACTGCCAAAAAGCCCCTGATATACGGCGATGGGGACACTTTGCCTTCCCAAAAACACCCCTCATATGTGGCAACGGGGACACCTTGCAGTGCCAATAAGCCCCTCATATACGGCGATGGGGACACCTTGCATTGCCAAAAAGCCCTTCATATACGGCGATGGGGACACTTGGCACTGGCAAAAAGCCCCTCATATATGGCGATGGGGACACTTTGTACTACCAAAAAGCCCCTCATATATGGCGATGGGGACACTTTGCACCGCCAGAAAGCCCCTCATATATGGCAATGGGGACACTTTGCACTGCCAAAAAGCCCCTCATATATGGCAATGGGGACACTTTGCACCGCCAAAAAGCCCCTCATATATGGCAATGGGGACACTTTGCACTGCCAAAACGTCCCTCATATATGGCGACGGGCACACCTTGCACTGCCAAAAAGCCCCTCATATATGGCAATGGGGACACTTTGCACCGCCAAAAAGCCCCTCATATATGGCAATGGGGACACTTTGCACTGCCAAAGAGCCCCTCATATATGGCAACGTGGACACTTTGCACCACCCAAAGGCCCCTAATATACGGCGACGGGGACACTTTGCACTGCAAAAAAGCCCCTCATATATGGTGATGGGGACACCTTGCACTGCCAAAAATCCCCTCACATACGGGGATGGGAACACCTTACACTGCCAAAAAGCCCCTCATATATGGCGATGGGGACACTTTGCACCGCCAAAAAGCCCCTCATATATGGCAATGGGGACACTTTGCACTGCCAAAAAGCACCTCATATATGGCGATGGGGACACTTTGCACCGCCAAAATACCCCTCATATATGGCGATGGGGACACCTTGCACTGCCAAAAAGCCCCTCATATATGGTGATGGGGACACCTTGCACTGCCAAAAATCACCTCATATACGGGGATGGGAAAACCTTACACTGCCAAAAAGCCCCTCATATATGGCGATGAGGACACTTTGCACCGCCAAAAAGCCTCTCATATATGGCGATGGGGACACTTTGCACTGCCAAAAAGCACCTCATATATGGCGATGGGGACACCTTGCACTGCCAAAATACCCCTCATATATGGCGATGGGGACACCTTGCACTGCCAAAAAGCCCTCGTATACGGCGATGCAGACACTTTACACTTCCAAAAAGCCCCTCATATACGGCGATGGGGACACTTTGCACCGCCAAAAAGCCCCTCATATATGGCAATGGGGACACCTTGCACTGCCAAAAAGCCCTCGTATACGGCGATGCAGGCACCTTACACTTCCAAAAAGCCCCTCATATACGGCGATGGGGACACTTTGCACCGCCAAAAAGCCCCTCATATGTGGCGATGGGGACCTGTTGCACTGGCAAAAAGCCCATCATATATGGCGATGGGGACACTTTGCACTGCCAAAAAGCCCCTCATATATGGCGATGGGGACACTTTCCACTGCCAAAAAGCCCCTCGTATATGGCGATGGGGACGGCTTGCACTGCCAAAAAGCCCCTCATATATGGCGATCGGGACACTTGGATTGTGCAAGGTGGGGGGGGGGGGGGGGGCAGTGTGCCCTGAAGGCCACCCAGTGCCAAGTGTTGTGGGCCATGAGCAATGTAGTGCATGGCTCAATTTCGACCAGAATGCTCCATTGGATGTCTCCAAACAAACCTGAGTGGTGTTGGAGGGGGGCAGCAATGTGCCATAAAGGCGGGTGGGGGCCGGTGTTGGGCACCCGGTGTGTGGTGGCAGGTCGTGGGCTGTGGTGTGTGGCAGGTAAGGGGGGCAGTTGTGGAGCAAAGAGCAGAGAGGCCGAGGAAGTGTGGGGGGGGGGGGGGCACCGAGTGCGTTGTGACCTCAGCCGTGCATGCCCCAAGGGCATGAAGTGAAGACGGCGGAGGACTTTGAATGAACGTTTGCCCGGCGCGCCCGGTGCCCCCGGCAGCCAAATCAATGCTTTACCCCCCTCATACCGAACTTCGCGGGCCCTTTCCATAGGTCAGTCATGCACGAGCCGAGGTGGTGGCGAGGGACTGTGATGACGATATTGAGGGTGCTGAAACGCACCGCGCACTGCACCGTGCGCACCGCGCGCGTCGGACGATGCAACGCTTTAGTGCAATGTACACCCTTTCGGAAGGTGGGCTGAAATGGGAAACATTTGTGCATGCATCATCACCACTTCCCCCCAGATGATACCCCCAAAGCGTGTTTTACCCATCACACACCCATAGCATCACCCAACCACCATATAGTGCATAGTGCATGCACACTGGCCACGTTGCAGCAACTTTTGGTGTGGACATCTGGTGTGCGCGCCGGGCTGACGCCGCACCCCGCGCCGCACCGCGCGGTCAGCACCCTCATTAACTTCCTCTGGGAATCATCGCGTACTCTCTTGGACACTCGAGGAAAGAGGCTCTTGGCTACGCCCCCCCATCCCCCTCTCCCGTCGCAGGAGGACTTCCTGTCAATTTGGGTGCAATTTGACAACAAGTGCGACCCAGCACTGCACCCATTCGACTACGGACTGGGGGGCGAGAAATGCCCCAACCCCACGGGGCGGGACGGGGGGGGCAGACCACGACCGCACCTCAGCATCACACTTTCACAGCTCAACAAGAGCGGCAACGGCGGTGCCTGGTCCAAGCCGCTAGACCATTCTCAACACCACCTGCACATGCTCAACTGTCCAATGCAATGTATCAAAGTCGTGGCGGGCACTCTCGCTGCACCAGATCTTCGTATCTGGGTGCACCGTGTGACCTGCGGGGTAATTCTATTGCCTTCGGCAGAGGCTGACCGTCCCTCCCCAGAATTTCCAAAAAATCCCTCTCCCCCGCCCCCCCTTGATAATAACCGCCTGCACGCGACGGGATCCTCACACGGTAGGGGGAACATACCCAAAGTGACCCCCCCCCCCCTGAGGGAACACAAAGGGATGCATGACACGAGGCAAAACATGCAGACACGAGGGCATACGAACCACAAAAAGACCCGGAAACTGCCTGTTGGGATGCATGTTGAGCTCTACTGAGAGACAGGCTGTGTGTGCCACTGAGGCGCGAGTATTTGACACGTTCTCCTGAACGTGGGGAGTTGACCACAGTACCGGCTGCGTACATGCCAAGAAGATCAATATCCATGACTGAGATTTGAAAACCTCAGTGTTCTGCATGATACAGGGTACAGTGCCTTGGATGCAAGAAATTCGAAGTACACACCCATGCACCCATAGTACTACCTTGTCCAACCAGCACACACACAGGAGAAGCTCCAACCCTCGAAGTAAATTTGCAAAACGGAAGGTGACACTACCCTCGCCCCCCCCTCCCCTGCGCAGGTTACCATTCAAGGGGGAGGGGGGGTAGGGTAGGCCGCGCACTAAGGACAAGCCTGACCCAGTGTGAAGGAGCGCCCAACGACGTAAGAAGCGTGACGAGCAGAATCGACGTGTGAGACCTGGCAATCGACCGAACGTACACGCGGAAACCATTCTTCTGCTTGATCTCTACATATGTAACGAATCGTCGCGCCCCTTTCCGAAATGCAAGAAAGGCTCAGCCACCCAGCGACTGGTATCGCTTTCGTGTCGGCTGCCATCTGCCATTTCCGTGCCATGGACACGGAATCTGGCAGCCCGAAGCCAAACTCCTCTGTGCCACGCCCGTCGCGAAGTCAGAACCCAAACAGAAATGGGACTACCCATGGCCCCACAGCGGTGAGCACGCTGGGCGAAAAGAAAATGGCACGGGACCGGGGGGGGGGCGGGGGGCAGGGATGCATTGGAAGGGGAGGGGCCTCAAAGGCGGTCCCAGAAGCGGTTAGACGAGGAGGTTGCCGAAGCGGTTGGGGGCGGTTACTGTCGGTTACAAATGCCATTGAAGCCGGCACTTGCCGCCAGGGAGACAGTGGCTGGGCATAAGCTGGGTGCCCTTGAGGGGGGGAGGGGTACCTCCCCCCCTTCCAAAGCATCCCTGCCCCTCCGGCCTCCATGGCTGCCGTGCTGGGAGGGTGGCGGTCCAGGGCGGGGGGCGACCCCAACATATGTGGCTCAAAATGATCCCCACGGGGAGGGGGGGGGGGGTTGGTGGGAAAAAAAACTTTCAGGCCAACATATTTGTTCCGGCGCCTTTGGCGCCAACATCCGTTCTTACACATAACGCAGGGCGCGGCACATAAGCCCATTTCTCCAGCCCCCCTCCCCCTCCTTCTGTTGGCGTCCGTGACCCCCTCTGCAGCAATTTCCAGGTCGCCCTGCCACCGCAACACCCCCCCCGCCCTCTCTCTCTGTCGGGCCGCTGTGGTGCAGCTGATCGGCCGCCATCCGCTAACCGTCGACCACCGCCACCCAACCGCCTACCCAAGCGTTCCATGACACACAATCTGCGGCAAAAATGCAACCTCCTCATTCCAGAAAGCCAAGGAGCAGGCCTCTGCTCAGTGATACTGCGGGGGGGGGGGGGGTGACATTCCGTCGGGTTGTTGCTCCTTCACGGGGCCCTGGGCAGTCACCCGTTCTTTCCTTCGCATGTTGCGTCGGGTCGCTGCGTTCTGTCGGCCGCTGCGGCCGGTGCTCTTGCTGGTGTCGTTTCCGCGTTCGCAGAGCCCCGTCGTTGGTGTGCCGGGGCTGTGCTGGTTGCGGCGGGTGCCCCCCCCCCCCCAGGGTCGGTGGTGGTTCGTGTGGCGCCGAGTCCGATGCGGGGCAGCCTGCGACACGGGCGCTGATACTTGAAGTCGGCAGTGCACGGTGCCTGACAGGCGCTGGACACACTTCCATCCTCCCCTCTTATCGTTCTGTGGGGCGCTGTGTGGCTGCCCCGGCGGCGGCTGGCGCTTGCCCGCAAAACTTCGTGTCCTCACGAACCGCCTACCGTGAGAGGGCACGGTAGGCGGTTTGGGGGTGAAGGGGTTTGAAGAGGTTACCCGCTTTGGAAAGATTTCATTTTCTTGTGCTTCTTTGCAAAGTTCCCAAAGGCAACTACGCACCTTTTTCAATCTTTGGTCTCAAAAACTTGTCCGCATTGTGTGTGTACATATCTATTGAACGTATCCTTTGATCTGCACTCCTCTCCCGAAGGCCACGCGATTGCCCCCCGAGTGCCATGGGTCAAGCCCTCACTAAACCGCCTTCAACGGCTTGTGCATCAAAAAGCGTCAATATGAACTGAAATTCTGTAAGAGGTTTCAATTTTTGAAAAAAGATGCCCTGCTTTACGCCCGTCGGCTCACCACCAACTGCCCGGGGTACAGCCCTTACACTTCCACACAAAAAGGCCCCGTGCTGGATTCAGACCGGAGGCGCGCCACGCGACGTGACGTCCGAAACGACCCCCGAAGAGCTGCACCAAACACGCCCTCCGCACGCCCTCCGCGTCAAGGGGGCGAGCGGGGGGAAATGGGCATGGGGGCTTCGTGGGGGCCCCTTTTTTTGGGGGGGGGGGTCCAGCCACGGGGCTCCCGTGACCCCCCCCCCCAGCTACGGGATACAGATACGTGTGCACGACCGGCACTGTTCAGCACAAAGCAGAGGTGCAAAGCAAAAGTCGAAGAAAGAAGGTCTTCAGTGACATGTCATGGGCGCCTTTCGCTGCAGTAGAAGTGAACACAGAGATTGCGAAACACCCCCCCCCTGCCCCCCTGAAGCGAGGCTCCGACCGCCCCTGGTCCCATTTGCGGAATGGTTAGACAGTGCTCAAGTTCTGCTGCAGGGCAGTCTGCCAGCGTCAAACATTGGAAGGGGAGGTGGGTGTGGGGGTCCAGGGGGGGCGGCGGGGGGGGGGGTTACCCCCCCTCCTCCTACGGTGTACGGCCGTGCTAATCCATCCCTGGGCGCGGGGTGGGGTCCGGGATGGTCCTGGAAGCGCAGTCCCCAACTGCGAAGTGTGGTGCGGGCAGGGAAGTATTAGAAGGGGTCAAGAGCAGGGGGGGGGGGGGGCGTTAAGGGGTATGAAGGCCTGTGACTGACTGATGGACCGGGTCCCCCCAATAAAGGGGGGACCCTAATTCCGTGCATTCAATCACACATTAGAAGGGGAGGAGGGAAGGGGGGGGTCAAGAGGGGGAGGGAGGTACGGGGGGTCAGGGGAGGTACCCCCCCTCCTCCTACGGTGTCCCTGGGGTGCCCCGTGGATGTGTGCGTGTGGAACCTTCACCGCGCCAGCCTCGGAGTGGGTCGGTGGTGGTTTGTGTGGCTCCGAGTCCAATGCGGGGCAGCCTACGACGCGGGCGCTCTGGTACCAGCTCCGCACGGCAGGTACCATCGGACGACTCCGCCCAGTCCCCGACGGCTACGGACAGTCACTGCAGCAGCCCCCACTTCTCCTCGATACTGCTCAGCACTTCTTCGACCATGAAATGGCCCAGCACCGCCTCCGTCTGCGGGGCAGGCCCCCCCGGCGGCGGCTGCTGCTCCAACTTCTTCTTCAGCGGGGCGACCACGTCCCGCTGCATCATTTCGCGGTGCCCTGCGCCCGCAAAGCGGCACATGCGGCGCCTTCAGGGCACATGAGGGGGCGGTGGATGGATTGAAGTGTCCCACACACACGGACACGATGAGAACCGTGAGACAAGAACAATGCAGTTGAACAAAGCGGTTGAAAGGAAACTCCTCGGGACCTAGACGTCGACCAGTCTGATGAATGCGGCAAACAAAGACACACACACGCGCGCGCGCGCGTGCACACACACACATACACACACGCGCGCGCGCACACACACACACACACACACACACACACACACACACACACACACTCCATGCGGGGAACCAGGAAATACCAAACGCGGTCGCACAACGTCAATGAAGGCGAAACAAGCGCGATGGCCAAAGCACTGGTCACCGAAACAAACTCATCAGGCCATGAAACAAAAAGGTTGGCAAGGTCCTTTCTGAAGTAGGAGTGACGAGAATCCGCAACACAAGTATCTCAGTACAATTAGGTCACGACAGGCGCAGGTCACGACAGGCCCTAACAAGCCAATGATTGTGGGCACGCCACCCTCCCGCTCGACCGGCAGCAGGCACACCATCCGACCCCGTCCCCCACTGCCCCTCAGCCAAGGATGCATTGGAAGCCCCATCATCCCCCGGTCTATGCCCATCCACTGTCCCCCTGACGCCAAGTGCCAACTTCGATGGCATTTGTAACCGCCAGTAACCGGGGCCCAACCGCTTTGGCAACCACCTCCAACCGCCTGTCTAAGCGCGTCTGGAACCTCCTCCAGGGCCCCTGCCTTTCCAATGCATCCCTGCCCTCGGCCATTCCTCGGGCTCACCCACGAGGGCACACCTGGTTTGGCAATGCCGAGGCAGTGGTACGGCATGTCCCGCACCAACAGGAATCGGTAGAAGTTCAGTGCAGTCATGACCACGTCCATCTGCGCAGCAGGCGAGTGCCCTCACGCGGTTGACAGGGGTCAGTCTCCCACACCTGCCCCTGCCCCTGCCCCTGCTGCCCCTCGCAGCATGCGCCCCAGTAAGGCATGTTGGCAGTGTGTGGGGGGTGTTGGGTCGCTCTGTGCACCTCGCCCCACAGATCTTCATACCGCCCCACCCCTTTGTATCAGCTACGCCAAAGTCCCAAATTAATACGGTCCCTACGCCTACTGTAGCTTGGACACGGGCGTGGCTTGCGCGCGACACATACAACCACCAACACCGGGCACCCACGTTCAAAAAGAGAGGATTGCATGGGGAGCTGGTGCAAGAAAGGGGCATAGAATGCACAAACATCCCCAAAATCAGAGCTATCTGGGTCAAGTGGGCAAACACTCACAACAAATGTGTCCATGACTCGATGCGACTCGCAAATCCGTCACCAAACCCATGTCTTATGTGGCTGCACTACGTTTGGTACCGAATTAAAATTAGGTACCAAATTAATACGGTCCCTACGCCTACTGTAGCTTGGACAAGGGCGTAGCTCGTACAAAGGGGGGGGGGTACACCCAATGTTGAGGAACGTCTTCAAAACATGAAGAATCATTCCCCCTTTCTTGTTGTTGTTGTTTTTGTTTTTGTTGAGAACAACAAAAGTCCAAGAATCATGCCAAGTCCAACAACAGCATCACCAATATTTGCTCATAATTATTCAAATGGTAAATTATCCTTTTTTGAACCACCACCTTCGTCCCCTCCATGGGCCCTCCCTTCAAGGCTGGGTTATGCCATTTTTCTTTGGAAAAAGATGGCAACGGGGTAATGGGAGCACGGGGCACGGCGGGGACACGGCCCGGCACATGGCAGCTGTAGTGGGGGCGGTGGCTGTGAGCAAGGCACTGCGTGTGCTGGTGCTGGAACGGATGTCGGTCGCAAGTTGCAGCGGTGGAGGGGCTGCTGCTGCTGGTCAGGGTATCCGTTATGGGACTCGTGGCTGACGGAGTCTGGCTCGCCGTCTGGGGCCTGAGACAGGCTGGCCGTGCTCGTGGAGGTCGTGTGCGCTGAGGGAGTGGCCGTCGGTGCCCCAGTCTGCTGAGGTTTACCATACCCTACCCAGTTCTAGTACATTTGACTCGGTACTCTATTTGACTCAGTTGCACAACTTTACATGGTGAGCAATCAATCGTACAACTGAGCTGCAACTGACAAAATGACTTTGTTTTGCCCGGAAGAAAAATGAGTACGAGAATGGACTGACCTTTACCACACACCCATGGCACCACAAGCCCGGGGAAGCGGGCACAGTACCAAAGCCAGGCGGAGGGCAACAGGTGCTGTTTCAGATCCAGGGTCAAGGACAGCGCCCGGGGGCCGCAGCAATCCAGTCAGGGTGGGCACAAAAGGGGTCGCTTACCCCCACCCCCAATTGCTGTAAAGGTGTGAATATAGCGGAGATGCCACGTTGTGCTGGCCCTGAGCTTTGCTTTGTCTTGGCTTGGGTACGGAGGTGCATGTGGTTCACAGAAGTGGAGCGTGGCGACGTGGGGCATGGCGTGACTGCGGGAGGGGGGGAGGGGGTGCAGCCACACGCACGGACCTTGTGACCCAAAGCCGAAGCCAAAGCCAAAGCCGAAGCCCTACCCCTACCCCATGCCCCTGCCCCTGCCCCTGCCCCTGCCCCTGCCCCTGCCCCTGCCCCTGCCCCTGCCACTGCCCCTGCCCCTGCCCCTGCCCCTGCCACTGCCCCTGCCCCTGCCCCATGCCCCTGCCCCTGCCCCTGCCACTGCCACTGCCCCTGCCCCTGCCCCTGCCCCTGCCCCTGCCCCTGCCCCTGCCCCTGCCCCAGCCCCTGCCCCTGTCCCTGCCCCTGTCCCTGCCCCTGCCCCTGCCCCCCGCGGTGGTTCCCCAGCGTAGAGGCGCGCTGGGTTTTGCCACAGGATGGCTGCTCACCTTCCTTGGAACGCCCCCCGTTCCAGCAAAACAGCTCCGCAACCCCCCCCCCCCCCACGACCAAGAACCACCGGGGGCGAGAGTCGGGACCCATCCCCGTGCGCCCCGGGCCATGAACTGACATGGCCCCGTTAAAAACAGCCTCCGTTGGCCAGTTGAGCGCCCCCCCCCTACCCCCTGGCCTGGCCGACGCCCTGGCCCAGCGTCGGCTCCGGTGGCGTTCACCAGGTCAGCAGTCACCTCCCCACCAGGGGGAGTCCGCGCGTGAGTTCCCGTCGGCTCCCCGACCTGATCTACGCCCCACTGGGGCGCCCGGCCAACAACCTGTGGTGAGGCCACCCCCCCCCCCTGCCCAGCTGCCAACAACCTGCTGGTGAGGCGCTGCCGGCGTGCAGGGGATGCCAAGAACCTGTGGTGAGGCATCCCCCCCCTCCCGCCCTGCAGCACATCACCACCGTGCGGGGGGCGGTCAACGTGCGTGGGATGCCAAGAACCTGTGGTGAGGCACCCCCCCCCCCGCCCTGCAGCACGTCACCACCGTGCGGGGGGCGGTCAGCGTGCGTGGGATGCCAAGAACCTGTGGTGAGGCATCCCCCCCCCCAGGGAGGGCTGGTGTGGGGTGCCTGCAGCCTGTGGCTGAGCGCCCCCCGACCCACTGCCCTGCACCCAGCGCCCCTGTGCCCTTGGCCATGTGCCCAGTGCCAGTGCCTGGTGAGGCGCTGGGAGTGCAGCGGGGACGCCAAAAGCCTGTGGTGAGGCGCACCCCTGCTCCTGCTACCCCCTCCCACTCTGCCCCCCTTGCCGTGCGTAGTCCCACGCTACGCCCCACCGCTGCCCCCACCTGAGCCCCAGCGCAGCCCCACGCATCGCTCTTGCGCAGCCCCGCGCTTCTCCCCGGCATACTCCCACACCGCGCGCATGCGTGGCCCCATGCCGCGCCCATGCGCGGCCCCACGCTGCGCCCCTGCGCAGCCCCCCGCTGCTGCGCCCCTGTGCGGCCCCATGCTGCGCCCCCATGCTGCGCCCATGCGCAGCCCCATGCTGCGCCCCTGCGCAGCGCCATGCTGCGCCCCTGCGCAGCCCCACGCTGCGCCCCTGCGCAGCCCCCCGCTGCTGCGCCCCTGTGCGGCCCCATGCTGCGCCCCCATGCTGCGCCCATGCGCAGCCCCATGCTGCGCCCCTGCGCAGCGCCATGCTGCGCCCCTGCGCAGCCCCACGCTGCGCCCCTGCGCAGCCCCCCGCTGCTGCGCCCCTGTGCGGCCCCATGCTGCGCCCCCATGCTGCGCCCATGCGCAGCCCCATGCTGCGCCCCTGCGCAGCCCCGCGCTGCGCCCCTGCGCAGCCCCACGCTGCGCCCCTGCGCAGCCCCCCGCTGCTGCGCCCCTGCGCAGACCCATGCTGCTGCGCCCCTGCGCAGCCCCATGGTGCGCCCCTGCGCAGCCCCATGCTGCTGCGCCCCTGCGCAGCCCCACGCTGCGCCCCTGCACAGCCCCACGCAGCGCTCTTGCGCAGCCCCGCGCTTTTCCCCGGCTTACTCCCACGCCGCGTGCATGCGTGGCCCCATGCCGCGCCCATGCGCGGCCCCACGCTGCGCCCCTGCGCAGCCCCACGCTGCTGCGCCCCTGTGCGGCCCCATGCTGCGCCCATGCGCAGCCCCATGCTGCGCCCCTGCGCAGCCCCACGCAGCGCCCCTGCGCAGCCCCCCGCTGCTGCGCCCCTGCACAGACCCATGGTGCGCCCCTGCGCAGCCCCATGCTGCGCCCATGCGCAGCCCCATGGTGCGCCCCTGCGCAGCCCCATGCTGCTGCGCCCCTGCGCAGACCCACGCTGCGCCCCTGCACAGCCCCACGCGGCGCTCTTGCGCAGCCCCGCGCTTTTCCCCGGCTTACTCCCACGCCGCGCGCATGCGTGGCCCCATGCCGCGGCCATGCGCGGCCCCACGCTGCGCCCCTGCGCAGCCCCACGCTGCTGCGCCCCCACACAGCCCCAAGCTGCTGCGCCCCTGCTCGGCCCCATGCTGCGCCCCCATGCAGCGCCCATGCGCAGCCCCAAGCTGCGCCCCTGCGCAGCCCCCCGCTGCTGCACCCCCGCGCAGACCCACGCTGCTGCGCCCCTGCGCAGCCCCATGCTGCGCCCCTGCGCAGCCCCACGCTGCGCCCCTACGCAGCCCCAAGCTGCTGCGCCCTTGCGCAGCCCCAAGCTGCTGCGCCCCTGCGCAGCCCCACGCTGCTGCGCCCCTCCGCAGCCCCGCGCTTCTGCGCCCCTGTGCAGCCCCATGCTGCGCCCATACACGGCCCCACGTTGCGCCCCTGCGCAGTTTCACGCTGCTGCGCCCTTGCGCAGCCCCATGATGCGCCCTTGCGCAGCCCCACGCCGCGCCCCCTGCGCGGCCGCACGCTGTTCCGCCCCTTCGCAGCCCAACACTGCGCCCCTGCGCAGCCCCACGCTGTTGCGCCCCTGCGCAGCCCCACGCTGCGCCCCTACACAGCCTCATGCTGCGGCCCTGCGCAGCTCCACGCTGCGCTCCTGCGCAGCCCCATGCTGCGCCCCTGCGCAGCTTCATGCTGCGCCCCTGCGCAGCTTCATGCTGGGCCCCTGCGCGGCCCCATGCTGTGCCCATGCGCGGCCCCACGCTGCGCCACTGCGCAGCCGCACGCTACTGCGCCCCTGCGGAACCGCACGCTGCTGCGCCCCTGCGCAGCCCCGCGCTTCGCCCCTACACAGCCCCAAGCTGCTGCGCCCCTGCGCGACCCCATGCTGCGCCCCCATGCTGCGCCCCTGCGCAGCCCGAAGCTGCGCCCATGCGCAGCTCCCCGCTGCTGCGCCCCTGCGCACACCCACGCTGCTGCGCCCCTGCGCAGCCCCATGCTGCGCCCCTGCGCAGCCCCACGTTGCGGCGCCTCTGTGCAGCCCCGCGCTCCGGCCCTGCACAGCCCCACGTTGCGCCCCTACACAGCCCCAAGCTGCTGCGCCCCTGCGCAGCCCCACGCTGCGCCCCTGCGCAAACCCAAGCTGCTGCGCCCCTGCGCAGTCCCGCGCTTCTGCGCCCCTGTGCAGCCCCATGCTGCGCCCATACGCGGCCCCATGCGGCGTTCCTGCGCAGTCCCACGCTGCTGCACCCTTGCGCAGCCCCATGCTGCGCCCTTGCGCAGCCCCACGCCGCGCCCCTGCGCAGCCGCACGCTGCTGTGCCCCTTCGCAGCCCCACACTGCGCCCCTGCGCAGCCCCAAGCTGTTGCGCCCCTGCGCAGCCCCATGCTGCGCCCCTACACAGCTTCATGCTGCGTCGCTGCGCAGCCCCCCGCTGCGCTCCTGCGCAGCCCCACGCTGCGCCCCTGCGCAGCCCCCCGCTGCTGCGCCCCTGCGCAGACCCATGCTGCGCCCCTGCGCAGCCCCATGCTGCGCCGCCCCTGCGCAGCCCCACGATGCGCCCCTGCACAGCCCCACGCAGCGCTCTTGCGCAGCCACGCGCTTTTCCCCGGCTTACTCCCACGCCGCGCGCATGCGTGGCCCCATGCCGTGGCCATGCGCGGCCCCACGCTACGCCCCTGCGCAGCCCCACGCTGCTGCGCCCCTGTGCGGCCCCATGCTGCGCCCCCATGCTGCGCCCCTGCGCAGCCCCATGCTGCGCCCCTGCGCAGCCCCACGCTGCGCCCCTGCGCAGCCCCCCGCTGCTGCGCCCCTGCGCAGACCCATGCTGCGTCCCTGCGCAGCCCCATGCTGCGCCCATGCGCAGCCACATGGTGCGCCCCTGCACAGCCCCATGCTGCTGCGCCCCTGCGCAGCCCCACGCTGCTGCACCCCTGTGCGGCCCCATGCTGCGCCCATGCGCAGCCCCATGCTGCGCCCATGCGCAGCCCCATGCTGCGCCCCTGCGCAGCCCCACGCTGCGCCCCTGCACAGCCCCACGCGGCGCTCTTGCGCAGCCCCCCGCTTTTCCCCGGCTTACTCCCACGCCGCGCGCATGCATGGCCCCATGCCGCGGCCATGCGCGGCCCCACGCTGCGCCCCTGCGCAGCCCCACGCTGCTGCGCCCCCACACAGCCCCAAGCTGCTGCGCCCCTGCTCGGCCCCATGCTGCGCCCCCATGCAGCGCCCATGCGCAGCCCCAAGCTGCGCCCCTGCGCAGACCCATGCTGCGCCCCTGCGCAGACCCACGCTGCTGCGCCCTTGCGCAGCCCCATGCTGCGCCCCTGCGCAGCCCCACGTCGCGCCCCTACGCAGCCCCACGCTGCGCCCTTGCGCAGCCCCAAGCTGCTGCGCCCTTGCGCAGCCCCATGCTGCGCCCTTGCGCAGCCCCACGCCGCGCCCCTGCGCGGCCGCACGCTGCTCCGCCCCTTCGCAGCCCCACACTGCGCCCCTGCGCAGCCCCATGCTGCGCCCCTACACAGCCTCATGCTGCGGCCCTGCGCAGCCCCACGCTGCGCTCCTGCGCAGCCCCATGCTGCGCCCCTGCGCAGCTTCATGCTGCGCCCCTGCGCGGCCCCATGCTGTGCCCATGCGCAGCCCCACGCTGCGCCACTGCGCAGCCGCACGCTGCTGCGCCCCTGCGTAGCCGCACGCTGCTGCGCCCCTGCGCAGCCCCGCGCTGCGCCCCTACACAGCCCCAAACTGCTGCGCCCCTGCGCGACCCCATGCTGCGCCCCCATGCTGCGCCCATGCGCAGCCCCCCGCTGCTGCGCCCCTGCGCAGACCCACGCTGCTGCGCCCCTGCGCAGCCCCATGCTGCGCCCCTGCGCAGCCCGAGGTTGCGGGGCCTCTGTGCAGCCCCGCGCTGCGCCCATGCACAGCCCCACGTTGCGCCCCTACGCAGCTCCAAGCTGCTGCGCCCCTGCGCAACCCCAAGCTGCTGCGCCCCTGCGCAGTCCCGCGCTTCTGCGCCCCTATGCAGCCCCTCCTGCGCCCATACGCGGCCCCATGTGGCGTTCCTGCGCAGTCCCACGCTGCTGCGCCCTTGCACAGCCCCATGCTGCGCCCTTGCGCAGCCCCACGCCGCGCCCCTGCGCAGCCGCACGCTGCTGTGCCCCTTCGCAGCCCCACACTGCGCCCCTGCGCAGCCCCACGCTGCTGCGCCCCTTGCGCAGCCCCATGCTGCGCCCCTACACAGCTTCATGCTGCGTCCCTGCGCAGCCCGGCGCTGCGCTCCTGCGCAGCCCCATGCTGCGCCCCTGCGCAGCTTCATGCTGCGCCCCTGCGCAGCCCCATGCTGTGCCCATGCGCAGCCTCACGCTGCGCCCCTGCGCAGCCCCACACTGCGCCCCTCCGCAGCCCCACGCTGCTGCGCCCCTGCGCAGCCCCGTGCGGCGCCCCTACACAGCCTCATGCTGCGTCCCTGCGCAGCCCCACGCTGCGCTCCTGCGCAGCCCCATGCTGTGCCCATGCGCAGCCCCACGCTGCGCCACTGCGCAGCCGCGCGCTAGTGCGCCCCTGCGCAGCCGCACGCTGCCGCGCCCCTGCGCAGCCCCGCGCTGCGCCCCTACACAGCCCCAAGCTGCTGCGCCCCTGCGAGACCCCATGCTGCGCCCCCATGCTGCCCCCATGCGCAGCCCCAAGCCGCGCCCATGCGCAGGCCCCCGCTGCTGCGCCCCTGCGCAGACCCACGCTGCTGCGCCCCTGCGCAGCCCCATGCTGCGCCCCTGCGCAGCCCCACGTTGCTGCGCCTCTGTGCAGCCCCGCGCTTCTGCGCCCCTGTGCAGCCCCATGTTGCGCCCCTGTGCAGCCCCATGCTGCGCCCATACGCGGCCCCACGCCGCGCCCCTGCGCAGCCCCACGCTGCTGCGCCCCTGCGCAGCCCCATGCAGCGCCCCTACACAGCCTCATGCTGCGGCCCTGCGCAGCCCCACGCTTCGCTCCTGCGCGGCCCCATGCTGTGCCCATGCGCGGCCCCACGCTGCGCCACTGCGCAGCCGCACACTGCCGCGCCCCTGCGCCGCCGCACGCTGCTATGCCCCTGCGCAGCCCCACGCTGCGCCCCTACACAGCCCCAAGCTGCTGCGCCCCTGCGCGGCCCCATGCTGCGCCCCCATGCTGCGCCCATGCGCGGCCCCAAGCTGCGCCCCTGCGCAGCCCCCCGCTGCTGCGCCCCTGTGCGGCCCCATGCTGCGCCCCCATGCTGCGCCCATGCGCAGCCCCATGCTGCGCCCCTGCGCAGCCCCACGGTGCGCCCCTGCGCAGCCCCACGGTGCTGTGCCCCAGCGCAGCCCCGCGCTTCTGCGTCCCTGTGCAGCCCCATGCTGCGCCCATACGCGGCCCCATGCTGCGCCCCTGCGCAGTCCCACGCTGCTTCGCCCTTGCGCAGCGCCATGCTGCGCCCTTGCGCAGCCCCACGCCGCGCCCCTGCGCAGCCCCACGTTGCTCCGCCCCTTCGCAGCCCCACACTGCGCCCCTGCGCAGCCCCAAGCTGTTGCGCCCCTGCGCAGCCCCACGCTGCTGCACCCCAGCGCAGCCCCGCGCTTCTGCGCCCCTGTGCAGCCCCATGCTGCGCCCCTGTGCAGCCCCATGCTGCGCCCACACGCGGCCCCATGCTGCGCCCCTGCGCAGTCCCACGCTGCTGCGCCCTTGCGCAGCCCGATGCTGTGCCCTTGCGCAGCCCCACGCCGCGCCCCTGCGCAGCCCCACGCTGCTCCGCCCCTTCGCAGCGCCACACTGCGCCCCTGCGCAGCCCCACACTTCTGCGCCCCTGCGCAGCCCCGTGCGGCGCCCCTACACAGCCTCATGCTGCGGCCCTGCGCAGCCCCACGCTGCGCTCCTGCGCAGCCCCATGCTGCGCCCTTGCGCAGCCCCATGCGCAGCCTCACGCTGCGCCCCTGCGCAGCCCCACACTGCGCCCCTCCGCAGCCCCACGCTGCTGCGCCCCTGCGCAGCCCCGTGCGGCGCCCCTACACAGCCTCATGCTGCGTCCCTGCGCAGCCCCACGCTGCGCTCCTGCGCAGCCCCATGCTGCGCCCCCGCGCAGCTTCATGCTGCGCCCCTGCGTGGCCCCATGCTGTGCCCATGCGCAGCCCCACGCTGCGCCACTGCGCAGCCGCGCGCTGCTGCGCCCCTGCGCAGCCCCGCGCTGCGCCCCTTCGCGTCCCCATGCTGCGCCCCTGCGCGGCCCCATGCTGCGCCCCTGCGCAGCCCCATGCTGCGCCCATACGCAGCCCCATGCTGCGCCCATGCGCAGCCCCATGCTGCGCCCATACGCAGCCCCATGCTGCGCTCCTGCGCAGCCCCATGCTGCGCCCTTGCGCAGCCCCATGCGCAGCCTCACGCTGCGCCCCTGCGCAGCCCCACACTGCGCCCCTCCGCAGCCCCACGCTGCTGCGCCCCTGCGCAGCCCCGTGCGGCGCCCCTACACAGCCTCATGCTGCGTCCCTGCGCAGCCCCACGCTGCGCTCCTGCGCAGCCCCATGCTGCGCCCCCGCGCAGCTTCATGCTGCGCCCCTGCGTGGCCCCATGCTGTGCCCATGCGCAGCCCCACGCTGCGCCACTGCGCAGCCGCGCGCTGCTGCGCCCCTGCGCAGCCCCGCGCTGCGCCCCTTCGCGTCCCCATGCTGCGCCCCTGCGCGGCCCCATGCTGCGCCCCTGCGCAGCCCCATGCTGCGCCCATACGCAGCCCCATGCTGCGCCCATGCGCAGCCCCATGCTGCGCCCATACGCAGCCCCATGCTGCGCCCCTGCGCAGCGCCATGCTGCGCACCAGCGCAGCCCCACGCTGCACCCCTGCGCAGCCCCATGCTGCGCCCCAGCGCAGCCCCATGCCGCGCCCATGCGCAGCCCCATGCTGCGCCCCTGCGCAGCGCCATGCTGCGCACCAGCGCAGCCCCACGCTGCACCCCTGCGCAGCCCCACGCTGCGCCCCAGCGCAGCCCCATGCCGCGCCCATGCGCAGCCCCAGGCTGCGCCCCTGCGCAGCCCCACGCGGCGCCCCAGCGCGGCCCCAAGCTGCACCCCTGCGCAGCCCCATGCGCAGCCTCACGCTGCGCCCCTGCACAGCCCCATGCTGCGCCCCTGCGCAACCTCAAGCTGCGCCAGTGCGCAGCACCACGCTGCGCCCCTGCGCAACCCCATGCCGTGCCCCTATGCAACCCCATGCTACGCCCCTGCGCAGCCCCGCGCTGTGCCCCTGCACAGCCCCATGCTGCGTCCCTGCGCAGCCTCATGCTGCGCCCCTGCGCAGCCCCACGCTGCTGCGCTCCTGCGCAGCCCCACGCTGCTGCGCCCCTGTGCAGCCCCATGCTGCTGCACCCCTGCGCAGCCCTATGCTGCGCCCATGCGCAGCCCCGCGCTGTGCCCCTGCGCAGCCACATGCTGCGTCCCTGCGTAGCCTCATGCTGCGCCCCTGCGCAGCCCCACGCTGCTGCGCCCCTGCGCAGCCTCACGCTACTGCGCCCCTGCGCAGCCCCACGCTACTGCGCCCCTGCGCAGCCCCATGCGCAGCCCCACGCTGCGCCCCTGCGCATCCCCACGCCGCGCCCCGGCGCAGCGCCATGCTGCGCCCGCGCCCCTGCGCAGCCCCACGCTGCGCCCCTGCACAACCCCATGCTGCGCCCCTGCGCAGCCCCACGCTACGCCCATGCATTTCCACACTACGCCCCAGAGCAATCCCACGCTGCGCCCTGGGCAGCCCCACGCAGCGCACCAGCTGAGCCCCACGCTGCGCTCCGGCGCTGCCGCATGCTGCGCTCCAGCGCAGCTTCATACCGCGCCTCTTGCACAGCCCCACGCTCTGCCCCAGCGCGATCCCACGCTGCGCTCCTTGCGCAGCCGCTGCGCCCACTACAGCTCCAGGCAGCACCCCTGTGCAGCTCCACGCTGCGCCCCCTGCGCAGCCGCATGCTGCACCCCTGCCCCGGGCCTCGCAGCGCCCTAGCGCAGTCCCATACTGCGCCCCTGTGTGACAGCCTCGCCCACGGCGCCCCGGGCACCCAGCACAGCCCCCGAACCAGCGGAGCCCCCCCCCTCCCCACCCAGAAACTACGGCAGGTGTCAGCCCCTGGTGGCGCAGGGTGCAGGCACGGGCCGCCCGCTTCGACCCACCCTGGCGGGACCGAGTAAGCCGCCGCGTGGTGGCTGGGAGTCCCGCATTTTCAGGGACCCCCTCCGGCTGTGTCGGAGCCTCGGGCGGGTACACCAGATACCAGATACCAGATACCCTGCCCCTGCCCCTGCCCCTGCCCATGCCCCTGCCCCATGCCCCATGCCCCTGCCCCTACCCCTGCCCCTGCCCCTGCCACTGCCCCTGCCCCTGCCCCTGCCCCTGCCACTGCCCCTGCCCCTGCCCCTGCCCCTGCCCCTGCCCCTGCCCCTGCGGAGGTTCCCCAGCGCGATGAGGCCGCCTGGGTTTTGCCGTGGGAGGCAGCTCACCTCCCAGAACACGAAAGAACCGCATACCCCCCCCCCCTAACAGCCAGCAAGAACCTCCGGGGGCGAGAGTTGGGACCCTCCCCCATGTGCCCTGGGCCATGAATCGACATGCGCCCCCCGTTAAATCAGCCTCCGCCGGCCTGTGGCCGCACACAACAGAGCCAACCCCCGGGGGCAGCGACGAGAGAGAAGTCCCGGCGCCCCCCCCCCCCCCCCCCCGACGGCGCGGGGCCAACAGCCTGTGGTGAGGCCCTTGCGCGCTCACACAGTCCCGACTCCAATACCCTCCTGGTGAGGAGCCCGGCGCCTGGGGGAGACGCCAAAAGCCTGTGGTGAGGCGCCCCCCCCCCCAGCACAGCCCCAGCCGCCCCAGCACCCCCCCACACACACAGGCCGCCGCCGCACGTTTGCGCCCCTTTGCAGGGTCACTGACCAAGCGAAGAGGGACGCGAACACACGCGCAGTAGCGCGCCGCGAGCAGCGCGCACGGCAGACAAGCAGCCAACTGCGCGCGCCCAACCGCGCGCTACCGAGCAGCACAGCGCGCACCGCCGGTCAGCGATGACACGCGCGCACCCGCAACACAGCCACGCGCTCGCCACCGCGTCCACCAGACGCTCGCGCCGGCACCAGCAACACGCACGCGACAGCCGCCACAACCTGCCTGTCCCCACGCCGGGACCACCAATAACCTGGGGTGAGGTGGCCGGGCACAGCCCACAGTGGCAACCGGGGCTCCAACATCCTGTGGTGAGGAGACCCCCCCCCCCCCCCTCAACACGGGGCACGGCGGGGCGCCAACAACCTGGGGTGAGGCGTCCCCCTCCCCCCACCGCAGTTCACCCCCGCAGCACGCGGCACAGGGGGGCGCCAACAGCCCGGGGTGAGGCGCCCCCCACCGCAGCACACCCCCGCACGTCAGAGAGCAAGGGGGCGCCCACAACCTGGGGTGAGGCCCCCCCTCCCTCCACCGCAGTACGCCCCCGCGCACCGGGGCGCAGGGGGGCGCCAACAGCCTGGGGTGAGGCGCCCCTCCCCCCCCACTGCCACAGTGCAGTTGAGCCCCACACTGCCACGCCGCAGTGCAGTCCCACACTGCCCCACTGCAGTGCAGTCCGACACAGCCACATTACAGTGCAGTCCCACACTGCCACAGCGCAGTTCAGCCCCCCACTGCCACAAAGCAGAGCAGTCCCGCACTGCCTCCATGCAGTGCGGCCCCACACAGCCACAATGCGGTGCAGTCCCACACTGCCACCGTGCCGTGCGGTCGCACACCGCCATAGTGCAGTTCAGCCCCAGACTGCCACAAAGCAGTTCAGCCCCACACTGCCGCAAAGCAGCGCGATCACACACTGCCACAAAGCAGTGCAGTTCCGAACAGCCACCATGCAGGGCCGTCCCGCACTGCCACAGTGCAGTTCAGCCCCACACTGCCACGCAGCAGTGCAGTCCAACACCGCCACAGTGCGGTGCAGTCCCTCACCGCCACAGTGCAGTTCAGCCCCACACTGCCACAATGCAGTGCAGTCCCACACTGCCACCGTGCAGTGCACCCCCACACTGCCACAGTGCAGTTCAGCCCCATACTGCCTCCAGGCAGTGCAGTCCCAAGCTGCCACCATGCAGTGCAGTCCCACACTGCCACAATGCAGTGCAGCCCCACACTGCCGCAATGCAGTACAGTCCCACACTGCCACAATGCAGTGCATTCCTACACTGCCACAATGCAGTTCAGTCCCGCACTGCCACATTGCAGTTCAGTCCCACACTGCCACAATGCGGTGCTGCCCCACACTCCCACCATGTAGTTCAGCCCCACACTGCCACAATGCAGTTCAGGCCCACACGGCCACAGTGCAGTGCAGTCCCGCACTGCCACAGTGCAATCCAGTCCCATACTGCCACAAAGCAGTGCATTCTCACACTGCCACCATGTAGTGCAGTCCCGCACTGCCACAATGCGGTGCAGCCCCACACTGCCACAATGCAGTGCTGACCCACACTACCACTTAGCAGTTCAACCTCACACTGCCACAATGCAGTTCAGACCCACACTGCCACAATGCAGTGCAGTCCCACACAGCCACAGTGCAGTGCAGTCCCGCACTGCCACAGTGCAGTCCAGCCCCATACTGCCACAAGGCAGTGCAGTCCCGCACTGCCACAATGCGGTGCAACCCCACACTGCCACAATGCAGTGCACTCCCACACTGCCACAATGCAGTGCAACCCCACACTGCCCCAACGCGGTGCAGTCCTACACTGCCACAATGCAGCTCAACCCCGCATGGCCACAATGCGGTTCAGTCCCAAGCGGCCACAATGCTGTTCAGGGCCACACTGCCACCACACGGTTCAGTCCCACACTGCCGCAGTGCAGTGCAGTCCCACACTGCCACAGTGTTGTGCAGTCCCACACTGCCACCATGCAGTGCGGTCCCACAGTGCCACAGTACAACGTCGTCCCACACTGCCACAGTGCAGTGCAGTCCCGCACTGCTACAGTGCAGTGCAGTCCCACATTGCCACGATGCAGTGCTGTCCCGCACGGCCACAATGCAGGGCAAACCCACACCGCCACATTGCGGTGCAGTCCCACACCGGTGCAGACCCACATTGCCACCAAGCAGTGCTGTTCCACACTGCCACCAAGCAGTGCAATCCCACACTACCACAATCCAGTTCAGCCCCGCACTGCCACACTGCAGTGCAGTCCCACACAGCCACGTGCTGCCACAATGCAGCGCAGTCCCGCACTGCCACGGTACAGTGCAGTCCCACTCTGCCGCAGTACAGGGCAGTCCCACACTGCCACAATGCAGTGCGGTCCCGCACCGCCACACTACAGAGCGGTCCCACACTGCCACAATGCAGTTCAGTCCCACATTGCCACTCCGCAGAACAGTCCCACACTGCCACCTAGCAGTGCAGTCCCGCACTGCCACAGTACAGTGCACTCCCGCACTGCCAAATTGCTGTGCAGACCCGCACTGCCACAGTGCAGGCCCCCACTACCACAGTACAGTGCAGTCCCACACCGCCACCATGCGGTGCAGGCCCGCATTCCCGCAATGCTGTTCAGCCCCACACTGCCACCATGCAATGCAGTCCCACACTGCCACACTGCAGTGCAAGCCCGCACTACCACAGTGCGGTTCAGCCCCACAAAACCACACTGCAGTCCCACACTGCCGCAGTGCAGTGCAGTCCCGCACTACCACTGTACGGTGCAGTCCCACACTGCCACACTGCAGAGCAGTCCCACACTGCCCCGGTACAATTTGGTCCCACACTGCCACAATGCAGTGCAGACCCACACTGCTGCATAGCGGAGTGGTCCCACGCTGCCTCAATGCAGTGCAGACCCACACTGCCTCAGAGCAGTTCAGTCCCACACTACCACGTAACAGTTCAGTCCCGCACTACCACAGTGCAGTGCAGCCCCTCACTGCCACAAGGGGGTGCAGTCCCCCACTGCCACAGTGCAGGGCAGTCCCACAATGCCACAGTACAGTGCAGTCGCGCACTACCACAATGCAGTACAGTCCCACACTGCCACAGTGCAGTGCGATCCCACACTGCCACAATGCGGTGCAGTCCCACGCAGCCACGAGGCATTTCAGCCCCACACGGCCACAATGCAGTGCAGACCTACACTGCCACAATGCAGTGCAGTCCCACAGTGCCACAGTGCGGTGCAGTCCCACATAGCCACAAAGCGGTGCAGTCCCGCACTGCCACGATGCAGTGCTGACCCGCACCCCCACCATGCAGAGCGGTCCCGCACATCCTCAGCGCCGCTCAGTCCCACACTGCCACAGTGGAGTGCAGTGCCACACTGCCACATTGCTGCGCAGACCCACACTGCCACAATGCAGTGCGGTACCGCACCGCCACAATGCATTGCAGTCCCACACTACCACAATGCCGGTCAGCTTAGCACTGCCGCAATGCTGTGCAGTCCCACACTGCCACAGCCGCAGAGCAGTGCAGTCGCACACCGCCACAGTGCAATGCAGTCCCGCGTGACACAGTGCAGTGCAGTCCCACACTGCCACAGAGCGGTGCAGTCCCACACAGCCAGACAGTGGCGCAGTGCCGCACTGCCACAAAGCAGTGCTGACCCACACTGCCACCATGCAGTGCGGTCCCACACATCCTCAGCGCAGCTCGGTCCCACACTGCCACAGTGGAGTGCAGTACCTCACTGCCACGGAACGGCGCGGACCCACACTGCCATAATGCAGTGCAGTCCCACACCGCCGCAATGCAGTGCGGTCCCACACTGCCGCAGTGCAGATTAGCCCCGCACTGCCGCAATGCTGTGCAGACCCACGCTGCCGCAGAGCAGTGCAGTCCCACGCAGCCGCAGAGCAAAGCAGTCCCGCAGGCCACAGCGGAGCGCAGTACCACACCGCCACAGTGCCACAGTCCCACACAGCCACGATGCGGTGCAGCCCCGCTCTGGCACAATGCAGTGCTGACCCACACTACGACAGTGTAGTTCAGCCCCGCACTGCCACCATGCAGTGCGGTCCCGCACATCCACGTCGCAGTTCAGTCCCACACAGCCACGCCGGAGTGCAGTGCCACACCGCCACAATGCAGTGCAGTCCCGCACTGCCACAGTGCAGTGCAGACCCTCACTGCCACGATACAGTGCGGTCCCACACTGCCACAGTGTAGTGCAGACTCGCACCGCCACAACACAACGCAGCGCAACGCAGTCCCACACAGTCGCCAAGCGGTTCAGCCCCACTCTCCCACAAAGCAGAGCAGCCACACATGGCGACAGAGCAGTGCAGTCCCGCACTGCCACCAAACAGTTCGTCCCAAACAGCCGCAACGCACACCGCCCCGACCCGCAGGACCACAGAGCGCCACAGACCCGGCCGACCGCCGCACCAAAGCACCCCCCTCCCACCACCACCCCCACACACCACGCCCACGAATACACAAGCGAAGCGCCCCCCCCCCCCCCCCATTTTCGGAAACCGGCCTTTGACGGCTCCCGGTGGCGCGGGGTGCCATCACTTGCTGCCCGCTTCGGCCCACCCTGGCGGGACCGAGTAAGCCGTCCGTTGACGGTTGGGCATCCCCATTTTCGCGGATCCCCCTCCGGCTGTGCCGGTGCCTCGGGCGGGCCAACCAGCAACCAGCAACCAACCTGCCCCTGCCCCTGCCACTGCCCCTGCCCCTGCCCCTGCCCCTGCCCCTGCCCCTGCCCCTGCCCCGGCCCCCGCCTCTGCCCCTGCCTCTGCCCGTGCCCCTGCCCCTGCCCCTGCCCCCAGCGATTTGTGCCTGTGCGGCTTTGCTTTGTCTTGGTTTTGGGACAGGAGGTCGGCGGCGCGGTGCGAATCGGACGCGGGAGGTCAACAGAGGAAAGCACGGTATCGAAAAGAAAAAAAACAAGAAAACCAAAAGCCACAAAGAGCCACAAACACAGCAAAGAGAAACAGCAATAAGGGTAAAAAAGGTAAGGCAACGCAGAGGGAGCTAGACTAAGGGAAGGGACGGCCGCCCGCGCCGACCCAGCGGAAACCAAAAGCCAAAGCCAAAGCCCCTGCCCCGCCCCTGCCCCTGACCCTGCCCCTGCCCCATGCCCCTGCCCCTGCCCCTGCCACTGCCACTGCCCCTGCCCCTGCCCCTGCCCCTGCCACTGCCCCTGCCCCTGCCCCTGCCCCTGCCCAAGCACCAGCCCCTGTCCCTGCCCCTGCCCCTGCCCCTGCCCCTGCCCCTGCCCCTGCCCCATGCCCCATGCCCCTGCCCCTGCCCCTGCCCCTGCCCCTGCCCCTGCCCCTGCCCCTGCCACTGCCCTGCCCCTGCCCCTGCCACTGCCCCTGCCCCTACCCCTGCCCCTGCCCCTGCCACTGCCCCTGCTCCTGCCCCTGCCCCTGCCCCTGCCCCTGCCCCTGCCCCTGCCCCCAGCGAATTGTGCCTGTGCGGCTTTGCTTTGTCTTGGTTTTGGGACAGGAGGTCAGCGGCGCGGTGCGAATCGGACGCGGGGAGGTCAACGGAGGAAAGCACGGTATCGAAAAGAAAAAAAACAAGAAAACCAAAAGCCACAAAGAGCCACAAACACAGCAAAGAGAAACAGCAATAAGGGTAAAAAAGGTAAGGCAACGCAGAGGGAGCTAGACTAAGGGAAGGGACGGCCGCCCGCGCCGACCCAGCGGAAACCAAAAGCCAAAGCCAAAGCCCCTGCCCCTGCCCAGCACCAGCCCCTGTCCCTGCCCCTGCCCCTGCCACTGCCACTGCCCCTGCCCCTGCCCCTGCCCCTGCCCCTGCCCTGCCCCTGCCCCTGCCCCATGCCCCATGCCCCTGCCCCTGCCCCTGCCCCTGCCCCTGCCCCTGCCACTGCCCCTGCCCCTGCCCCTGCCCCTGCCCCTGCCACTGCCCCTGCCCCTGCCCCTGCCCCTGCCACTGCCACTGCCCCTGCCCCTACCCCTGCCCCTGCCACGGCGGTGGTTCCCCAGCGTAGAGGCGCGCTGGGTTTTCGCCATGGAAGGCAGCTCACCTTCCACGGGACACCCCCCGCGTCCCTCCGAAACAGCTCCGCCCCCCCCCCCCCCCCAGCAGCGCACAGCGCACAAAAGAACCACCGGGGGCGAGAGTCGGTACCCTCCACCGTGCGCCCCGGGCCATGAACCGACATGGCCCCGAGAAAACAGCCTCAGTTGGCCAGTTGAGCGCCCTCCCCTACCCCCTGGCCTGGTCGGCGCCCTGGCCAGGGGTCGACCTCGGTGACGTTCACCAGGCCAGCAGCCCCCTCCCGGCCGGAACCCCCCCCCACAGCAGCCACGACTCCACCGGCAGGACGGGCTCCCATTCGCAGAACGCAGCCCAACCCGGGGAGCTTGCACGTGAGTTTCCGGCAGCTCCCCCTCACAGACCGACTCCCCTCGGACAGGGCGGCCAAAAGCCTGTGGTGAGGTCGACCCCCCCCCCTCCCCCCGCTGCGCCAGTTCGCCAACAACCTCCTGGTGAGGCACTGGTAACCAGCAGGGGACACCAAAAGCCTGTGGTGAGGTGTCCCCTACGCCCTGCACCCCCCCACAGCACTCCCTGTCCCCTGCGCCCCCTTGCCCCTGTGCCCAGCTGCATGAGCTCGCCCCATCGTAGGGTCGCAAGCCGCAGAGGAGGCGCGACTTCGCGTGGGGTCGAGCACGACAACGAGCTCAGCACCGCGGACAGTCCCGTCGTGGGCGTCTCCCCGGCTGCAGCGCGTCATCAGCGGCACCAGCCCCATAAGGCTCCACCCTCCGACGCGCACACACGCACAGCCCCTCAAGGCCCAGCCACAACCGCCGCACCCATCCTCCCGTGTCCGTCCGCGCGTGAGATGCCAAGATCCAGTGGTGAGGCATCCCCCCCCAGGGAGGGCTGGTGAGGGGCGCCTGCGGCCTGTGGCTGCGCGCCCCCCGACCCACTGCCCTGCGCCCAGCGCCCCTGTGCCCTTTGCCCTGTACCCTGTGCCAGTGCCTGGTTGAGGCGCTGGGAGTACAGCGGGGACGCCAAAAGCCTGTGGTGAGGCGTACCCCCAGCTCCTGCTACCCCCTCCCACACTGCCCCCCCTTACCGTGCGTAGTCACACGCAACGCCCCAGCGCTGCCCCACACAGCGCAGCCCCACGCAGCGCTCTTGCGCAGCCCCACGCCCTTGCGCCCCTGCGCAGCCCCACACTGCACCCATGCGCAGCCCCACGCTGCGCCCCTGCACAGCCCCATGCGCGGCCCCACGCAGCGCCCATGCGCAGCTCCACGCTGCGCCCCTGCGCAGCCCCACGCTGCTGCGCCCTGCGCAGCCCCATGCCGCGCCCGTGCACGGCCCCGTGCCGCGCACGTGCGCGGCCCCGTGCTGCACCCATGCGCAGTCCCATGCTGCGCCTCTGCTGAGACCCACGCTGCTGCGCCCATGCGCAGCCCCACGCTGCTGCGCCCCTGCGCAGCCCCGTGCGGCGCCCCTGCGCAGCGCCAAGCTGCGCCCCTACGCAGCTCCGCGCTGCTGCGCCCCTGCGCAGCCCCATGCTGCGCCTCATGCGCAGCCCCACGCTGCGCCCCTGCGCAGCCCCATGCCGCGCCCATGCGCAGCCCCGCGCTGCGCCCATGCACAGCCCCACGCACCTGCGCCCCTGCGCAGCCCCACGCGGCTGCACCCCTGCGCAGCCCCACGCCGCTGCGCCCCTGCGCAGCCCCACGCTGCGCCCCTGCACAGCCCACGCTGCGCCCCTGCACAGCCCCATGCGCGGCCCCACGCAGCGCCCATGCGCAGCCCCACGCTGCGCCCCTGCGCAGCCCCACGCTGCGCCCCTGCGCAGCCCCACGCTGCGCCCATGCGCAGCCCCATGCTGCGCCCATGCGCAGCCCCATGCTGCGCCCATGCGCAGCCCCATGCTGCGCCTTAGCGCCGCCCCACGCTGCGCCTTAGCGCCGCCCCACGCTGCGCCCCTGCGCAGCCCCATGCTGCGCCCATGCTGCGCCTTAGCGCCGCCCCACGCTGTGCCCCTGCGCAGCCCCATGCTGCGCCCATGCGCAGCCCCACGCTGCTGCGCCCATGCGCAGCCCCATGCCGCGCACGTGCACGGCCCCGTGCCGCGCACGTGCGCGGCCCCGTGCTGCACCCATGCGCAGTCCCATGCTGCGCCTCTGCTCAGACCCACGCTGCTGCGCCCCTGCACAGCTCCATGCTGCGCCCCTGCGCAGCGCCAATCTGCGCCCCTACGCAGCTCCGCGCTGCTGCGCCCCTGCGGAGCCCCACGCTGCGCCTCATGCGCAGCCCCACGCTGCGCCCCTGCGCAGCCCCATGCCGCGCCCATGCGCAGCCCCGCGCTGCGCCCATGCACAGCCCCACGCACCTGCGCCCCTGCACAGCCCCACGCGGCTGCGCCCCTGCGCAGCCCCACGCCGCTGCGCCCCTGCGCAGCCCACGCCGCTGCGCCCCTGCGCAGCCCCACGCTGCGCCCATGCGCAGCCCCCGCTGCGCCCTGCACAGCCTGCGCGGCCACGCTGCGCCCCTGCACAGCCCCACGCTGCGCCCCTGCACAGCCCCATGCGCGGCCCCACGCAGCGCCCATGCGCAGCCCCACGCTGCGCCCCTGCGCAGCCCCACGCTGCTGCGCCCCTGCGCAGCCCCACGCTGCGCCCATGCGCAGCCCCATGCTGCGCCCATGCGCAGCCCCATGCTGCGCCCATGCGCAGCCCCATGCTGCGCCTTAGCGCCGCCCAACGCTGCGCCTTAGCGCCGCCCCACGCTGCGCCCCTGCGCAGCCCCATGCTGCGCCCCTGCGCAGCCCCATGCTGCGCCCATGCTGCGCCTTAGCGCCGCCCCACGCTGTGCCCCTGCGCAGCCCCATGCTGCGCCCATGCGCAGGCCCCATGCTGCGCCTTAGCGCCGCCCCACGCTGCGCCCATGCGGCAGCCCCACGCCACGCTGCACACCTGCGCAGCCCCTCCCTCCCTCCCACACACCCACCGCACCCGCAACCAACCAGCGCCCCAGCCCCACAGCTTTTGAGCGGAGCCCCGCCTCCCCCCCCCCGACCCACGAAACCGGCCTGTGTCCGTCCCCGGTGGCGCGGGGTGCGGCCGCTCGCTGCCCGCTTCGACCCACCCTGGCGGGACCGAGTAAGCCGCCCATTGGCGGTTGGGCAGCCCCAACTTTTGCGGGGCCCCCTCTGGCTGTGCCAGAGCCTCGGGCGGGTCACACATTTACCATTTACCATTTACCTGCCCGTGCCACTGCCACTGCTCCTGCCCCTGCCCCTGCCCCTGCCCCATGCCCCTGCCCCTGCCCCTGCCACTGCCACTGCCACTGCCCCTGCCCCTGCCCCTGCCCCTGCCCCTGCCCCTGCCCCATGCCCCATGCCCCTGCCCCTGCCCCTGCCCCTGCCCCTGCCCCTGCCCCTGCCCCTGCCACTGCCCCTGCCCCTGCCCTTGCCCCTGCCCCTGCCCCTGCCCCTACCCCTGCCCCTGCCCCTGCCACTGCCCCTGCTCCTGCCCCTGCCCCTGCCCCTGCCCCTGCCCCTGCCCCTGCCCCCAGCGAATTGTGCCTGTGCGGCTTTGCTTTGTCTTGGTTTTGGGACAGGAGGTCAGCGGCGCGGTGCGAATCGGACGCGGGGAGGTCAACGGAGGAAAGCACGGTATCGAAAAGAAAAAAACAAGAAAACCAAAAGCCACAAAGAGCCACAAACACAGCAAAGAGAAACAGCAATAAGGGTAAAAAAGGTAAGGCAACGCAGAGGGAGCTAGACTAAGGGAAGGGACGGCCGCCCGCGCCGACCCAGCGGAAACCAAAAGCCAAAGCCAAAGCCAAAGCCCCTGCCCCACCCCTGCCCCTGCCCCTGCCCCTGCCCCTGCCCCTGCCCCTTCCCCTGCCCCTGCCCCTGC
>OZ038400.1:4784478-4843266 GCA_964036045.1 Eutreptiella sp. 'Long Island Sound 2002' | reverse complement strand
TTTAGCGAGTGCCGGACACAGGCGGCGCATTGATGACCCGCCGCCCCAACGCTCCGAAATCGGTTGAGGGGAACACATTGGCGACCCATTTCGCGCCCCATTCCAGTCCTGAACCGGCCCCGCGTTTCAGAGGTGTTCTGGGAATTCCGAAGGGCCCAGACGGGTCAACGCGGGATCCAAACGGGCCCAAAAACAACTGCTGCCCCCGCCCACCCCCCCCCTGCGGTCGGGGGGCGTTGTGGGCAAAACGGCGAGGCGGTGGGTGGGCAAGGGCATGAGGGGGACCCCGACGCACGCCGGCACACCCACAAGGGGAGGTGCAGTGTGTCCTGTGTCTGGCACCCTCTCTGGCGGGGGGGGGGGGGGTGCAAGAAGGAGTGGTGGTGGGGGGGCGGGGGCAAATTTCTCTCTTTCTGCAAACGGAATCCGAAGGTTGCCAAGAAGTTATAAACTGGTTTCTCTCAGGCTTTTGGTGGTGTGGATGGCCCGCGCCACATGGGGGGGCGGGGGAAGGGAGGGGGGGGGGGGGTCCCACCTCTCGGCATCAGAGTCCTGTCGGGGATAGGGCGGGTGGCATGAGGCACCATTGCACAGAGGGGGCGCGGCTGAGGACGGCGCGGCCAAGATCTCTCGATGACGGGGCGCCCGGAGTGTTTTGGAGGAGGGGACCTGTTTGCAGACGCCGGGCGGGGGACGGTAGCCAACGGACTGGCTCAGCGGGAGGTCAGTGACGGTGTGGGGGGGCGATTGTCGGGGACCAACGGACGGTGGAGTGGCAGTCAAGTGACAGCGGGGGGCGTGGCATGACAGGGGGGCCGTCCACAAACCGCCACCCCAAGCCAGGCCGGGGCAGCACCAGTGGCAGCCAGCAGTACCCCCACCCCCATACCAGCCCCCCATATCTGCCCACATCCAGCAGATGCCCCACCACCGCCGCAGCCGCAGACCCCGCCCCAACCCCGAAGCGGAGTCCGCGTGGTCCCCAGGCCACACACCCCCCCCCAATGGTCGGCGTCCCAGGACCAGACCCCGCAGGTGCCGAAGTGTGGGGGCGAGAGCAGGGGCAGCGGCAGGCACTCACCCCGTCCCTTTGGAAAAGCTACGCCAGAGTACCAAATTAATATGGTCCCTACGCCTACCGTAGCTTGGACAACCGCCGTCGGATGCCGTCCGACTGTCGTTGATTACCCTCCAACCGCCAATCTCTTTGAGCCTTCAACACAAATCAGAGAAGGATGCTGATGGTTCCCGAATGATTGTCGCCACCCTCAAAAAGAGAGGATTGCATGGGGAGCTGGTGCAAGAAAGGGGCATAGAATGCACAAACATCCCCAAAATCAGAGCTATGTGGGTTCAAGTGGGCAAACACTCACAACAAATGTGTCCATGACTCTATGCGACTCGCAAATCCGTCACCAAACCCATGTCTTATGTGGCTGCACTACGTTTGGTACCGAATTAAAATTAGGTGCCAAATTAATACGGTCCCTACGCCTACTGTAGCTTGGACAAGGGCGTGGCTTATACAAAGGGGGGGGGGGGGGTACTACAGGGATGGATATAGTGGACGCCAGCCCCCCCCGATGACGAAATGACAATTACAAAATTCGGCCCTCCCAATTTGGCCAATTTTAAACAGATTTTGACCTTTGGAAAACAAAAGCATTTCTGCCCCCCACCGCACACATACTCACGTTCAGCACATTCCGCTGATCGATTTGATGGGCCTCAGGACATTTCCTGCAAGAAATTTTTTTCTGGAGATTTCGGGCCATTTTGGCCCCTAAGAAAAAAATTCGGTGGCTTTGGCGCCAACATGTCCCCTTCGCCATCAGAGGGACAGAAGAGTTTCGTGATCGTCATTTCGTCATCTCGGACCCCTCAGAGCCCCCCCCCCCCCCCCCCCGTGTGGCATTCCGTCGGGTTGTTGCTCCTTCACGGGGCCCTGGACAGTCACCCGCTCTTCCCTTCGCATGTTGCGTCGGGTCGCTGCGTTCTGTCGGCCGCTGCGGCCGGTGCTCCTGCTGGTGTCGTTTCCGCGTTCGCGGAGCCCAGTAGTTGGTGTGTTGGGGCTGTGCTGGTTGTTGCCGGGGGCCCGCCCCCCTACCCCAGCCCCACCCAAATAAACACGTCACTAATACGTCCGAGCCCCGCGGGTACTGCGACCGCGGGCCATGAGGGGGCAAAGGCCACCGGATGTGACGGTGCGTGGGCCGGACCGAAGCGGGTGCAGCGGATCAGCGGAGGTTGGGGGGGGGGGGGGTGAGGGCGTGGGGGGATCGGGCCTCGGGGGCCGGGGATGGGGCAGTGACCTCGTGCGCTCCGCGAACTTCGCCATCAAGTCCTCGAGGCAGGCGTACGCCGTCTGCCGGTGCTCTTGGCTGCAGCACAGCGCCATGACGGAGCCCAGTTGCTGCGGAGGAGGAGCGTGGGCGGTCCGCACAGCGCCGGGGCCGCGCCCTCCTGCCCCCCGGCCCCCGAATCGGCAGCGGCAGAGGCTGTGCTGCGGCGTGGGCGCGGCCGGGGTGTCCGGGGGAGGCGCGCGCACCACCACGCCACCGACGGCCGCGCGGTGCGACCGGAGAAGGGCCCGCGGTGCACTGGAACTCCGGGAAGGAGGGCCCTTCGAGCCGGTGTGGCTTAGAGTAGGGGGGCGGGGGGTGAGGCCTGATGAACGGGAGCTAAGCAAGGGTGAAGGGGGACCTTTTGGGAGGCTGAGGAGGGGGGGGGGGGGGGGGGAACAGATCCGAAAGGCCAGACCTTCTCTGTGACGGTCGGCGCTGATACCGAACACGTTTTTGGATGGAAAAGTGGGGCGACCGGGATTCGCCCGGGCTTTGTGTCGACTTCCCTTGTTCCGACGATTTCAGACCTCCTGCGATGCTATTTTGGGGGGGGGGGGGGCGGGGGGATGGGCTTGGGGCCCAACTAGAGGGCAGCGGGGAATCGGGTTGAGTGTGGGTCCACCGCCCGTCTTGACGGATCCTGAGGCGCCTTGCCCCCAGAGGTACTACGGCAGACGTATCGGGTCGTCTCGGGCCCCCCCGCGTGGGACTCGGGACGACACAAGGCGACCGCGGGCCCTGTGCGACCCCCGGTGCAGGGCAGCCGGGCACATGCCCGTGCCCATGCCCACGTGCGTCCACCGCCGTGTCACTTCATGGCCCTGACGGGGGCACGGAGGTCCTCCGCAGGGCAGGCGGTGGAGTACCTGCACTCGGCCGCGCGCAGCCGCAGCCCCACCGCCGGTCCCACAAGGGGCCCACGGTGTCGGGGCGGCGCACAGCCCAAGTCATGAGGCACGAGGGCAGGGCCGGGCCACCGGACCACAGGACCGGCTCTGTGGGTCTTGGGGAGGGTGACGCTTTGCCAGAGGACGTTGCCCTCACCGCAGCCCCGGGGGGCGTCACACGCAACGACCGCCGTTCTCTCCCCTGGCCTCTGGCCTCTAGGCTGAGCTCTGCCGCTGCTCACCCGCTCCAGGAGCGCACCAGGGTTTGACCCGACGGCCGCACTTGACAGAACGTCTATCCCCGGAGCTACCTCTCCCCTGGGGGCGGTACATGGGTTCGGCCCATGCCGCATTTGCTCCCCCAGGGTTTGGTACGCCCCGGGAATCGATCCACCGATCTCTCGCTTGCGCTTCGGCTGTCCAACCTCTGGACCAACCATTCCGTTCAGCCACGTTACGCCCAGGCCTGTTACCTGTCCTCGCTGTGGCAGTGCAGGTGGGCCACCACGCCCACGAGCTACCATCCTGAGGGTTTTTATACTGGTGCCAGGTCACCAGCTGTGGAGATGGGGGGGGGGGGGCTGTGGAGAGGGGGGGGGGGGGGCTGTGGAGATGGGGGGGGGGCTGTGGAGATGGGGGGGGGGCTGTGGAGATGGGGGGGGGCTGTGGAGATGGGGGGGGGGCTGTGGAGATGGGGGGGGGGCTGTGGAGATGGGGGGGGGCTGTGGAGATGGGGGGGGGGTTGTGGAGATGGGGGGGGGCTGTGGAGATGGGGGGGGGGCTGTGGAGATGGGGGGGGGGGGCTGGCTCAGGGACGACCCCCGAGGGGCTGCCGGGGGATGGGCGAAGGCCTGTGGGGCAGGCCTCTCCGTGGGGGTGGGGGTGGGGATGGGGGCACGGGCTCAAAGCTGGGCTGTTGACGGACAAAACCGTCCGCACCGCTGGTCCGGGGGCCCCTGGGGCACGCCGTTGCACGACGGCAGTCCACGGCCTTTGTCGCGGGAGCGCAGGAGGTTTCGGGGGGGGGGGGGGGTCCATTGCCTTTCGCTGGGGGTGACGGTCGCCCCCCCCCCCCCCCCCCATGCCGCGCCCCGCTCCCGATGGCCCTCCGATCGGGTGTTACCTGCCGGACGTTGCCTGCCAACCGCCGGTAACTGCCGTTGTACCCGCCCCTGAAACCCCCTTTTCGCTTCACTGGCCCTTCGCAGGCGCGTCCCTCGGGTGCGGGTACCCCCCTCCTCCCTGCGCAGCCCCGTGTTCCGTAAATGGGGCGTCGTCAGCGACGGGCGGACGAGGGGCCGGGCACGTCCATCGCGGCCGGGCCTTTTGGGGCGCACCGCGTCCAGTGGCCCCCCCGGAGGAGCACCACGAACTCTCCACCGGCACCCCTCGTCCCCGCGACAACCGCCTCATCGACACGTCATCGCGCCTCCGTGACCACAGACGCTCCGACGGGGCCCCCGTGCCCCACACACGACACCGAAAGGGCGTCCGACGAGACGTCGATACTCCGCCCGGTACCGCCCGCGGGAGTCCGAGAGCGGACAATGTCAACGCGGCCCGTCCCCAGGCCTCGTTCATCGGAGGGAGGGGGGGGGGGGTCCAGATTGTTGACCTGAGGCCCCCATCCCAAAAAAACAGGGGCTTCACCCAACGCTTTGGCTGAGTGCAAAGCAAATCTGGGCGTAGCGGTGGACGTCGAGGGCGACGAAAGCGTGAGTACTCGTGGGAATCTTTAAAACGGTGACGGAGTTGCCCCGTACTTAGACAAGGCCGGTCCTGGGCAACGGAGGGGGGGAGGGAGGGGCTGGCGTATGATTCCCCCCACATGACGGCGTAGCACCCCCCGGAAGGGCATGAGGAGGATGCCCTTCCGGCCAAGGTCAAGTGGGGGGGGGGGGGGATGAATGTTATGACGAAGGCTCTGGCAATGGCATTCAAGTTCACCGTCGCTGTCCTCCACCGCCTGGGACGCGGTGGGGCAGTGCCGGCACACGCCCCGACTTGCAATGAAGCACTCGCCTGGGGCTGCTGGCGGTCATAAGGGGCTCAGCCCCAACGTGCCCCCTTTTGTCGACGGGCGGGGACGTGAATGTTGAGGATCGGTGCACCGCCGATCGATGCGCGTGCTCTTGGGGACGCGGGGTGGGGCGACTCTCTTTTGTTACCTTTCTGGAGAGCCACGGAGGGGGTCGACCGCTCGGGCTGGGACACCAACTCCCCCCCCAAAAACTAACTGTCAGCCGTAGGCCCCTTTGGGGGGGGGGGGGGGGGGCTATGGTCTGGGGGGGGGGGAGGGATGCGTTAGAAGGGAAGGGACCTCAGAGGTGGCCCTAGAGGCCGTGAGACTGGCGGTTGGAGGGGGTTGTCAAAGCGGTTGGGGGCGAGTACTGTCGGTTACAAACGCCATTGACGCTGGCACTTGCCGCCGGGGAGACAGTGGCTGGGCATAGGCTGGGCGCCGTAGAGGGGGGGGGGGGGGTTACCTCCCCCCCTTCCAGTGCATCCCTGGGGATGGGGGGTTCTGGCGGGGAAATGGGGGGGGGGGTCGGCGTCCCACGACCTGCAGCCCCCCCCCCCCCGTGTGGAGAGCTCGATTCAGCGGAGGCTCCGTGCGGCACCCCCACAACGCCCTTCACGACGTGACGCCCCGTCCACCAGCACTCGACAATTGGCCTGTCCCTCACCCAAACCGCTCCCCACAGACGAACCCCGGGGGACGTCGCCTGGCCCCAGCACCGCGGGAAACGAACGCCCCGGCCCCGGCGGTAGGCCCCCATCACCTGCGCCAACCCGAAGTACGCCTCAAAGACCGCGGAGGTCGTGGCGAAGTTCGCCTTCTTGATGTCCTCCGTCTTGAGCTTGGCCTCCTCCGCCTCTTGCCCACTGCAGCGCAGAGCACCGGAGATGACGGGGCAGGCACGCGGGACCGGACCGGCCAGGGCCCCACGCGGCAGCTGCAGCAACGGCGGGGGCCCGGGAACCAACGCCCCCCACCAACCGCCAACTGCCAACCGCCACCAACCGCCACCAACCACCAGGTAAACAGGCACAAGACGTTCACGGAAGGCACGTGGAGACATGAAAACGAGTTCAGGCCGCATGCGCGCACACACACACCGGTATTCCGCGGGCTCATAGATCCGGATGTGATACTTGGGGACAGCGGACATCAGCTGCCGGAGGAGGTCAAGTGCGATGTACACCGCCGTGAGATTGCCGCTGCGCAGAGGAACCGAAGGACGGTCGCATGCGCTTCACACACCGAATGGATTGCACAGCGGAGAGCTCCGGGGGTATCACCGTCTGCGGTGCCGTGCCTTCGTGGGTTTGGGGGGTGCCGCCGGCGCACCTGCTCGCCCCACCGTCGGGTGTTCTTGGGGGTGAGCCTGGCCCCGGGCCCCGACACTGGGGCAGGGGAGCCTGACGCTGAGACCACCGAGGGCCTGTGGGTCGGGTCGTCCTCGTGCTGGCGCCCTCTTGCGCCAGCGACGGCCGGGCGGGCGTCCGGGAGGGGGACAACAGCCGACCGCCGGGAGGGGCAGGGGGTTCACAGGTCGTGGCGCTCGAAGCTTTGCTCGTGTACTCCCTGGCGATCGCCACTTGCAGGCGGTCCTAGGGACGTGCTGAGCACTGCTCTTGTCCCGAAGACATGGGCATCATAGCCCTGTAGCACTCTGGCCCCCTCGTGTGAGAGCAGAGCCCCGGAAAACCCGTCGGGCATGGGTAGCGCTGCGCGCGTGTTTTGAAAAAAACAGCTCCAGCCTATTGCCCCGCCAAGTGTCATTTTGGCACTATTTGGGTGGATAGCGGGGAACACCCCGGCTTGACCCACAATTTCAAACACACGTCTTCCATTTCGAAGCAAAGCCGAATCCACCCCAATTCGCTCCCGGCGAAAACGGAAACGTTTTTGCGCGTCGCGCCGCGCGCGCACGCGTTGAAAAAATCAGCTCCGGCCAGACGCCCAGCCAAGTGCCATTTTGGCACTATTTGGGTATATGGCGGGGAACACCCCGGCTTGACCGACAATCTCAAACACACGTTTTGCTCCATTTGGGTAGTGCTTCCACCCGCACTGCCTTGTTTCTGTTCGGCGTTGCGTGGCTGCCGCCTCTTCGGACTGGTGAGGGCTTCCGGGGGGCTCCACTACCGTAGCCGAAGCACGGGTGACACGGCGGTAGTGCGGGTAGTGCGCTGGGCGAGCGCACAGCGGCGGTTACCGGGGGACGGGGGCTACCCGAGTAACCGCCGGGGCTACCCACCAGAACACGTTGCAACAGGCCCTCAGGGCCCTCAATGAGTCGCAATCATAACCGCGTCCATGCACCCGGCGCCGCAGCAGACCAGGGCTCGGGGAAAATCGAAAAGCCCCGGGGGGGGGGGGGGTTGGAGCCCCTTTTCCAGACCCCCCCCCCTTTGGAGGGGAGTCCCAAGGGCAGGCGGGCAATGGAGCCCCTTTTTGTGTACCCCCCCCTTTCCCGTGCTGACGGGGCGATGGATGTACAGCCGTTCTGACACTTCCCTGGCCCTTGGAGCCCTTCTGGGGCACACATCGTGAGGAATTGGCCTTGCGGCCCTTTGGAGCCCCTTTTCCCAACCCAACCCACTTAACTTTTTGGGGGCTCCAAGCCCCCCCCCCCGGCCCAATGCGCGTGGCCCCTACTCTGGGAGGTCGGGGGGGTGGGGGTTATGAGGCAGAAATCGAACTGATTCCTTCATGAAATTCTGAGCATTTTGAGCGCACGTACGCGGGGGCTGAGCGTTTGGAAGACGTTTTCAGGGATTGTTCGACTTCTTCGCAACGTTCCCCCCAAACTTCGAAAAACAAAATGCCGGTCCTTTGTTGGCCGAGGCTGAGCACTTTGAGTGCACAGAAGTGTGGGAGAGGGGGGGTGGGGGGTGTGTAGTGGTGGCGCGCGGTGTATCTTCGCGGGGGCGGAGGCGCCGGGCCGCACCTCTGCAGCATCGCCTGCAGCATCGGGACGGCGGACTGCAGCACGAACTGCGGCGTCGCGAGGCGCGGCACGGCCTCGGCGCCGCGCTGCCCCGCCGCCGCGTACACGAGCACGCCCACGCCGATCGGGTCCCACGGGATGCGCTGCTCCGACGCTGTGGACAGGGGACGCCTTCGGGGTGGCACAGCGACGAGGGCCACCGCAGCACAGCCCAAAGCGCACGCATGCCCCGAACATAGGGAACGCCGCCTGCGCGCCGCAGGGGAAGGGGATTGGCTGCGGGGTAATTAGCACCGCATTACTTTTCCTCAATTTCGGGTGAAGGATGTGGGTCAAACGGGCACAATGGCGCGGCACACAACTCAAAACGGACAACAATGCAGGAGGACCGGGCCTGCAGCGGCCGGCCCCTTTCCGCCCACGGATCGACCCCCCCCCCCCCTGCACTGGGGCACGCTGCATTGGGACGCCCGCTGTGTCGTGCTGTGTTGTGCTGTGGTGCCCTATGCCCTATGTGTGGCTGCGCAGCTGCGGGTCTGCGGAGGTCATGCGTGACTGAGCTGCGAGTCAGTGACGGGCACTGGAGAACGAGTAGATCAGGGGGTCATTCACAAACCTCCCAAGGGCAAGGGAAGGTCAGTTTGCACCGCTTTCGAGCCACAGGGCCAGAGCCGCACTGAGAGGTGAGCTGACCGCGCTGGGATGCCGAAGCATCCATCGACAACCCCCCCCCTCTGACACGGAGATGGACTCCTCCTCCTCCTCCTCCTTCTCCTCGTCCTCCTCCTCCTCCTCCTCCTTCTCCTCCTCCTCCTCCTACTCCTCCTACTCCTCCTCCTCCTGTGTGTCCGTGTGTGTGTGCGTGCGTGTGTGTGTGTGTGTGTGTGTGTGTGTGTGTGTGTGTGTGTGTGTGTGTGTGTGTGTCTGAATTTGGGTGCATGTGTGTGCGCGCATATGTGAATCGGTGTGCATGTGTACTTTGGTGTGTATATACGCATCCGCATGTGTGTGTAGGCTGGCACGTGTCGTTGCCACTGGTGAGGGCACCCTGGCGACCATCCTCCTGATTTCACACAGCCCCTCCAGCAACAGCCAGCCGTGCCCTGCGAAGCCGAGGTGTGCCAACCGCTGACGACTGATTGCCAAAGGCCGGACACATGGGGGCACAGCGACAGACACGCGCACGGAGAGCCAGGGCAAACGTATTTGGAAGTCTTCTTCGTCTAATTCGGCATCATCGGAAAAGTCGTCGCCGCTTTCCTGTGGACGGGGATGCGGTATGAACATGTCCGCCGTGGTACCGCGATGGAGGGCAAGAGAGCGACCTTTCCCGACTGATCCTGCACAGCTGAACGCACAGATTCCGACAAACGTGTGCACACACGCTGAATGGGGTATTTGGCAAAACTTAGTAAAAAAAATTTTAAAAAAAATTTTTTACTAAGTTTTACCTCGTTTCTACTAGGCCCCCCTCCCACCGCCGTTTTAAACAAGGTAGTCAACACTTCGATGGTAGGAAGGAGGGAAACCGAGAACCAACGACCAAGAAACCCAGTGTGCACAATATAGCACAGCAGGGCAATGTGGTCACAGGGCACTGGGTGCACACACCTACACTTTTGTCACGACCAAAACAGAAGTGTAAAGGACATCAAGTCGATGCTTGAAAGTACAGGGGACGCAGGTAGCAGCCGCCAGTACCACGCAGAACAGGGGGAAGCGCCGACACATAAACACACATACACTTAGCTGCTGGCTAGAAAAACCGACAATACACAGCTCATACAGAGGGGGGAGGGATAAGTTTGCCTGGGGACAATTTTGACGGGGATAATTTCGGAATGGGAAAACTTCGCCACCACCAGGAATCCTGAGGCTTGCTGTTGTTTCCTGGTGGGCTCTGGATGGTTCCTGATAGTTCCTGGTGGGCTCTGGATGGAAACAAACACATCTTTGTTCCTTCCCTCCGCCTGGCACACCGCTGCACATGCCCGAATTCGCAGGACTCAAGTGCATCTGAATTCACAGCGAAGTTGTTGGTGTTCGCCAGGGGACCTCTCCCCTCCCAAAAATTTCCCCCCCTCCTGTAACCAGCGGTTGGTGCTCTGGTCCCACTGCAACACACACACACACACACACACACACATACACAACGTTCTCACAAGAGATACCATATCATCCGCAGGGTCATTCTTATCCTCTTCCTTCTCCAACGCATACTTCAGCACGAAATCCAATCGTGCCCCCGACTGCTGCACAATCTCCTGAGCAGTGCACAACGCGTTCCGCACTGCCCGTAGCAGTGTACATTGCGGCGCTCCGATCGGACGGATATGCCCTCTACAACAGCCGTTCCGGGGCTGCCAGAAAGACACCTTCCACAGGTGTTCGGCTTGGAACGGCCGGCACCGGGTGCACGCGCCGGACCGTCGCCCAGGGGGGAGCTGGAGGAACGCGGAGGGTGTTCATACGCCCGCTGCAAGGTGGGGCACCGCCTGCTCGGCAATGCCTCGTGTCGTGCCCCGCATATACACGGCACGATGACTGATATGCGTGTATGCGCAACGCCGGCGGGAGAGGGCGGTGTGGCCCTGGTCAAATACTTGTCAGACCTCTTGCACCTCTTGTGCGCCAAGTTAGAGGAGAACCAAGCACGCCACCAAAGAGGTTCGCTGGGAACTGCCGACGGTTGGTGGTCCACCGCGGGCGCTTAGCGGCCAACGGCCGGCGGTTGCGGCGGTTGACCGCTAACCGCCGCCTTGGGAGGGGGGGGGGGTATTTAAGGGCTGTCCTTTCCACGGGTTTCCAACCGCTTCAATTCGTTTCCAAACATTTCTAAACGATTCCAGGCCCCAGAAACAAATTCTTCCAAGCGCTTCGAAAATTCTATTGCCTTCGGCAGTGCACCTCGAAGAGAGGCTGATAGACAGCCAATCAGTCAGTTAGTCAGGCAGTCAGTCGGGCAAGCAGGCAGGCAGACACGCAGACAGAAACACGCAGTTTGGGTTTTTGCAGCGACGGACTCGGCTACAAGCAGTGAGGAACCCATTGTACACCAGAACAGTCATCGGCCGAGTGCTAAAGCACTCGGCCGCCAACAACCAGGTCGGCGGTCCAATGCCAGGCTGACCGCTGGCTGCACCGGCCTGTGTCAGGTTTGCTGTACCTGACCCTCGTTCAAATCCCTCTGAGCACAAACCTTTGACCCCAACCCCAACCCCCCCACCCCCCCCCCACCCCCCAACAAGTGACATCCAGTTCCATGGGATAGAGGCCTCAGACCCCCTCAAAAACATGATTTGGGGGATTGTCTTGTTGGGCAAAATAATGAGTTTAGAAGGGGTTGGACATCCAATATCATGCCTTGGGGTATGCTACGCGACCGACCCCCAAAAAGGGGGGGGGTATACGATGCACACGCCTGCGCTGGATCTGACAACCTCCCTTCGAGGGGATTGTCCAAACGTTGCCATTCGTTCCCAAACGTTCCTGAAGGTTTCCAGGCCCCAGAAACAAACGTGTCCCCATGCCCCGGGGGGGCGACTAGAAACCGGTGCTGATGCGACACCCCCCCCCCAGCTATCCGCCAAAACTTGCGGGGGGGGGCCGGGGCGGGGGGGCAGTTGGGGCGGGGGGGGGGGGGGGTATTGGCAGCTTGACCGGGGGGGGGGGGGGTGCACCCAACCCCCTACTACCACATGCATACCTCAAGGGGGTGTCTGGGGGCATGGGGGTATAGAGGTATGTATGCGATAATAGCGATATCTTGTCTTTGCCGGGAAGAAAGTCTTAAGGGTCTTAAGGACCAAAGGCATAGTACCCCCTTCAACGAAGCATGGGACAAAAAATTTGGCGCCGTTGGCGCCATGGCCCCTGCACCGCAATCTTTCAAAACTTGGGGGGGGGGGGGGGGGGCTGGATGGTGTCGCATACAAGGACCGGGCCCGCCCCCCCCCCCCCCCCCGGCTTCCAAATCTTCGTCAAAAAGCAGCCTGACATCGCGGTACCTCCACCACATCCCTGGCCCACACTGCGACCGTCCACAAACGCGGTGCCGGAAGCGCAGAACACACCACAAGCGACTGCGCACTGGACCGCAGATCCGCGGTGATGCTCTGCAAAACGCTCTTGTCCAACGCCGGAAGGCCAGAGGACGGGGTCTCCTGAGCGATACACACGCATCGCGTCGCGCCGGGGGCCGTCGGTGGTACGGTACGACTGCGACGCACGTCACACGGTGCCCACCTCCGGGGCCCCTGCGACCTCCTCCCACTCAACACGCGTCACCGGGCGCCCTCCCTCCCAATCCCCTGCAACGCCCGTCACAAGGTGCCCCCCTCTCAGTCCCTCAACGACACAAGTCACAGTGCGGGCGGGGGGGTTGGGTTGGGTTGGGCTGGCAGCCTCATGCAGGAGCAGGCCCTCGGGTGTGGGCGTCCTTCCCTGCCCCACCACGAGGCTGAACTACCTGACTGTCCGGTTCCAAGGCCGAGCGGACTATTGACAGCCACCAGACCCCACCGAAGCACAGGTGGGCGGAAGATACCGTCGTCCTGTGTGTAGGCGCGCGCGCGGGCCGGGCGTGGGCAGGGCTGCAGGGTGCTGGGCACGCGGGGCATGGTGCCCTGGCTGTCCACAGCGCATGTCAGGTCACACGGATTTGCCGCGCCTGGCCCACAGGCGGGGGGGGGGGGGGCGGGATTGCGGTCAGGGAGCGCCAAACCCAATTGCGAAACATTGCGGAAAACTGCGGGAAAATCGCGGTGCGGGAGCAACACTTCTGCGCAGGGGAGACACAGGGCGCCGACGAGCACGTAACGTGCACACGCACAAAGCAATCGCGGGAAAACCGCGGGAAAATGCGGAAAGTTGCGAAATTGCGAACAATTGCGGGCCTCAGCCCCTCCCCCCCCCCCCCGCACAGTGTCGCGAGCTCCGAGTCCCGCTGGCGATGGGAGGTCCATGATCACCACGTCCGCCACCTCCAGCGACGCGGGCAAGAACTCCTCGACCTCCGCGGGCGTCGCGCCGAACGCCCTCACGGCCCCCGGCTGCGCGAACCGCAGCAGCTGCGAGACCACGAGGCGCCGCGCCACCGCCGAGTCGTCGAGCACGTGGTACACCAGCCCCGGGGCACGACGGGCCTTGCCCCGGTCCCTGTGCCTCGTGCAACGCGAGTTGGGGCAGACACGCCAAGCGCAAACGCACCGCGGGACGTTCCTTAACGGGGGGGAAAGGGGAGGGGGGGAGTCGAGGCGTCCGATGTCAGGGGCGGAAAAAAAGGGCAGCCAACGAGCGTAGTAGGCTGGTCAACTGGGGGCTGGCAGCCAATGACCCGGTGCTGTTGGTGGGGGGGCAACAAAATGGATGGTAACCGGCAGTTTTTGGCGGTTAACCGAAAAAGGGTTGGCCACCACCGGCCCCGGGTGTGCACGTTCACCGAAAAAACAAGTCAACTGGGGGTCGTTGAGGAACCATCTGATGTCCCAAGGGCCAGGGCAGACGTGCGACCCCACACGATCCTGGACACACACGGCACAAAGCGTACCGGGGTGGCGGGCCAGGCCCTACTGCACAGCTCCACGCGCAGCAGCTTGAAGACGAATTGAAGCACCAGCCCAAGTTCGCAGAAGGGGCGCTACAAGCGAAGTCATGTGGTGGGGACGAGCATGGCAGCCCAACACCGCCGAAGTCGGGCGAGGCAGGGCGGGGCGGGGCAGGGCGGAGGGCGGGGCGGGACGGGGCGGGGCGGGGCGGGGCGGGGCGGGACGGGGCGGGACGGGGCGGGGCGGGGCGGGACGGGGCGGGGCGGGCGAGGCGGGGCGGGACGGGGCGGGCGGGGCGGGGCGGGGCAGGACGGGGCGGGACGGGGCGGGGCGGGGCGGGGCGGGACGGGGCGGGACGGGGCGGGGCGGGGCGGGACGGGGCGGGACGGGGCAGGGCGGGGCGGGGCGGGGCGGGGCGGGGCGGGGCGGGACGGGGCGGGACGGGGCGGGACGGGGCGGGGCGGGGCGGGACGGGGCGGGGCGGAGGGCGGGGCGGGACGGGGCGGGGCGGGGCGGGGCGGGGCGGGGCGGGGCGGGGCGGGGCGGGGCGGGGCAGGGCGGGGCGGGACGGGGCAGGGCAGGCGAGGCGGGACGGGGCGGGGCGGGGCGGGGCGGGACGGGGCAGGGCGGGACGGGGCGGGGCAGGGCGGGGCGGGGCGGGGCGGGACGGGGCGGGACGGGGCGGGACGGGGCGGGGCGGGACGGGGCGGGGCGGGGCGAGGCGAGGCGGGACGGGGCGGGGCGGGACGGGGCAGGGCGGGACGGGGCGGGGCAGGGCGGGGCGGGGCGGGGCGGGGCGGGACGGGGCGGGACGGGGCAGGGCGGGGCGGGGCGGGGCGGGGCGGGGCGGGGCGGGGCGGGGCGGGACGGGACGGGGCGGGGCGGGGCGGGGCGGGGCGGGGCGGGACGGGACGGGGCGGGGCGGGGCGGGGCGGGACGGGGCGGGACGGGGCAGGGCGGGACGGGGCGGGACGGGGCAGGGCGGGGCGGGGCGGGGCGGGGCAGGGCGGGACGGGGCGGGACGGGGCGGGACGGGGCGGGACGGGGCGGGGCGGGACGGGGCGGGGCGGGACTGGACGGGACGGGGCGGGGCGGGGCGGGGCGGGACGGGGCAGGGCGGGACGGGGCGGGACGGGGCGGGGCGGGGCGGGACGGGGCGGGACGGGGCGGGGCGGGACGGGGCGGGGCGGGACTGGACGGGACGGGGCGGGGCGGGGCGGGGCGGGGCGGGGCGGGGCGGGACGGGACGGGACGGGGCGGGGCGGGGCGGGGCGGGGCGGGGCGGGGCGGGACGGGGCGGGGCGGGGCAGGGCAGGCGAGGCGGGGCAGGGCGGGGCGGGGCGGGGCGGGCGGGGCGGGGCGGGCGGGGCAATGCGCAACACAGCACAGCACAACACAGCACGGCACAGCACAGCACAACACGGCGCAGCACAACACGGCGCAGCACAACACGGCGCAGCACACCACAACACAACACAGAAGAGAGCCAAGCAAGTGAAGAAGATCAACACCAATGGATGTCCCCTTGCCTAGAGTACACCGCTGAGGAGAGCAGCAACGAGTTCAACGACAACGCTGTCTGGTACACTTCCGCCGCCGGTTACAGTGACAACCGCCACTAGACCGTGAGCTGTGCAGGCAGTGGATGGCGCACCAGGTCCGGCCCGGAGCGCGGCGGTGCGGAGGCCGAAGGGGGGGGCACGGCACAAAGGCAGCGCCACCAACGCGCCGCAGCCAGGGCAGGCGCACGCCCCTCCCCCCGGCCGCACGGAACCCGCAGCCGCCACAAAAAGGCAGAGCAGCGGGGACTAGCAGCCACACACGACACAAACAGCCCCCCGGTTTACCTGTACCGTGGGTAGACATCCCGGCCTTTGCCTTGTGGTAACAGCGCCTTCGGCACACCATACCACACCATGCCACATCGTGCCTCAGCTAATGTCGCCCCAGACGGCGTGACCAAAGCCCCCTTTTGATGGGGAAGCCCTCGGACCTCATACCATCCTCAAGCGCTCATAACAACGCCGTTGCATTGACGTGGGGGTGCTACGTAAGCGAGCCGTACCTGTGCACAGTCTTTGCCCAGACGACGGATGAAAGTCGAATAGTGTGAGGCATGCGCTCTGTAGTATTGACCCTGTGCACAGCGAACGTCTGTAGAGCACTGGCACATGGCGTCCAGGCGTTGCGAGGAGCCGAGCAGACACACCCGAGCGAAGGGGGTCGGCCCCCGGCAGAGACCAATGGCAGATGTCACATGTACCAAAGCCCCTGGGCCCTGAATAAACCGGCTGCGGCGTATCCCCCCCCCCCCCCACACACACACCCGGCGAGGGCGAGGGCGAAAAAGCACTGAAAATGTCCTGTTGCATGGCGAAGGGGTGGTTTGCGCGCACCGTGAGGGGACACGAGCAGTGATAGCACAGGCATCCACGCTCACCGCCACGACGGCCAGCGGATAGCACACTGCCCAACGACGGGCTAACGAACCCACCTGTGTGACATTCCGTCTAGTTGTTGTTTCTTTACGGGGCCCTGGACGGTCACCCGTTCTTCCCTTCGCATGTTGCGTCGGGTCGCTGCTTTCTGTCGGCCGCTGCGGCCGGTGCTCTTGCTGGTGTCGTTTCCGCGTTCGCGGAGCCCAGTAGTTGGTGTGTTGGGACTGTGCTGGATGTGGCATGGTGTGCCGTTTGTGTGTCAGCGGCGCCCAATAATTGGCGTATTGAGGATGTGCTGGTTGTTGCCGGGGTCGTTTGACTGTTTTTGCTGTCCACACACCTCTGCCCACAGGCCGTCCATAGCCTGCCTCGCGGTGTTTCTGTGCGGCCCAGGTGCCCTGTTCCTCCACGCGCTGTCCGGGCCGTCCACCATATGTCCTTTTTCCCCTCACAGTTGGTCTGCCCCTGATGGGCTCCCGCTCCTTTTGCGCAAACAGCCCATCTGGGCTGCGGGAGACACCCCCCACCTGATGCCGGTTGAGCAGGGGTTGCCCTGGCACCCGGTAGCGACGCGGTTGGCTGGCCAAGCCATCCCCTTTATTGTCGCTGCCTCCCATGCGCATGCTCCACCATTTGCTCCATTCTGGTTCCCTGTTCCCGCCGTTCTGGTAGCCTCTCCTGCCTTGCTGTGCCCCTCCTCCTTGTCTAGTGTGCCCGCCCTTGTCCCCCTTGGTGTGGCTCCGCGTTTTGTGTGTCTGTGTTGCTCCTCCCCCTGTCTGGTGGCGCTGCTGGGTGCCCATGTCGCGCACCCCTTCCTGTCCCACCCGCCTGCACCCCCGTACGAGGATTTCACATCTCCACACAACGTGGACTGCCCCGTGCCCGGTTGGCTGTTCACGGCCCTGTTGCCACCCCCGTGGCGGGCACCTCCCGGCGCGCGGGGCGCAGCCCCCGCTCTTGTGGAGTACGTGGGCACCTTGTAGAGGGAGGGGGGGTGTTTGCTGATGGATCGCTCGGCGTGCGCTGCATTTGGTGGTTGCTGCAGTGCTCGCACCTCATGGTTCCCTTGTGTCTTGTTGTGTGTCCTGTTGGGGCTCGTCTCACTGCCGTGTGTAGGGCGGCCTTGTGCCCAGCTGTTTTGCTGCATGCGTTCCTCCCAGTTTCGGGCTCTTTCTTTTTCTGCTGGCATCCTCACTGCTTCTGGTGTGCGGCGCCAGGGGGGTAGCATGTCGCTCCTTGCATCCCATTGTGGCTGTCAGGTTGTCCCACTCGCAGTTGGGTGGTGGAAGGGGCACCAGGCACTTTTGCACATGTCTCCAAATCTACAAACTGACCTGTCACTGGTGTTTGTGGGGGTTGTTCTGGGGTGAATGTGTTGCGTTGTTGCTCTTTTGCTTTCTGGGCTGCTGAGGGGCTCCCCGTTTGAGGACTTCACTCCGGGCTGTCCACGCCTCGGAGCTAGGGACTCGTGTGAGTCCACCCCCTGGTTGGTCGTGTGCAGTGACCACCAATGGTTTGGACGCTGTGTCTCATAAGCGTGCCCAAGGCCCTTGCATTAGGCCTCGGTGACAGAACTTAGCTACTCGCGGGCAGTACATGTTTTAGGTCGCTGCCCAATGGACAACCGCGTAGCCGGCTGCCAACCCCCCGCAGGGGCGACCCCCTTACTTAGGGTTGGGTTGCCTTCTCCTCCCGGTGTGGTCGGGATGGTGATGGCTCCCGGGAGTGCATCAGGGAAGCATCCCTTCTATGTTGTGTGTAAGTGTGGCCTTGGTTGTTGCGTGTGTGGTGGGCGCCGTGTTGGCATTGGGGTGTGGGGTCTTGGGCTCTTGGTGGTGCTCCCTGTGCGTGCCTTGTTTGTGGGCGGCGGTGGCTGTGTGTGGGTGAAGTGCCCGTGTGGTGGGTTTGGCTCCCACCCTGGGTGTTGGGTGTTTGGCTGGTGTTGGTGGCCCCATATCTAGTCCCCTGGGTGACTCATTTCAGCAGAATGCTCAATAAGGCCGGGGCGGTACTAATTATGGGGGGGGACTAATTTCGGGCGGGTGAGTGTCACCTGTGATCTTCCCCATTGTGCAGTTTTCCTTTCTGTTGGCTGCATGTTTCTTCATGTTCGGTTTGCTTGGGAGGCTCAAGGGGGGACTAATTTCAGCAGACTGCTTAATAGGGCCAGGGGGGGGACTAAATATTGGGGGGGACTAAATATTGGGGGGGACTAAATATGGGGGGGGACTAAATATGGGGGGGGGGGGACTAAATATGGGGGGGTGACTAAATATGGGGGAGGGGGCTCATTCAAACGCACAATTCTCACCAAATAAGGGCCGAACGGCGGGTCCTTTGATCGGGTCTGGCGGCAAACCCCCACACAGCCCCAACCCGCAGTCGAAACCCCGATCTTCCCCACACGGGCGGCCTCCACATACCCGGTCCGTCCTGCGGTCTTCGGGCATCGACGCCTCCTCCTCGGACCCCTGAGCACACGGAAGCACGTTGCTGCACCCGGCGCACCCCCATGAGATGGGGGGGCGGGGGGGGGGGGTCACCTCCACCTTTTTTTTGGGGGGGGTCCAACAATGGGCAATATGATCCGCGTGGGACTGACTCAAATCAGGGAGGGCGGGGGGGATGCGGTGGGGAAGCGTCAAAGCCAATTGCGGAAAGAATTGCGGTGCCGTTACCAAACCGCCCCAAGCCTCAAGGAGCAACGGGGACACACAGGGCACCAACAAGCAGGCAAAGTGGACAAGCAAAAGGTAGTTGCGGGAGACTGCGAGAACTTGCGAAGAATTGCAAAATTGCGGGAAATTGCGAAAAGTTTCAACCCCCTCCACCCCACCCCCACTGCTCAAATCTAGCTTCAATTTCAGTCAGTTCTGAAGTTTGGTTTTTTGCTTCTGCATTGCATGGCAGTGTGGAGCCTGCACAAGGCTTAGGCGGTTTGCTTCGTGTTCGAGGAGACTGTTCAGCATCCAGCAATCCTTACTTAGTCTCATCCTGCTCCGAGCACAACACCGGGGGTGTTGTGGTGCGTCCACCCCACATTCCCCTTCCTCCCATGTTCAGAAGGCACCGCTTTGTTGTTTTGGGGGGGGGGGGCACCAGACGTTCAACGAGTGTGACTTCCGTTAGCACGCGGGTCACGCATTTTTAGGGAATGAATGGGATTCACGGGAAATGTCGGGGGACTCCCGGGGGCGTCACGGGGACCAGTTGTGTGTGTGGACACGGGCACTGTTTGGTTTGGTAGTGCCGGTGATCCCCAGATACTTTGGCGGACGCACGGTGCTCCCCCGGACTGTCAGCCCGTCCCAAAGCGGGTCCCAAAGCCCTCCTTGTCTGCGTACGCCACTGAACTCCCACACACAATTCCCAAGGAAACGTATGAACAACCGAATCCCACGCTCTCTCTTTTGAGCCGTAGTCTGCGTTCAGCAACACAGCGGTGAGGGCAGGTCTGGGACACCCACATTGCGTTGCGGTGTGATACGCTGTGTGTGACTGGGGGCAGGGGGGATGGTAGACAGGGGGGGGGGGGGTGGCACAAGGCCTCGGTATCTATTTGTTTGCCTTTGGCGGCGCCTATTGGCCTCTCACCACTGCTCATTCTGACCCTCTGTGGGTCCGAACGTGTTTTGGTTGTGTCAACGGAGCCTCCGGATGACTTGTCCTGTTTGACTACTCCGGGGGTCGGCCGTCCCAGAGACGGGCTGATGCCCGTGCCATTGACCAGGTGCATCCAGACGCACACTCCGAGTCCATGCTGGGGGGGGGGGTGATGCAGCCGTCTGGCTAGACCCCCTCCCCCGTTTTGGGGGGCTCTCTTGAGCCCCCTCCCTCGAGTGTTCGGGGGCTGTGTTGACCCCCCCCCCGCCCCCCTCCCCCCCAACTTCCCCAGGCATCTAGGGACAACACACCACAGCATCACGGACACTACAGCATTACACACACACACGCGCGCACACACACACACAATGTGAGGGAACCCAATGAACTAACGACCCCAAGCACCCACTGTGGATGAGCACAACAGGGCAGGCGAATCACAGGGCACTGGTCTCCAAACACCTTATAAGGCCATCATATTGTAGAAAGTCATGTGGCTAGGCGCCTTTCTGGAGGGAGGGGTGGGACGTGGGAGGGTATCTCTAATGTTCTTGAGTCACAGGCTCCCGTCCTACCCATTTGCAGACTAGCCGGGGAGAGGAGAGAAGCAAGTCGAGTACACACACACACACACACACACACACACACCGCACACACCAGTGTCACACACAGACACCGGCTGCGCCCCTACCACCGTTGTGCCGTGCCCAAAGCGCTTTTGTGAGGTGCCGCGGGGTCGGCGCCTAACCCATGCCCTGCGGACCAGCATCGTCCGGTTGACCTGGCCCGGCCGCCGTCCACATCCAGGGCTTGCCTTCTGTGCGATCGGTTTGGTTTCAGTTCCAGCAAACGGGGCACATGCAATGCCGCCCCGGGTGCTCCAAGCCCTGGCGGCCCTTTGGGATCTGACTTGCAGCGATAGCCCTGCCGATGTTAAGGGTCCCATACCATCTTGAGCCATGCACAACATCGTTGCTCCAGTTCCACGCCCTGGCGGGTTTGGAATTTCAGAGTGAGTTGCCCGAAACATGCAGCAGCAGTGACCGTCGTTTCACCAACGATATCCCCCCAGCTGGTGGGCCTGCGCATTGCAGGAGTTCCACTGCCCACCGTCCCCAGGCGGTGTGGCAGTGCATTGCAGGAGTTGCACTGCCCACTGCCCCCAGGCAGTGAGGCGGTGTGTTGCAGTCGTTGCACTGCCCACTGCCCCCAGGCAGTGAGGCAGTGCATTGCAACTGACGCGTAATTTCAATGTGTACCACGGCAATGTAACGTATACAGGCTGACAACGACACAATGTATGCACCTAATGTCTATCCGAACACATAGAGTGTGCGTCCAGCGATAGAATGTGTCTGTCCAGTTGGGATACACCCTTTGTGTTGTTCGGATCGACATTTGTATTGGTGGTATAAATCCGTTGCATTGTGGGGTTGCACAGGCTGCGATTGCTGTGATGCACACCGGAAACACACTCTGTGTGAGGATCCTGGGATACACAATGCACAGCACGTAGTTTGTGTTGTTACACAAAAAGTGGATCCCAAGAATGCAAACAGTTTTTCCCGACCGTGAAAACCTATGTATCTCACCAATGCGCATTGACCACCGGCCTACTGGCCCACACCCGGGCTCATGGTGGTGCATGGTGCACGAATGCATGATTTGAATCACTGGGACAGGCGTTGTGTTGGTGCCATAGAGTCTGTATTGTGAAGACAGGGCTCTAGACTGTGGAAATACACAGCGTGCGAGTGGCATTGAAGCCGGGGGGCGTCCAAGTGCCTCAACAGTACAGTCTGATGTGCTGTGCACAAGATATGCCCAGTCTTGGATGCGAGGTCCTTCCGGACCTGGGGGTATCTCAGAGAAAATGGGTGGGGGGTAGGCCCTGAGGAATGTACCCCCCCCCCTCGTGTCAGAACAACGGTAGGAGAGGCCTCCGCGCCTTTTGGACCCATGGAATTTGGCAGCGCCATTTTCTTCTTTTGTTGTCCACGAAGATCCACTTTTTTCTGTGATTTGGGCCTGCGGATGGTATTCCGGGGATGCTGGCCCCTGTCCTGCCCAGAGTTTTGCTTAGGGGGGGGGGGGGGGGCTGTAGGGGGGACCCCCCCTCAGGAGACCCTGAGTTGTTAGAGGCGCCGAAGGCGCCGAAGAAATTTTTTGGCCTAAACTGACTTGCGCCGAAGGCGCCAGAGAAGATTTTTGATTGGCTGAAGACCTGGAGAAAAACTTGCTCAATCACTTAAGGGGGGGGGAGTCCGAGGGGGGGTGGGTGGGTGGTGTCAGACCCCCCGCCAAGCCCCCCACCCCAAGAGATGCTGAGTTGTTAAGCAAAACTCTGGTCCTGCCACTTGTTGGCCCTCCCTTGTACATATCATGCCTCATTCCACTCCTTGGTTCAATGGCACATGAACGGTGCGGTAGTGGTGGTCTTATCGCTTGCGTCTTCTCACGCACTGTGTCGGAACAACAGAAGGTTTCGTTTCCGTTACATTTTGGTTTATAGCATCGTTCTTGCCTGGGGGGGGGGGGGGTGCACTCCCTGCGGGCCACGGACTTTGTGTTCCTGGGATACTTTCTGTGTATTGTTAGGATACTCACTTTGTACTGTCGGGGCGCACACTTATTGTTGCTTCTACAGACACCGGATCTGCAGTCTCAGCATTGTTAGGATACACACGATGTATGTTTGAGATCCAAATATGTCGAAATACACACTATCTCTCCGTGTCCTTTGCAGATGCACAATTTGCATTGTAAAGCTCCACAGTTTGTATTGTTAAACGGCACATTTGGTATTGATGGGCCAGACACTTTGTACTGGTGGAATACCAATTTGCAAACGGGACACCAACTTCATATTGTTGAGATCGACACGTTGCAACACTGAGGTACACAATTTGACTTGCGGGGCACACTTTTCATTGCTGGGACGCACAATTTCAATGTCGGGATACGCATTTGGCATCGTCAGAATGCACCCCTTTGCATGCGGTGCGCACCCAACAACGCGAGGTGTGTGCCCCGCCAATGCAGAGTGCTGATGCATTGCGTATCCCGGCAACACAAAGTGCGGATCCCGACGATGCAAAGGGGGCATTGGTGCGACCGCAATGCACAGCGCCGGGCGCACAAGGCGCAGGGCCGGCGGGTGCGCGGGGAGGCTTGGCTGAGACCGGCGGGGCCCGCGGTGCACGGGCTTTGCTGCGGCGGTCCGCATGAGGCCTCTTTGGAGCCCCCCCCCCCCCCCCCGCGACGAGAACGTGCTGCGGACCCCCGGGGCGTAACGCGAGAGACCGCAGCGGAGTCCTCCCGAAAAACTTACGTGGGGGTGGGGGTGGGGGCCTTGGAGCCCCTTTTGCAAACCCCCCGCCCGCAGGAGGGGGCTCCAGGGGCCGGCTCTCTTCTTTCCATGGTTTTCACGCATCTCCACAACCCCAAGTCAAAGGCCCCCGTGCAACAAGGGCAAGACACCAAAAGGCAAGTGTGTTCACTGAAGACCATCGAGCCTCACAGAAGCACGACGTTCCGGCACTTCCGGCGACCGGAACGGGGGGCGGGGGGGCGGGGGCGGTTGTGCCTTGTGAACATGCACTGCCCCCCTCCCCTTTGAAAACGTTGGAGGCATGAGTTCAGGCATTTGGATTGAGGAAATAAGAATTTTGCGGGGGCTCCAATGCCCCCCCCCCCCCCTCACCGGCCCAGGCTCCGGCCTGGGAGACCCACGGCACACCGCCGGTTCATTGTTGGACACACACGCAATGCGCACGGTCCCCACCGGAGATGAGCACCGCGCATTTCTGATTCCGGGGCCATGCGTGTTCGCTGCGGGTCTCCCCTCATCCCATCACAAGTGCTACGGGTCCCTCACAAAACGCCTCAAATCGCTCCTTTTGCGCTGCCGGTCCCGTGCCGTAGTGCCGCGGCCGTTGAAGCGAGGCAGGCGTTGTGCACCACCGTGCAGGCCCCACTGCAGACGAAACTAAACCCGCTCTCCCTCTCCCTCTCCCTCTCCCTCTCCCTCTCCCTCTCCCTCTCCCTCTCCCTCTCCCTCTCCCTCTCCCTCTCCCTCTCCCTCTGCCTCCCGCTCTTGCTCTCCCTCTCCCTCTGCCTCTGCCTCTCCCTCTCCCTCTCCCTCTGCCTCCCGCTCTCGCTCTCGCTCTCCCTCTCCCTCTCCCTCTGCCTCTCTCTCTGCCTCTCCCTCTCCCTCTCCCTCTCCCTCTCCCTCTCTCTCTGCCTCTCTCTCTCTCTCTCTCCCTCTCCCTCTCCCTCTCTCTCTGCCTCTCCCTCTCCCTCTCCCTCTCCCTCTCCCTCTCCCTCTCCCTCTCCCTCTCCCTCTCCCTCTCCCTCTCGCTCTCCCTCTGCCTCCCGCTCTCGCTCTCGCTCTCCCTCTCCCTCTCCCTCTGCCTCTCTCTCTGCCTCTCGCTCTCGCTCTCCCTCTCCCTCTCCCTCTGCCTCTCTCTCTGCCTCTCTCTCTCTCGCTCTCCCTCTCCCTCTCCCTCTCCCTTTCCCTTTCCCTCTGCCTCTCTCTCTCTCTCGCTCTCCCGCTCTCGCTCTCCCTCTCCCTCTCCCTCTCGCGCTCTCTCTCTCGCTCTCCCTCTCGCGCTCTCCCTCTCCCTCTCCTTCTCCCGGAACGAGCACCAGCGGACTCAGCCTCAGTCGAGCGATGCCCCGCCAGCCCCCACCAAAAAGGAGCCCCTCGGGAGCGTCGCTCTACCCTGTCCCATGACCTGTCATTCTTGTTCGGCCATCACCGCCACACGTGCGGTACTGTCCCACAACAGCACCGCAATACACTTGCTAAATGGCAGTCATGTCCCGTCGTAGTGTCAGGGAACCTCCGAAGCCTCTCTCTACTGCGCTGGTCCGGGTAGAATCCCGGTAGCGCCGCTACGGCTCAAAAGATCTCTGTGGCCTCCGAGGAATGCAAAGCTCTTCCCCCCTCCCGCCCGGAAGTAGCGACTGCCCCAAACGTGTGTGAATTGACGTGCCACAGTCATGACGTGATTCCAGTTACCCGAGCCAAAAGGATTGCTGCGGTGCTGTGCAGCCCTTCACATGAAGTGTGGCAGTGGAACGGTGTCCCGACGGCGCAACAACAACAACCGCTCCTTGTCCACTGCACGTGGCACAGGGGCGGATCAGAGAGGCGTCACATGGCAAAAGGGTCAGCCTGCGGTCGTTTGACAAAGGGCCAGCGTGTCGCCAAATGGCAGTCAGCCAATCAAACTCTGAGCTCTCCCAAATGACCATCGCAAAGCAGGGCATGCACTGCCGCCTGCGACGGTGCGGTGTGACAGGCTCTGCCCCTGCCCCTGCCCCTGCCTCAGCCCCAGCCCCTGCCCCTGCTCCTACTCATGCTCTGGGTTTTCGGAACGACCCCTCTTTACCAAATTGATGGCTCTGACTGGGGGCTGGGGGATAGTCCGTGGGGGGGGAAATATGAATCCACAAATTCTGGTGCGACAAAATCTGTGTCACTCCTTAAAAGTGAGCGAACAAATGATGGATGATCCCCAGTAATTGCTCATGAGAAACAGTGGGCGCTTGCTGTTATTACCAGCACAAATCCTTAAAAACACCGAACAAATTGCGTACAAAATTTTCGTACGGAATTTGAATCACAGAAATTCCAGCTTCTACAATCCCCCCCCCCCGGGGGGTAGTGCTGGAATGACAATTTGCCTCTTAAAACAAAACAAAAGCGAATCAGGAAGCAGCAGCCCCAGCCACAACATCTGCCACACGTCACAAGCTCGGTCCATCAAACAAAAAAAACGACCACTGCCTTACCGCAGGTGCATGCCTCCCACGAAAAATTGCAAATCCCTCACCCGCGGACTCTTTCACGGCAACAAACGCACGGCCCTGCCCATCATCGACCGTCGGTGCGGGCGCCATGCAGCGTTTCTCCGAACGCCAACCTCGCGCCCCACGATCCAATACACGTGTGCCGTACCCGTCGGTCTGTGACCAGTGAAAAGGGGGTATACCGCCAGGACGCACACTCCCGAAGGGCCCCCCCCACTTCGGGTAGAGCATGTGCCCGCGGACTTGCCGCTGGCGTCCGGCACCTCCGACGTGACCGGGGCGGAGCTCGGTCCTCCTGAGCCGAGCACGGTCCGCAGTGGACTGTCGCTGAGGTCTGGATGTGGACGGGGGGGGGGGGGGCATCACCGAGTGGCTCATCAAACGGGGCCAGTTCTGAGCGAGATGCCATTTCCCGGCCGGACATGAGTGTCTGTGTGCCCCCCCCCCCCCCCCGGCGGCCCCCCCGGCCATTCCAATACTTCCCTGTCCCCCACCCCCCCCCCTCTTCTCCCATTCAACACCCAGTCCCCCTCGTCCGCAGCCGGTCGGCCGCTGGGCTCATTAGCGGCCCTTCTCGGGCCTGCCCATCTGCAAGACACCCCCCGATCCGCCCCGCGGGCCACGGCCAAAGCGGTGCCCGGCCGCCTCCGACGGAGGGCGCCTGCCGAGCACTCACACGTTCGCCGCGAGGCCGTCGGGGGTGAACGTGAGGAGCATCAGGTCCGAGGCGGCGATGACGTTGTCGCTGCCGAAGCTTTCTCTGCGCGAACGGCCGCGTGCGGGGGCCGGAGGAGGACAGGGGGCGCCTTTGGAGGTGGGGCCAGAGATGCGTTGGAAAGGGGGGAGGTACCCCCCCCCCCCTCCAGGACGCCAAGCCTACGCCCAGCCACTGTCTCCCTGACGCCAAGTGCCCGCTTCAATGGCATTCGTAACCGACAGTAACCGCCCCCAACCGCTTCGGCAACCTCCTCCAACCGCCTGCCTAACCGCCTTTGGGGCCGCCTTTCAGGTCCCTTCCCTTCCAATGCATCCCTGGCTGGGGCTTCAAGATCCGGCCGCCGGTGGGCGGTGCTCACGAGGGGGGGGGGGGGGTACGGGGGCGGCGGAGATGTGCCGCAAGGGCCCCTCCGGGTCCAGCCCGGCGGCGGTGACCCCCCGAGTCCTCGCTTGAGGGGGAGAGGGTCGGCCCGAGGTGAGGGATCGGGTGTAGAGGGGCCCTTCCAGCCCCGGCCCAGCCCCGGAAACACCCGAGTCCTCACTTGAGGAGGGGTAGGGGTGGGCCCGTGCATCGAGTTCCCCGCAGCTGTTCCGTGGCTGCCCCCCCCCCCCCCCCGCGTCCCGCGAACGATAAAGGCCTCAACAAATGAGGTCCGAACCGCAGTGTTCGCTGGACACGCTGTTCGGTGCCCAATCAAGTCGGGCCCTAAACCCGGTGCCCCATGAGGCAGGTCCCAAAAAATGACGGTGCGAACGGGAGACCCACAAAACGACGTCCCCCCCCCCGGTGGGTTGTGCACGAGCAACCGACACCCTCTGCCTCCGGGAATCCCGAACCGGTGCGTACACCCGGAGGTACCAAACAGCACACTTCTTGCGCCTTCCTGCCTCCCCCGAAGGAACTCTGGGCTATGTCACGTGTGCACAGGCGGCAAACAGCACAAAAGCGCAGAAAGAAAATGGGCTCGTCAGTGGCCTATAAGACCAGAGGTACCTTTCTGTCACAGAACATGGGACACGAAGATGCCTGTGGGTGGGCCACAGATCAATGCAAAGCAGTGGATGCGCAGCGGTACGCCAATGGCCAATGGCCGACGCTAAGCTTTACCCACCGGACCTGTAACCTGCCCCCCCCCCCCCCACAAGAGCCACCCCTTCCCAACATTTTTGAACGACAGATGTTTGGGATGCGCAGGGGAACAGGCTCCATCCGCCCCCGCTCCCGCGTGTCCCTGAAAGCAAACAGTACGCTCTGAGCACAGGGGGAAGGTACCCCCACCCCCGTGTCCAACGAGTGCCTTGCCCAAAGAACAGCCCCTGCCCCTGCCCCTGCCCCTGCCCCTGCCCCTGCCCCTGCCCCTGCCCCTGCCCCTGCCCCTGCCCCTGCCCCTGCCCCTGCCCCTGCCCCTGCCCCTGCCCCTGCCCCTGCCCCTACCCCTGCCCCTGCCCCTGCCCCAACCCCCTCACAGAAGACACTGAAGTCTCCAGCGCCGTGCTCATGCCGAGCAGAGGCACCCACAGGCCAGGCACGGCCGGCGTGGGAAGGCGTGGGAAGGTCGCGGACAAAGAGACGGTGCCGCGACGGGCACGCGCACGACGGCGGAAGGCAAGGCACCGACGCCGTGCGGGTGGGGGGGCGGACCTGGCCTCTGTCACCAGCGGGGCCACCAACTCCGCTTCGGGCGTGGCCATGGCCGGATCGCGTCTCGCACACTTCCTGCACAACGCGCGCGACGCCGGAGCGGCACCGCCCCCGGGACAAGAGCGGGATCCCCTGGTCCTCACAGCGTCGAAGGGGAGCCCCAGGCATGCCCCTCGCCACAAAGCCACATCCATCCGCACAACATGACCACAAACCTGCGCTCCACCCGCACAAAGCCATACCTCATTACCGCAATGCCATGGGGAACGCTGATCCTGCGGCGCCTGCGGCGCGCAATTTCAGTAATCGTCGTGGAACGGAGGCAATCGTTCCCTTTGTGACCCGGACGTTGGAATGGGGAGCGGTCATCGCAACATTTTTGTCCGTTTTGAGTGTTGTGCCGCGCCATTGTGCCCGTTTGACCTCCTTCCTTCACCCAAACTTGAGGGAAATTGATGCGGTGGTGATTGCCCTAAAGCCAGCTGCCCTTCCCCTGCGGCGCGCAGGAGGCCTTCTCCAGGGGGGCAGGGAAGGGGGGGAGAGGGGGACGGGGCGGGAAGGGGGCGGGGGAGGAACGCGAGGGGGAGGGGGGTGAAGTTGGGGTTGCCGTGGGCATTGCGTGCGCTTGGCACACTGACCGCGGGAGCCGATTGTGCCTCGCCATTGACCCGCTTCCTTCCCCGAAAAAGGTGCTAATGACTCCGCAGCCAAGTGCCCGTCCCCTGCGGCGCGCAGGCGGCGTTCCCACACCTCCTCCCCCACAATGCCTCTCCAATACCGCACCCCTCCAACACCGAGGCATCCCCCCCCCTCCCCACAAAACCACACGCACCTGGGCATTTCCTCCGCGTCCGCAGCCTTTCTGGCGGAGCAAAAGCGGGTGCTGAAGTGGGTCAAGACGAGCCATTTGGCGCGGATGTCCTTCGCGAAGTGACCTGAGGAATGGGTGCGGCGAGAGAGAGAGGGGGGGGGGGGGGGCAGCAAAGCGTAGGGGCGTGCACCGATGGCAACGCAGAGCGCTTCAGTGGCGATGTCGCGTGCGGCCAGTACCATCCAGAGGCAGGCGGGTGCCCGACGGCACTGACATGTGCGTTGGCCGGTGACAATCACCCGATAACCGCCTGAAACCGGCGGAGGCAAGTGGTGACCATCCCACTTCACCGGCGTTGCCGCTTTGACGGGTACCTCCCGGTGGAGTGCCGGGGGGGGGGGGGGGCGAGCTCTGTCTGGGACAGGACCAGCGCACCTGCCATGCGGGCGGTGGAGTGCCCCTTCGGGACTGCGAGGTGATGCGTGGCGTCGTCAAAGGTGGACTCGTGCACCAGCACGTCGGCCCCGACCGCGAATGGCTGGATCTGGACGCTGTTGCAGGTGTCGCCCTGAAGACAGCGGGTCTTGTGCAGCGCCGTGCCGTGCGGTGCTGTGAAGTGCTGTGTTGTGCTGTGCTGTGCTGTGCTGTGCTGTGCTGTGCTGTGCTGTGCTGTGCTGTGCTGTGCTGTGCTGTGCTGTGCTGTGCTGTGCTGTGCTGTGCTGTGCTGTGCCGAAGGCGCTATTACCAAATGGCAAAAGGCCGGGATGTCTACCCAAGGGCAAAGGTAAACGGGCTGGGCTGTGTGTGTTGTGTGCGCGCTGTGTGTAGGTATGTGGCTCTTGGGCGGAGATCGGGGGAGGCCGGAAAAACCTGGCTGGCATCGCCGTGGCGGCCATCGTTATTCCAGGATCTCCCGCTGCACCCCTTCTCTTTCCGCTTGTTGGTGCTGGCGCAGCTCCTGCAACGCCCACGCCATGGTGCTGCCCTGGCCCAGGCGGGCCTTCAGCAGTGTGGTGCGCGCCTTCGCGTGAGCGTACCAGACTCTGATGGACTCCTCCACCACGTTTCGGATAAACTCAGTGCCAAGCGCGTTGGGCCCCGCGCACTCCAGGTGGGCCCGCTGCATGGAGGGGGTCCGCAGGGCCGCCGACCACTGCTCTAGGGCCGCCGGCTCCCACAGCTGGTGGCGCACTGGGGCCACCCGCCTGCCCAGCCTCCGGTCCAGCCACTCCGCGAGCCTTTGGCGGGCGGGCCCCCATACATGGGCCTGGGCCGAGCAGGCCCACAGGTGAGGCGCCGTTTCCGGCTGTGCCCCACAGAGGAGGCAGGTTGTGTCCAGCACCGTGTTGCGGTGGGAGGACTGGTGGGCCACGACAGTCATCGTAGGGATGTTGTCCATGCGGTGCGCCGTGATGTGGCGCTGCTGGTCCTTGTCGAACCAGTCTAGGGGGAGCCCTTCGCCCGGCATATAGTTCACCCCCCATCGGGCCTCATAGCCGGCCTGTGCCGGGATCGCGGCCCGATCCTGCAACCAGTCGCTCAGCGCCGACGGGGAGAGCTGACACTGGTCACGGTAGGGTACCGGGGGGAGGAAAGAGTACGGGCGCCTGAGGAGCCACGTCAGATCCACCTCCGGCGGCTCCTGCGTCGCCGCGTCCACTCGGACGTTGAGGTCCGTGATCCAATGTGATGGCGTGGTCAGGACATTGATGGCGGACTCGGGGGAGAGGCGCTGCCCTCGCAGGACAGTCGCGTAGAGGTGGTGTATGCCATCTCCGCAGTGGCCCCCCTCATAGTATGTGCGGAGGGCCCCCACCGCCGCTTCCGAGTCCGGTACTAGCCAGTAGACCCCCGGCTGTTGCGCTAGCCTGCGGACATAGGAGAGGAGGACCATTGCCTCTCCTTCCTGGGAGGTGCCCACTGCCGAAGCCACCTGGGCCTGGTAGCTCATAGGCCCGATCTGGGCCACCCCGGCCATCGCCATACCCCCGCGCGTTGTCCCCGCGTCCACCGCCACGACAGTGCCGCGGAGGGTAGCCAATGCCGGTAGGTCATGGAACCAGATCCCCGGCTGGGCCCTGGGGACCAGCACATTGGGGGGGTCGGCAGCCCGGCCATGTGGCGCCAGGAGGGCCAGGTCCCCGTGATGTTCCCTGAGGTGGGTTTGCAGGGCGTGGTGGAGCTCTGCTGGCACCGTGCCCACGGTGTCGATGGAGTAGTAGAGGGGCCCCTTGTTCGGGTGCCCTGGGCACTTGTGCGCTATACACTCCACCGGGTATTTGAAAAGAGCCACTGCCGCCGGGGCGATGGCTATCCAGGGGACAGGCGGCAACGCCGTAGTGACTGTCACGAGAGGGGCTCGCGACGCCCAGGCCCATTGCCAGTAGGCGTCCGTCGGGGGGGTAGCCAGCCACACGATGGTGGGTGCCTTGACCCCGGTGAGCTGCAGCTGGGCCAGGGACTGGTGGTGGTGGTCGCTCCACGGCCGAGCATGCAGGGGCGCGCCTACCTGCACCTGGATTCCCAGGAGTGCCACTAAGAGGCGGTGAAGCCGTGTATCGCTGGGCAGCGCGTCCTGGGGCTGGCGGCATACCCTGAGCTCCGGGATCCACCGCTCCTCCTCCATGGTATCCTGCATGGCTGCGGTAACCCGGAGGGGTTCTCCCCTGTGGTACACGGTCGTCTGGCGGGTAGTTTTGGCAGCCCGGCCACCTACGACCACGTCCGCCTGGTAGGCGGGCACGGCGGCCGGGACCCAGTCCTTGGGCGCCGCTTGCCACCGCGGCGGGGGCCCCTGCAGCAGGGGGACCAGGACGGCCGCATGGCGGGCCAGCCACGCCCGCAGTCCTGGAATTCCCTTGCGGGCCGGCGCCCGCTCCTTTAGGCTGCGTTCCCGCTGCACGCGGTGGTCCGCCGTGTAGAGGTCGCCCAGGTGGTGGTAGCCGAGGGCATGTACGGTCTCGTAGAGGACCGGGGGGACGACCACCTGTACGACGTCGCCATACGGGGTCGGGTACACCTCCACTTGGGGGGCAGGGGCCGCCGCTGCCCCCGTTCGGGGTCCCCCGGGGCCTCGTATCAAAATCGGGGTGGTCCCCGAGCAGGGGCCCGGCATCCACATGGGCATAGCCACCCCATCCACGACTTTCTGCAGCGTGGCGATGAGGTGCGGACACCTCGGGTGGTGGGTGTATTGCCCCGGGGTAAGCACCGCCGGGCATCCCCCCCGGAGCGCCTGGTGCGTCTGTAGGAAGTGGGCCTGGGAGTCTCGGAACTCCCTTTTGGCCCAGGACCCACTCTCTGACCACCGCGGTCTGCCATGAGTGTTCCGACCGGGTCAGGCCCTGACAGCCGTGCTCCCATGGCCCCCAGAGCGAGTTTGTGTGGGCGTGACGGGAGATGCCCGTCATATGTTTATACGCCCGGACCATGAGGGCGTCATTGGCCGCATGCACCCGGGGCGTGGGGCGGTACACGTTGGCCAGGGAGAGCAGTTTGCTCGGGAGTTTGGCCATGAGGACCATCATCGCCGCGTCCGGGGAGAGCCTCTGGGGGCGGAGTTGCCTCCAGACGGCCGCGCGGATCTCCGGCAGGTTTCGGGGCGCGACGGGCGTGCCCTGGAGATATATATGTCAGTCCCCATGTACCGTAGGACGCTGGAGGGCTGTATCTCCGGGGCCCCGGCCAGCGCCTCCTGGCGCTGGCCCGGGGTGTCCGTCGTCCACGCGTTGCCCAGATGGCGGGCTATCGCAGCCGGCGTGGGGGAGAGCAGGGGCTGCGGGTTGGACGTTGATCCTTGTTGGATTTTGCGGTCTAGGACATCCACCCGCAGGATCCCCTGATAGTAGGTCCGCTGTTCCAGCAGGACCCCTTGTATGGGGCGCGAGTCGCCCCGCTCTAGGATGACTATTGTGTCATCCACCCACATCAGTCCCGGAAAACGGAACGGCTCCACCGCATGAGTCCTGTACGCGATGTCTAGGAAGCGCATGAAGGGGAGCGCCGCCGTAGCTCCTGCATGAACCCCCTGGATCGTCCCCTGGGGGGTTCCCAGGAGTTGTGCCAGGGTGCTGGACTGCCAGGGGCCAGGGGGAGGGTGTACGAGAACCCCTCGGTGTGGGTGGCGAGGTGATCCGCCTCCTCCAGGCCCACCCAGGCCCCCACTATCGGGTGGATGTCCTGTGCGATCACGTCGAAATATTTCGCGAGGTCCGTGATCAGGACGTCCACAACCCGGTGCTGGAGTTTGGCCTGGTCCAGCTTCATGTGCACTGTGCGCACCACCTCTTGGAGGGACACCCCCCGCATGCCCCCCACGAGGAAGGGGCCCCCCAGGGCCCGTTCATAGATGGCCGTCGCCGTGGCGTAGAAGGCCGTGGGCTCCAGCTTCGACACGTGGGAGGATACAATTATCCCCCGGAGGTTCGCTTCCCGGACTGGTTGGTCCGGGTTCTTGAGGAGCAGGGTGACCCGTCCCCGCCGGCCCTCCGTGCGGCTGACCGGGGGGCTACGCACCACGGCGCAGAGGGTTCTGTGGTGCGCCTCCGGCAAGTGCCTGTACCATGTGATGGCGATGCATGCGTCCGCTTCGGGCAGGCGGAGGTCTGGACCCCGGGCCTTGCCGGACTGCACCTCCCACAGGTGGCGGGGTTGGACGTAGTCGCCGGCTGTGGTGTGCTGTGCTGTGCTGTGCTGTGCGGTGCTGCGCTGCGCTGTGCTGTGCTGTGCTGTGCTGTGCTGTGCTGTGCTGTGCTGTGCTGTGCTGTGCTGTGCTGTGCTGTTGCCGTGCTGTGCCGTGCTGTGCCGTGCCGTGCCGTGCGGTGCGGTGCGGTGCGGTGCGGTGCGGTGCCGTGCGGTGCGGTGCGGTGCTGTGCTGTGCTGTGCTGTGCTGTGCTGTGCTGTGCTGTGCTGTGCTGTGCTGTGCTGTGCTGTGCTGTGCTGTGCTGTGCTGTGCTGTGCTGTGTTGTGCTGTGCTGTGCCGTGCTGTGCTGTGCTGTGCTGTGCTGTGCTGTGCTGTGCTGTGCTGTTGCCGTGCTGTGCCGTGCTGTGCCGTGCCGTGCCGTGCTGTGCTGTGCTGTGCTGTGCTGTGCTGTGCTGTGCTGTGCTGTGCTGTGCTGTGCCGTGCTGTGCCGTGCCGTGCCGTGCCGTGCCGTGCCGTGCCGTGCCGTGCCGTGCCGTGCCGTGCCGTGCCGTGCCGTGCCGTGCCGTGCCGTGCCGTGCCGTGCCGTGCTGTGCTGTGCTGTGCTGTGCTGGTGCCGTGCTGTGCTGTGCTGTGCTGTGCTGTGCTGTGCTGTGCTGTGCTGTGCTGTGCTGTGCTGTGCTGTGCTGTGCTGTGCTGTGCTGTGCTGTGCTGTGCTGTGCTGTGCTGTGCCGTGCCGTGCCGTGCTGTGCCGTGCTGTGCTGTGCTATGCCGTGCTGTGCTGTGCTGTGCTGTGCTGTGCTGTGCTGTGCTGTTGCCGTGCTGTGCCGTGCTGTGCCGTGCTTTGCCGTGCCGTGCCGTGCCGTGCGGTGCGGTGCGGTGCGGTGCCGTGCCGTGCCGTGCGGTGCGGTGCGGTGCTGTGCTGTGCTGTGCTGTGCTGTGCTGTGCTGTGCTGTGCTGTGCTGTGCTGTGCTGTGCTGTGCTGTGCTGTGCTGTGCTGTGTTGTGCTGTGCTGTGCTGTGCCGTGCTGTGCTGTGCTGTGCTGTGCTGTGCTGTGCTGTGCTGTGCTGTGCTGTTGCCGTGCTGTGCCGTGCTGTGCCGTGCCGTGCTGTGCTGTGCTATGCTGTGCTGTGCTGTGCTGTGCTGTGCTGTGCTGTGCTGTGCTGTGCTGTGCTGTGCTGTGCCGTGCTGTGCTGTGCCGTGCCGTGCCGTGCCGTGCCGTGCCGTGCCGTGCCGTGCCGTGCCGTGCCGTGCCGTGCCGTGCCGTGCCGTGCCGTGCCGTGCCGTGCTGTGCTGTGCTGTGCTGTGCTGGTGCCGTGCTGTGCTGTGCTGTGCTGTGCTGTGCTGTGCTGTGCTGTGCTGTGCTGTGCTGTGCTGTGCTGTGCTGTGCCGTGCCGTGCCGTGCCGTGCTGTGCTGTGCTGTGCTGTGCTATGCCGTGCTGTGCTGTGCTGTGCTGTGCTGTGCTGTGCTGTGCTGTGCTGTGCTGTGCTGTGCTGTGTGCTGTGCTGTGCCGTGCCGTGCCGTGCCGTGCTGTGCGGTGCTGTGCTGTGCTGTGCTGTGCTGTGCTGTGCTGTGCTGTGCTGTGCTGTGCTGTGCTGTGCTGTGCTGTGCTGTGCTGTGCTGTGCTGTGCTGTGCTGTGCTGTGCCGTGCCGTGCCGTGCTGTGCTGTGCTGTGCTGTGCTGTGCTGTGCTGTGCTGTGCTGCGCTGCGCTGCGCTGCGCTGCGCTGTGCTGTGCTGTGCTGTGCTGTGCTGTGTTGTGTTGTGTTGTGTTGTGTGTTATGTTGTGTTGTGTTGTGTCGTGTCGTGTTGTGTTGTGTTGTGTTGTGTTGTGTTGTGTTGTGGTTTGTTGTGTTGTGTTGTGTTGTGTTGTGTTGTGCTGTGTTGTGTTGTGTTGTGTTGTGTTGTGTTGTGTTGTGTTGTGTTGTGTTGTGTTGTGCTGTGTTGTGTTGTGTTGTGTTGTGTTGTGTTCTGCTGTGTTGTGTTGTGTTGTGTTGTAAGGTGTTGTGTTGCGTTGCGTTGTGTTGTGTTGTGCTGTGTTGTGTTGTGTTGTGTTGTGTTGTGTTGTGTTGTGTTGTGTTGTGTTGTGTTGTGTTGTGTTGTGTTGTGTTGTGTTGTGTTGTGTTGTGTTGTGTTGTGTTGTGTTGTGTTGTGTTGTGTTGTGTTGTGCCGAAGGCGCTGTTACCAAAAGGCAAAAGGCCGGGATGTCTACCCACGGGTAAAGGTAAACGGGCTGGGCTGTGTGTGTTGTGTGCGCGCCGTGCGTAAGTGTGTAGGCCTCGGCAGGGGGAGGGGGAGTCGGGGAGACCTGGTGAGTTCGCCTCTGGCGACCGCGCTTATTCCAGGAGCTCCCGCTGCACCCCTTCCCTTTCTGCTTGCTGGTGCAGGCGCAGCTCCTGCAACGCCCACGCCATCGTGCTGCCCGGGCCCAGGCGGGCCTTCAGTAGTGTGGCACGCGCCTTGGCGTGGGCATACCAGATCCGTATGGACTCCTCCACGACGTGGCGGAGGAACTCCGTGCCCAGCGAGTGGGGCCCCGTACACTCCTGGCATGAAATTTACCCCCCAGCGGGCCTCGTAGGTGGCCCGCGCCGGTATGGAGGCCCGGTCCTGCAACCAGTCACTCTGCGCCGTCGGGGAGAGCTGACATTGGTCGCGGTAGGGCACTGGGGGGATAAATGAGTAGGGGCGCCTGAGGAGCCACGTGAGGTCTACCTCCGGCAATGCACCGCCTCGCTGCCTGGGGGCAGTGGACGGCGCAACTCCCGCAATGCACTGCCGCACTGCCTGGGGGCAGTGGGCAGTGCAACTCCTGCAATGCACTGCCTCACTGCCCTGGGGCAGTGGGCAGTGGAACTCCTGCAATGCACTGCCTCACTGCCTGGGGGCAGTGGACAGTGCAACTCCTGCAATGCACTGTCTCACTGCCCTGGGGCAGTGGGCAGTGGAACTTCTGCAATGCACTGCCCCACTGCCTGGGGGCAGTGGGCAGTGCGACTCCTGCAATGCACTGTCTCACTGCCCCGGGGCAGTGGGCAGTGCAACTCCTGCAATGCACTACCTCACTGCCTGGGCGCAGTGGGCTGTGCTGTGCTGTGCTGTGCTGTGCTGTGCTGTGCTGTGCTGTGCTGTGCTGTGCTGTGCTGTGCTGTGCTGTGCTGTGCTGTGCCGTGCCGTGCCGTGCTGTGCTGTGCTGTGCTGTGCTGTGCTGTGCTGTGCTGTGCTGCGCTGCGCTGCGCTGTGCTGTGCTGTGCTGTGCCGTGCCGTGCCGTGCTGTGCTGTGCTGTGCTGTGCTGTGCTGTGCTGTGCTGTGCTGCGCTGCGCTGCGCTGCGCTGCGCTGCGCTGTGCTGTGCTGTGCTGTGCTGTGCTGTGTTGTGTTGTGTTGTGTTGTGTGTTATGTTGTGTTGTGTTGTGTTGTGTTGTGTTGTGTTGTGTTGTGTTGTGTTGTGTTGTGTTGTGTTGTGTTGTGTTGTGTTGTGTTGTGTTGTGTTGTGTTGTGTTGTGTTGTGTTGTGTTGTGTTGTGTTGTGTTGTGTTGTGTTGTGTTGTGTTGTGTTGTGTTGTGCTGTGTTGTGTTGTGTTGTGTTGTGTTGTGTTGTGCTGTGTTGTGTTGTGTTGTGTTGTAATGTGTTGTGTTGCGTTGCGTTGTGTTGTGTTGTGCTGTGTTGTGTTGTGTTGTGTTGTGTTGTGTTGTGTTGTGTTGTGTTGTGTTGTGTTGTGTTGTGTTGTGTTGTGTTGTGTTGTGTTGTGTTGTGTTGTGTTGTGTTGTGTTGTGTTGTGTTGTGCTGTGTTGTGTTGTGTTGTGTTGTGTTGTGTTGTGCTGTGTTGTGTTGTGTTGTGTTGTAATGTGTTGTGTTGCGTTGCGTTGTGTTGTGTTGTGCTGTGTTGTGTTGTGTTGTGTTGTGTTGTGTTGTGTTGTGTTGTGTTGTGTTGTGTTGTGTTGTGTTGTGTTGTGTTGTGTTGTGTTGTGTTGTGTTGTGTTGTGTTGTGTTGTGTTGTGTTGTGTTGTGTTGTGTTGTGTTGTGTTGTGTTGTGTTGTGTTGTGCTGTGTTGTGTTGTGTTGTGTTGTGTTGTGTTGTGCTGTGTTGTGTTGTGTTGTGTTGTAATGTGTTGTGTTGCGTTGCGTTGTGTTGTGTTGTGCTGTGTTGTGTTGTGTTGTGTTGTGTTGTGTTGTGTTGTGTTGTGTTGTGTTGTGTTGTGTTGTGTTGTGTTGTGTTGTGTTGTGTTGTGTTGTGTTGTGTTGTGTTGTGTTGTGTTGTGTTGTGTTGTGTTGTGTTGTGTTGTGTTGTGTTGTGTTGTGTTGTGTTGTGTTGTGTTGTGTTGTGTTGTGTTGTGTTGTGTTGTGTTGTGTTGTGTTGTGTTGTGTTGTGTTGTGTTGTGTTGTGTTGCGTTGCGTTGCGTTGTGTTGTGTTGCATTGTCTTGTCTTGCGTTGTGGACGCGCATGGGGCATCACGGATTCACGGGCAGCGACCCGGGGAGTTGACGTGCCGAGGCACACCCCCAAATTCGCAAAGAGGAGGGCAGACACCAGGATGACCGTCCTGCGGCCCTGCATTGCGGGGGTGGTCACGTCTGCAGAGTGCACCACAGTGCCATCCTCGAGGGTCACGTCCTCCCCGTTCTTCAGGAGCTGGTACATCGGGCCCTGTCCACAGCGGCGCACGCGGAGGGAAGCAGCAGCGGGACGAGCTTCGCGCGTCACGAGGGGGCGTTTGATAGGGCCCGGGGGGGGGGGGGGGCACGGGCCTCGGTGGCCCCTTCCCACACGTGAAGGCGGCAGCTGGAGCTGCCTGACGCTGTGGCAACGCAGCCAAACACGTGTTCGCGGTCTGAGTTGCCGTACCGATGGCCGCAGTCCTGCGTTGCTGCCGCTGCTGCCCGGTTCGGCCCTGCCGCCGTGCACCAGAACGCACCAGAACGCGCATGCGTCCCGCCTCCTGACACATTGCCAGCCCACGCCCCGAGGGGGGGGGGTCCAGAGCAGACTTGCCGCCAGCATCTGCCAGCCCAGACATGATCGGATGGAGCACGGTCCTACTGAGCCACACGCCGGACGCGGCACGTTCCTACTGAGTCTGTGGTGCGGGGGGCGGGTATTACCGAGTGGCCGTTGATGTGGGGCCGATTCCTACTGAGAACCAGTTTCCCTGTCGGACGCTAGTGGCATGTCTGGTCCAGAGGGTGGGGGGGCGGGGGACCATCGTCTGCAGGAACCACAGCCAACACCGCAGTCCAGGGCGCCGCAAGGGGGGCGTAAAACTTGGGAGATTCCGGAGGGTGAGCAGGGGCCTCGGCACCGATGGCGAAGGATGTCGAGGACACACACCTTGGGAACCCCACGCCTCTTGAGCTCGGGCATATCCAACTTCCCCGGCCTCTGAGGCTCATCGATGACAAACCCCAACGTGAACACGCCCGGGTGATGCTGGAGCTCCGCGGCGACGACCTGCACGCGAACGGGGGGGGGGGGGGGGGGCTCTGCGCGCGTTCCCGGGCGAAGCCTTGGCCGGACCCAACCCCGGCTTCCGCGGGCTCTGACACGCGACAGCGACGGCCTTACCCCGCCTCCCGCGGCGGTGTCCCCCCCCGCGTTGCGGGCGTCGTTGCCCCCGCCCGTTCGGCGGTGCAGAGTGCAGGGCCACGGGACTGCGGGAGGAGACGAGGGGCCAGGGGTTGGGGCATGCGCATCGTTGTGCTCGGGGGTGCGGGCCCTTTGGAGCGCGGTGACCCCGTCCCGACGTCGGGGTCCGTCCCCGGGGCTGCGCTAGCGTGAGGGGGAGGGGGGGGGGGGGGGACGTTCGGTTGGATTACCGGGCACTTCAATGGGGGATTCAAATGTGCCGAAGGAATTGCGAAAAATTTTGGACGCCCCCCCCCCGTTTCGACGCCCCCTCACCTCCCGCGTGCCGCGGTCCACAGTGATGCAGCACAGCCCCCGAATGGTGACGTGTGAGGCGGTCCTTAACGAAGAAAGAAAAAAAAGAAGAAGTGTTCCTGTACCCAGGTTCCCCAAAAATGCCCACGGGCACACCATGTGTTGGCGGTTGGCGGTTGGCGGTTGGCGGTTGGCGGTTGGCGACTGGCGGTTGGTGGCGGTTGATGGTGGTTGACGGCAGTTGGTGGTTGGGGATTGGTGGTTGATGGCGGTTAGCAGTGGTTGGTGGTTGGCGGTTGGTCGCTGCTGGCGGTTGGCGGCGGTTGGCGGTTGGCGGTTGGTGGCGGTTGGCGGTTGGTGGCGGTTGGTGGTTGGCGGTTGATGGTCCCTTGGGGCGGTCCTTAAGGGCGGTCCTTAACAAAAAAAAAATCTCCGTCCCAAAGGACCGCCCTGGTGAGCTGTCACGTGCGCTGTGTTGTGTGAGACGACGTCAGCACAACAAACAGCACATGCACTTCACAAGAATGAGAGAAAAGCTCGTCAAGAGCCTGAAAACGGCCCTGGGCGCCTTTTGCAAAACGTCAAAAAAAATAGACACTCAGAACCTCCCCCCCTGTGTGACATTCCGTCGGGTCGCTGTTTCTTTACGGGGCCCTGGACAGTCCCCCATTCTTCCCTTCGCATGTTGCGTCGGGTCGCTGCGTTCTGTCGGCCGCTGCGGCCGGTGCTCTTGCTGGTGTCGTTTCCGCGTTCGCGGAGCCCAGTGGTTGGTGTGCCGGGGCTGTGCTGGATGTGGCGGGATGTGCCGGTTGCGCATCAGCGGCACCCGGTAGTTGGCGTACCGAGGGTTGTGCTGGTTGTTGCGGAGGTCGTTTGGCTGATTTTGCTGTCCCCACACCTCCGTCCTCAGGCCGTCCATGACCTGCCCCTCCCCCTTGTTCTAAGTCACATTCCAAAGCCGCAGCAATCCGCACAGCTCTGGGGCCGGTGCAGGCCGCTGGAGGCCCATCCGATGTTGCATCACATCCCCCGCCCGACGTTTGGTTCTCCAGCCGACCTCCAAGGAACGGTCTGGGCACCGTACGTGTGATGGGCCCCGCTGGACGTTGTCGAACCCACACGCACGCACGCCCTCCTCTGTCCACGCAACAGACACCGGGGGCCCGTCCCTAGCCCCCCCCCTGTGTGACATTTCGTCTAGTTGTTGCTCCTATACGGGGCCCTGGACGGTCACCCGTTCTTCCCTTCGCATGTTGCGTCGGGTCGCTGCTTTCTGTCGGCCGCTGCGGCCGGTGCTCTTGCTGGTGTCGTTTCCGCGTTCGCGGAGCCCAGTAGTTGGTGTGTTGGGACTGTGCTGAATGTGGCATGGTGTGCCGTTTGCGTGTCAGCGGCGCCCAATAATTGGCGTATTGAGGATGTGCTGGTTGTTGCCGGGGTCGTTTGACTGTTTTTGCTGTCCACACACCTCTGCCCACAGGCCGTCCATAGCCTGCCTCGCTGTGTTTCTGTGCGGCCCAGGTGCCCTGTTCCTCCACACGCTGTCCGGGCCGTCCACCATGTGTCCTTTTCCCCCTCACGGTTGGTCTGCCCCTGATGGGCTCCCGCTCCTGTTGCGCAAACAGCCCATCTGGGCTGCAGGAGACACCCCCCACCTGATGCCGGTTGAGCAGGGGTTGCCCTGGCACCCGGTAGCGACGGGGTTGGCTGGCCAAGCCATCCCCTTTATTGTCGCTGCCTCCCATGTGCACGCTCCACCATTTGCTCCATTCTGGTTCCCTGTTCCCGCCGTTCTGGTAGCCTCTCCTGCCTTGCTGTGCCCCTCCTCCTTGTCTGGTGTGCCCGCCCTCGTCCCCCTTGGTGTGGCTCCCCCTCCCCCCGCCCCGGTGCTGCGCCGGGCACAGTCCCGGGGCAACAACAGCGGCTTCAGACCGGAATCCGGCGTTCTGAGTGGGAAACACAGTCCGGCTTCACTCATTTTCTGAGGTCTTGGACTGAGTACGAAACTGAGCCGTCCCGTGCCCGGGAGCGCAGTAGTGACTGCGGTCGCCGTGGCCATCGGGGGGAATGGGTCCAAAATGGCTCACTTTTCGCACAGCGCACGGTGCGCCCACTTAAAAGGGGGGGGGGGGGGCTGGTCGACCCCACCCCCTGCGCCACCACTTCCGCCCCTTCAGAGCCCGACTCCCTCCACCGATGCCTCAAGGGGGGGTGTCCACACAGCGCGGGCACAGTGCCCCATCCGTAAGTCCGGTTTCCCGTGACCGCCCTGGTTTGCCGGGGTTTGCCGGTGCAGCCGCAGTGCGACGGAGCAGTGGGCTGCGACGGTGCCCCAGGCCCTTGCGCTGCCTCCGTACAACAGTCGCCGTTTGGACGCTTGCAAGACTTTCAGAACTCTGGACTCAAGTAGTCAGTGGGAGACAACAGATCCCGGCGGACCATCGATGCGTCTTCTTGCCCACCCCCCCACCCCCCAAATCGGGGGAAAAGGTTCACTGAATCGGGCCAATGAATCGGGGGCATGATTTGAGGAAGACGCACTCACTTCAGGGGGCTGGAGGGGGAGCATTGGGGCTTGGGACACTGTGAGGGCGTGTGGGTTGTGGTGGCAGGTTTGGTCTGTGCATGACAAACAACTGTTTCAGCCGCTTGAAGGCGGGTGATAAACATGCCCCCAAAGGGATTCGAACCGGCGTGCTTCAGCTCTTGTGGGCAGTAAGACCACCCCCTCTTCTGATCAGGTGTCGCAGAATCCCAGAAACCCAATAATTCGGCCGCCGAACGCGGGGGGGGGGGGGGGGCTGCTGTTGTGTAAAAGGGCCGCCGGCCGTTGTGGGGCTGTGCACCCCCGCCGCAGTGAACCCGTCGAGATGGCGGTGCGGGCTGCGGCCGTTCGGACTGCACTGGACGACGCGGTGCTTGCGCAAGGGCTTGGGGTGGGGGGGGGGGGACGGTTCGGCACAGCGCAGGCGCAGCGCCCCAGTGCACGAAGGCGTTCCCGTGACCGCCCTGCAAACCGCCCACCCCCGGAGGGAGCTACGTCTGCGGGGCAACAACAGCGGCTTCAGACCGGAATCCGGCGTTCTGAGTGCGAAACGCAGTTCGGCTTCACTCATTTTCTGAGGTCTTGGACTGAGTAAGCAACTGAGCCGTCCCGTGCCCGGGAGCGCAGTGGTGACTGCGGTCGCCGTGGCCATCGGGGGAAAACGGGTCCAAAATGGCTCACTTTTCGCACAGCGCACGGTGCGCCCACTCCCTCCACCGATGCCTCAAGGAGGGGTGTCCACACAGCGCGGGCACAGCGCTCCATCCGTAAGTCCGATGTCCCGTGACCGCCCTGCGGACCGCCCACCACCGGCACCGCGGCGGAAGCATACGTCCGCGGGGCAAAACCAGCAGATTTGGAACGCAATCCGGCGTTTTGACTGTGAAACGTGGCTTTGTCTGAGGTCTTGGACTGAGTACGCAACTGAGCCGTCCCGTGCCTGGGAGCGCAGTAGTGACTGCGGTCGCCGTGGCCATCGGGGGAAAACGGGTCCAAAATGGCCCACTTTTCGCCAGGGGGGTCCTTAACGGGGGGAAAAAAAAAAAAAAGGTGTTCCAGAACCAGTTTTCCCAAAAAAGCCCGCGGGTACTCCATGTGCTCAACCATGGTTGGTGGCGGTTGGCGGTTGGCGGTTGGCGGCGGTTGGCGGTTGGCAGTTGGCAACTGGCGGTTGGTGGCGGTTGGTGGTGGTTGGCGGCGGTTGGTGGTTGGTGATCGGTGGTTGGTGGCGGTTGGCAGTGGTTGGCAGTTGGCGGTTGGTCGCCGCTGGCGGTTGGCGGCGGTTGGTGGCGGTCGGTGGTTGGCGGTTGGTGGCGGTTGGCGGTTGATGGGAGTTGGCGGTTGGCGGTTGATGGTCCCTTGGGGCGGTCCTTAAGGGGGGTCCTTAACAAAAAAAAAATCTCGTCCCTTAAGGACCCCCCCTGCTTTTCGGGCAGCGCACGGTAGGCCCCCTCAGTGTTCGGCGGAGGCACAGCGAGAGCCCCTCCCACGGCGGCTCCGGGGGCGGTGGAGGGGGATGCGGATGCGGGGGACACACCTGTGCGGCGCAGCGGGAGCCGGGCACGAGGCCGAAGCGGCCCTCCGCCCGGCGGTAGAACCGGGGCCGGAGCTCACTTGCGTGGGCCCTCTCCTTCTGGTACTCCTGTGCCCCGGAGGTGATCGGGGGCGGGGGGTAGGGACGGCGCCGGGCCGCACAGGCACGCACCAACGCCGCATTGCCGGTACCCGATGTGCGGGTCAGGCCCAAGAGCATTGCGGCAGACGTTTTTGGGAATTTTTTGGGACTTTTTTGAAGAAACAAAAATTCCCAAACAAAGTAAAAAAATCAAAAAAAAATCCATCCAACAAAAATTCCCAAACAAAGTAAAAAAATCAAAAAAAAATCCATCCAACAAAAATTCCAAAACAAAGTAAAAAAATCAAAAAAAAAAATCCATCCAACAAAAATTCCAAAACAAAGCAAAAAAGTCAAAAAAAAATCCATCCAACAACAATTCCCAAACAAACAAAACATAAAAAAAAATCCATCCAACAAAAATTCCAAAACAAAGTAAAAAGATTAAAAAAAAATCCATCCAACAACAATTCCCAAACAAATAAAAAAAAAAAAATCCATCCAACAAAAATTCCCAAACAAAGTAAAAAAATCAAAAAAAAAATCCATCCAACAAAAATTCCAAAACAAAGTAAAAAAATCAAAAAAAAATCCATCCAACAAAAATTCCAAAACAAAGCAAAAAAATCAAAAAAAAATCCATCCAACAACAATTCCCAAACAAACAAAACATAAAAAAATCCATCCAACAAAAATTCCAAAACAAAGTAAAAAGATTTAAAAAAATCCATCCAACAACAACTCCAAAACAAAATAAAAAAATCAAAAAAAATCAAAAAAAATCCAGCCAACAACAATTCCAAAACAAAATAAAAAAAAACTAATAAAAAATTCCAACAAAAATTCAAAAAAAATCACAGAAAGCTCCACGGCGGAAGGGGCACGTGCAGTCCGTCCGAGGGGACGGTCCAGATACTTGTCGGCCGCCCTCTGCAGACCGAAAGGGGGGGGGGGGTCACTACCATCGACACCACAACACCATCGGGCCACTCACATCCCTCCGGGCGGATATTCCAGAGGACAACAGAGGCCATGGGACTCCGCTGTCAACCGCTGGAACGACGACGGCATTGAAAATCAAGCGCAGCGGAATCCAAACCAAAAGAGCACGACGAGACCGAATTCAAACGGGCGTTTTGAATCCCAAAACACGTCCATTTTGGGGACTGGGCGCAGGGTCGCTGCCACACTTCGGCTTGCCACCCCCGCCCCAGGGGGGGTCCAGGGGAGGGATGAAGTAGAAGGGGGGTCTGAAGGGGGGGTTTGACTGGGACCCCCAACCTCCTCCCGGGGTCCCCCTATGGTCCCCGCCGAAGGCGGGCCGACAATTTTGAAGCTTAAATCCGCTTGGCACCGAAGGCGCCGAAGCAAACTTTTGGCTATCGGCCTCAAACATTGGAAGGGGAGGGGGGGGGGGGAGGGGGTCCAGGGGGGGGAGACCCCCCGCTTCCTTCGGCGTACGGCCGTTCTAATACATCACTGCACCCCAGGACTCCTTTTGGGGGGGGGGGGGGTTCCAGGGGAGGGGGGTCCAGCCCCACCACCTCCGCGGTGGTGCTGAGTTTCTGGAGGCGCAGAAGAAAACTTTTGTTGAAATTAATCGGCACCAAACACGCCAGAGAAAATTTCTGATCCGCCGAAGGCCCCGGAAGAAAAATTGGCCCAATCTTTTAAAAAGGTGGGAGATTTAGGGGCCGGGGGGGGACCCCCCCCCAACCCCCCCCCCCCCAATGGTGCCGAGTTGTTAAAAGGAGCTCTGCCCCACCCCCACCCCCCCAGCAAAGTCAGATTCCAATGTGACGGTGGTGCGGACGGAGCTTTCATTTGACCGATGACCCATCGGCTGCAAATCGGGATCAGTGTACGCCTATCCCCTGGCGCTGGGCCGCGGGCACCACACATCCACAGCGCACAAAACCATCGTCTCCAAATCCTTCTGAACTTGTGGATGTGATGTGTTTGGGCTGTGCGTAGTCGCCTCCCGGGGGATGTGGAACTTGTTGGGCAACCGCCGTTGTCGGTTACCTTCTTTGGTGCATCTGACGGGCCGATTTCATGAGATGAGTCCGTGTGCCGGCGTATCTTACTGACTTTTAGCTCATCAAATTGGCCCATCAGATACATCTAGCACGAGATTGTCTTACGATACATCAGTAATAAGATAAGATAAGTCGGTAAGATGCACCAGCACACGGATTTATCTTATGAAATTGGCCGCATCAGATACATCGCGGCTAAGCCGTTCCGCGGTCGCTCAGTGTTGTGTGAGCAGGTTCACACGCTTTCGTTGCAACGGTTGTGCGACGTAGCGCACGCCATCCGGCCACTCACGATGTGTCACGCACCGCTGGGGTCGAGGCGCGTGGCATCTTCTCAAAGGACACAGTCCCTCGCACCGCCGATGTGCGACAATCGGTGAGCCGGGACCCCCTGGGCTCTGCGTTCCATGTCCCACATCGGCGGTGGCGCACCCTCCAGATGTCACTGTCTCGGGAAAGGCTTCGTGTGGAGCATCGCCGGCGGCGGCAAGCCATGAGGCGGAAGCAGCACTTATGAGCAGAGGGACTAGTGCCCCACTCTCACCTCGGAAAAATCCCGGGCCGGGGGGAATTAGGAACGTGCGACATACGGAACGGCGAAATTCTATTGCACTCCGGCAAGGCACCTCAGAGAGAGTGCTAGAACACTGGAGTCAATTAATTAGGCTGACAGTCAGCCACATAGTCAGTCAGTCAGGCGGGCAGGCAGGCAGGCAGTCCGTGAGGCAGGCAGCCAGGCCGGCAGAAACACCCAGTTTTTTTTTTTTTGGAACGTGCGACATTTGGAATGGCGAGGTTTGGTGCGTAGAGAATTTGGCATCATTTCTGAAATGCCACGGCAAAATTCGGGATGAACTTCCAGATTCTGTGGCCCGACACGAAGCAAAGCCCGTGAATGGTGGTTGGTATTCCCTGTGGGCCTTGGGTCGGTGGCGGTCGTTTCTCACAACTTCTGAATGGTCGCTTGGATGGTTTGCTCTTACGTCCGGGAGGCTGCACGGCACAAGGGGAACGTGCATGCCAAGAGCGCTAAACATGACGCCCAGAAAAGTGGCTTGGGACCTTCAAATACCGCGGCATCATTGGGCACACTTCTGTTGCGCCGAATGATGCCATTCCAATGCCCGTTCCTAGCACCCCCCCCCCCGCCCCCGGTACGCCCCCCCCGCCTGCGGGCATCCAATGCAGACCCTCTCCTCCCCAACACCCGGACACGGGCAAGTGCGGGGGGAAGTACCACCCGGCACACACCACCCGGCACACACTTCTGGAGCCTTTCCGCCGCCTCCCTTTCTACTCCGGCGGTGCCCGAGCCCGACGCCCCCCCCCCCCCCTGTGTGACATTCCGTCGGGTCGCTGTTTCTTTACGGGGCCCTGGACAGTCACCCGTTCTTCCCTTCGCATGTTGCGTCGGGTCGCTGCTTTCTATCGGCCGCTGCGGCCGGTGCTCTTGCTGGTGTCGTTTCCGCGTTCGCGGAGCCCAGTGGTTGGTGTGCCGGGGCTGTGCTGGATGTGGCATGGTGTGCTGTTTGCGTGTCAGCGGCGCCCAATAATTGGCGTATTGAGGATGTGCTGGTTTGTTGCGGAGGTCGTTTGACTGTTTTTGCTGCCCACGCGCCTCTGTCCACAGGCCGTCCATGACCTGCCTCGCTGTGTTTCCATGTGCGTGAGCCCAGGTGCCCTGCTCCTCCGCGCGGTGCCCCGATCGTCCACCATATGTCCTTTTCCCCCATCACGGCTGGTCAGCTCCTGGTGGGCTCCCGCTCCTGTTGCGCAAACCCCCCCTTCAGCCACGGGGCCCACACAACACATGCCACCTGCAGCTCGTCGTCGGTGACGGAGTCAGGGACCGCCTCGTGCACGCGGAACTGGATCAGTAGGTACGAGTGCGTGAGGCACAGGGCTTTCCGCAGGAAGTGCCCCAGTCGAAAGGGGCCGTAGACATCAACCACCGGGGGCCTGTAGCAAAGGGGGAGGGGTGTGCGCCGGGGCACAGAGGGCACGGCTGCAGGGGACGTGAGGCAGGGGGGGGGGGGGGTGCTGCTGTGGACGCCGCGGGTCAGGCATTGACCCCCATCGTGCGCCACGGCCCCCGTGCCACGCCCCCCACAACCACAACGCATCGCGGGGGTGCCCTCCCACGCCTGCAGCAGTGGCTTCCGACAGTTCTGCCCTCCATCCAAAGCAAAGCCCCCACCCCCCCTCCCCCCCCCCATCCAAAGCACGCCCCAGGGCCAAGGGCGCGAGGAAGGGTCCGTCAAGCCCCTGGAGTGCGCATCTCACATGGCATGGCCGGCCGATATGCAGAGTCGTTGGGGATGCCACCCGAGGCGTCCTGTGAGCCTTAAGATCGGCCCACAAATCCAAATCAAAATCAAAATCAAAAGCAAAGCCCACCTCCCATCCAAAGCAAAGCCCCCCAAAAAATCAAAAGCAAACCCCCCTGTGTGACATTCCGTCTGGTTGTTGCTCCTTTACGGGGCCCTGGACGGTCACCCGTTCTTCCCTTCGCATGTTGCGTCGGGTCGCTGCTTTCTGTCGGCCGCTGCGGCCGGTGCTCTTGCTGGTGTCGTTTCCGCGTTCGCGGAGCCCAGTAGTTGGCGTGTTGGGACTGTGCTGAATGTGGCATGGTGTGCCGTTTGCGTGTCAGCGGCGCCCAATAATTGGCGTATTGAGGATGTGCTGGTTGTTGCCGGGGTCGTTTGACTGTTTTTGCTGTCCACACACCTCTGTCCACAGGCCGTCCATAGCCTGCCTCGCTGTGTTTCTGTGCGGCCCAGGTGCCCTGTTCCTCCACACGCTGTCCGGGCCGTCCACCATATGTTCTTTTCCCCCTCACGGTTGGTCTGCCCCTGATGGGCTCCCACTCCTTTTGCGCAAACAGCCCATCTGGGCTGCGGGAGACACCCCCCACCTGATGCCGGTTGAGCAGGGGTTGCCCTGGCACCCGGTAGCGACGGGGTTGGCTGGCCAAGCCATCCCCTTTATTGTCGCTGCCTCCCATGCGCACGCTCTGCCATCCGCTCCATTCTGGTTCCCTGTTCCCGCCGTTCTGGTAGCCTCTCCTGCCTTGCTGTGCCCCTCCTCCTTGTCTGCTGTGCCCGCCCTTGTCCCTCCTGGTGTGGCTCCCGCGTTCTGTGTGTCTGTGTTGCTCCTCCCCCTGTCTGGTGGCGCTGCTGGGTGCCCATGTCGCGCACCCCCTCCTGTCCCACCCGCTTGCCCCCCCGTACGAGGATTTCACATCTCCACACAACGTGGACTGCCCCGTGCGCGGTTGGCTGTTCACGGCCCTGTTGCCACCCCCGTGGCGGGCACCTCCCGGAGCGCGGGGCGCAGCCCCCGCCCTTGTGGAGTACGTGGGCTCCTTGTAGAGGGAGGGGGGGTGTTTGCTGATGGCTCGCTCGGCGTGCGCTGCATTTGGTGGTTGCTGCAGTGCTCGCACCTCATGGTTCCCTTGTGTCTTGTTGTGTGTTCTGTTGGGGCTCGTCTCCTTGCCATGTGTAGGGCGGCCTTGTGCCCAACTGTTTTGCTGCTTGCGTTCCTCCCAGTTTCGGGCTCTTTCTTTTTCTGCTGGCATCCTCACTGCTTTTGGTGTGCGGCGCCAGGGGGGTAGCATGTCGCTCCCCGCATCCCATTGTGGCTGTTGGGTTGTCCCACTCGCAGTTGGGTGGTGGAAGGGGCACCAGGCACTTTTGCACATGTCTCCAAATCTACAAACTGACCTGTCACTGGTGTTTGTTGGGGTTGTTCTGGGGTGAATGTGTTGCGTTGTTGATCTTTTGCTTCCTGGGCTGCTGAGGGGCTCCCCGTTTGAGGACTTTACTCCGGGCTGTCCACGCCTCGGAGCTAGGGACTCGTGTGAGTCCACCCCCTGGTTGGTCGTGTGCAGTGACCACCAATGGTTTGGACGCTGTGTCTCATAAGCGTGCCCAAGGCCCCTGCACTAGGCCTTGGTGACAGAACTTAGCTACTCGCGGGCAGTACATGTTTTAGGTCGCTGCCCAATGGACAACCGCGTAGCCGGCTGCCAACCCCCCACAGGGGCGACCCCCTTACTTAGGGTTGGGTTGCCTTCTCCTCCCGGTGTGGTCGGGATGGTGATGGCTCCCGGGAGTGCATCGGGGAAGCATCCCTTCTATGTTGTGTGTAAGTGTGGCCTTGGTTGTTGCGTGTGTGGTGGGCGCCGTGTTGGCGTTGGGGTGTGGGGTCTTGGGCTCTTGGTGGTGCTCCCTGTGTGTGCCTTGTTTGTGGGCGGCGGTGGCTGGGTGTGGGTGAAGTGCCCGTGTGGTGGGTTTGGCTCCCACCCTGGGTGTTGGGTGTTTGGCTGGTGTTGGTGTTCGCGGCGGGTGGTGTGGTTGTCCGCCACTGTTGTTGTGGTATACTACTTTGCTTTGGTCTTCTGCAGTTGTGTGCTGCTGCGTGTTGTTGTGTTCTGTAGTTGTGTGCTGGCGAGTTGCATTGTGTGCCTCTGCCGGCTTTGGCCTGCAGTGCTGCGTTATGTGCTATTTTCCCTCCGCGCTGTGCGCTACGCTGCCTCCATGAGGCGCGGCGGCCGCGGCTACCCGGGCAGGGCCGCTCCTCCCGTGGGGGCCGAGTTCGGGTAACCTCCGAAGCGCTTGGACAGGGCCGCCCACCCATTGGCGGGGCCGAGTCCGAGCCCCCGAGGCCTGCCTGTGATTCTTGCGCGCGCGCGCCCCGTTTGTGGGTGGCGGTGGCTGTGCGTGGGTGCAATGCCCGTGCAGTGGGTCTGCCCCCCACACTGGGCGTGGGGTGTTGGGCTGGCGCTGGTGCTTGCGGCGGGTGGTGTGGCTGTCTGCCGCCATTATTGTGGTACACTGCTTTGCTTTGTTTTGCTGTACGGTGTGCTGCGTGCTTTCATGTGCTGGCAAATTTCGCCATGTGTCTCTGCCTGCTCTTTGGTGCTGCGCTGCCTTGTGCGCTACGCTGCCTCCATGAGGTGTGGCGGCCGCGGCTACCCGGGTAGGGCCACTCTTCCCGTCGGGGCCGAGCCCAGGTAACCTCCGAAGTGCTTGGACAGGGCCGCCCAACCATTGGCGGGGCCAAATCCGAGCCTCCGGGGCCTGCCTACGAGGTTTGTGCACTGCTCTCCTTTGTGCGCCTCCGTCCGCTCCATGTGCTTGGGCGTCGTGTTGCCCTATGTTATTCTCATTTGCGTTGCGCTGCACGGTGCTGCATTCTGTTGGATCTGTATGCCTGGGCGTTGTGCTGAACTCCTTAACGCCTCCCGGAGGCTGCCGCGATTATCTGCGCTAAGCGATCCGTGGGCAGCAATCTGCCCGGTTGCGAGACCAGGACGTGCTCTGCTGGTAGGTCCCCGTCTATGTGCACAACCGGTTGCCATTCTCCATGTGTGTAGCACACCCCATGTGGGTGGCAGCTAAACTGCGGGGTATACACACCCACGGCCACGATGCGTACCCGGACCACCGGCATCATGAGTCCCGGGCATATGAGGTACCACACCTCACCCCTGGTCATGTTGGGCATCGGTGTGCGGGCCAGCTGCCACTCGCGGGCCCGCACTATACTTTTGTATTGTGCTTCCACGAAGTCCACGGTTGCGTATGCAAAGCGTCGTTGCATTGTCAACGTGTTTGGCTCCCCTGGCCTTCTGCCCTCCTATCCGGGGTCGTGCGTTGCCGCTCCCCTATTGCAATGGCGTACCTCCCGTTGTTGGCGTTTGTCCCCTCTTTGTATGTCGGCATCATGCCGTCTTCGGGCCTCTGTGTCTAGCAATCCGTCCTTTGCCTTCCCTATTTGTTTGAATAGTCCCTCAGCCTTCTCCTTGTGGTGCGCATTTTGGTCTGGGTGTAGCTTGACATTGAGTTGCTTGTATGCCCGCTTTATTTCCTCTGTTGTGGCCCCAGGGTACCGCACTCCTAGCACCTGGTACCAGTTCCCTGGTAGTGTGTCTGGCATGTCCGCTACCGGGTCCCGTCCTCTGGTGTGTGGGACGGTTGGTTGATTGGCCCCCACCGGCTGGGGCTTGTGCTGAGGCTGGGGCTGGGGGGCCATGTTTGTTGTTGGCCTCTCCAATCGGATGACATTCGCTCTCTTTACGCGAATTTCCCGTCCTTGTGTTTGTTGTGGCCCCTTTGTTATGCGCACCTGCACTCTGAAGCCGTCGTGCCCCACCACTATGGCCTCACATGCGTTGAATTCCATCTGCCGCAGCCCTTGCAGACGCACTGCTGATCCTGTCACAAACTGCCCTGCGCTACTCACCACCACTACTGCTGCGCCTGCTACCAATGCTAACACGGCCGCCTCCACGTGGCGGGCTGCCGTGTGGCCGGGTGGCGTCACCGGTGCGCTATCATGCCTTTGTGCTCCTGCTCTCCTTGTTTGCAGGCTACTGGCTTGCTCCTGACTGCCCCTTCTACTGACATCACCTGGGGGCAGGCCGCTCAAGTGGTCGTGGGTGACTGCCACTGTTCTGCCTCCCTTTTGGTGGTCCAGTTTCACCAGAATCCGGCCATTCTCCTCCCCTTGGACGATCCCTTCTGCTCCATTCAGTTCTGCCCTCCGCAACCCTGTGAGCCATACTTTTGTTCCTGGCCGCCACGTGTCCTGGGCCGCCACTTGCTCCCGTTTTTGTTCGACTATTGCTGCCCTTCGTTGTCTGGTGGCTTGGTTGTGGCTCTTCTGCCACTTTTTGAACCTGTGTACGAGCACCTGTGGGAGGTTGCATTCACACAATGCCCCTGTGTTTTGATTGATGCACTTGTGGTGCACTATGCCCCCACAAATACATTGTTTGGCGTTGCGCACGTACTTCCCGGTGGTCTTCACGTCTTCTCCACAGACCAGGCACTCCACACGTCCTTTTCCCGGCACTGTCCCTACTGACATAAAGTCCGCCTTCCACATGCGGCATTGCACACACAACCACACTCCTAATTGTCCTCCATCCCCGCCCGGCGGCGCACACCGCCTGTGGTTCCATGTGCCACACCCATAGCATGTGTATCGTGGTTCTGCCCCCGGTGTAATGCATACTTCTGCATCACATCGCCTTGTGTTGCCGTCTTGTTGCCTTGTCTCCGGTGTTTGCTGGGTTTGTTGTGTCCCTTGCCCCCATCGGAGCCCTCCCGGGGGTGCCTCGGGGCCCTTCGGGGGACCCAGCCTCTGGAGGGGGTTGTCCACACCGGCAACGCGGTGCGTGTTGCCTGGCAAGAGGGGCGAGGGGGCCAAACATAGCGAGTCTCGACCCAAGAATGGGCCCGGGGCCCCTCTGCGTGGCCAACCAAACAAGAAACGGACCAGCCCCGCCCCGGGGCCCTCCACTCCGTTACACTCGCCCCGTCCGGGGACCACGTCCGGGACCCAAAATTTCGTGCACCAAAAAGGGCCTCATCAGATGTTCCTTGGAATTTCGTTTTGCGTTGGTCGGGGGTGGGGGTGGGGGGTCCATGGGCAGCGGACCAAGGGGGGGTACCCTCCTCCTGCGGTTGTCGGCCGTGCTAATGTAAGGCTGGGGTCAAACATGCACTTTCCCCACAACACTCCCCTCCCCCACCGCAGGGGGGGGGCGGGGGCAGCAGTTGTTTTTGGGCCCGTTTGGATCCCGGGCTGCTGGTGCATTGCAACCCCGGGGGTGGGGGCCCTCTAAGCCTGTCCAAATAAGGGGGTGGGGGGTGTAACAAATAGGCTCAAAGGGCCAAGCTGTCGACAATGATGTGTTCCTGAAATGTTAGGATGAGGGCAAAGGCATGGAACACACACGGGCTGGGTGTGGAAAGGGGCGGAGTACTATTGAGGGTACCTCACTGCTTGGGATCTGAATCTTGCCAATCCTTTCTGACAGTGGCCCACTTGGGTTTACAACTGATAATTGCAAATATTTCGAAATTCTCTGTTCTTTTCCAAATATGAGAAGCGAGGGTGTTCGGGTGATGGTCTGTACCTTTTTTTTTGTTGTGAGCGGATTTTCTTGATGTTGTGGCCTTTTTGCATTCAGCCATATCGGCTCCTGATGAGTTCACATCTTACCAAGCCCAACAAGAGATTGAAAAAGGAGGGAACATGGTGGTTTTTTCTAGCGTGCACCGGCAGCGCTCAAACTGGAACAACACAGGGCCGCACTTGTACTTGAGCACCAAGGGACAATTGCATCATTTGCGATAGCACCTAAAGGCAAGCCAGCAACAACAGGCATCTACAGGGCACCAAGAATCGCCAGTAAGCATACCAAATCCGTATAGAAGTACTTGGGGGCATACACTTGGAATGGCACCATTTGCCTCAACAAAGGTGTATCATTTTTCTAGGTGTTATAGTTGGAAAGACCCTTTTGCACGCTAGTTGGAGCGGATGCCATATGTCTATAGGAGCATCAGGCATCCTAGTAACCTCCAAGAAATCATTGCAACCAGTGAAAGGTCCATAGGAAACAGCAACCACTGGTCAACACCCATGTGTGTCGGGTATTTTGTGCCAAAAATTCAATTCTTTTTGAAAAACTGGCGCCAAATTTTCTTTGCACCAAATTTTGCCACTCCAAATTTGGCACATACCACCCCCCGGCCCCTCAGTAGCAACAAGCAGCCAAAATCCTCCTGCAACCATTAGGAAGCCTCCAAAAAATATTTTGGTTAGGGTGCATCAGAAAGAGGTAGCCCCTCCCCCCCCCCCACCACCACCAAAAAAAAATAGGGGGCAGGTGGTTTGAATCAGTGGGCATCGTGGCAACTAGGGGGCACTACGTGTTTGAGATATGATCTGTCAAATGTGTGTGGAATGTGGAATGGCAGAGTGTGGGGTTATATTGGTGGGCCCAGACCCGAGAGTCTAATAAGGGATTGGGGTGTTGGGAAACAAGCTTGGATGGCCCTCTCCCCTGGAGGCAGGTGCTGAAGACAGGCAGCATCGCGCTCAGAGGACTTTCCCATGAGCTGCACATTGGACAGGTCCATGATGTTGCTATTGCTAATTGTTCTTGTAATTGTTGCTGATGCTGGTGCTGTTCATGTTGGTGTGACTGGTGTTGTTCATGTTGGTCCGATTATCGCTATCGCTATGGCTATGGCTATTGCTGTTACTCCAAGATCCTAGAACAAGAACCTCTGTGACATCAATGTCAAATATTGCTACATATGCATACCAAGACCCGCGTGTGTGGTTCATTTTGTGGCCTGCTTGTGGCCTTGGTAGCAACAAGTGTCCAAAAGCCTCCCGCAACCATTAGGGGTCAGGGTGCATCGAAAAGGGGCAGCCCCCTCGCACGACTACGGGCTAGGTGGTTCGAACTGGTGGATGCAGCGCCCTTCCCTAAGGGGGGGTGGCACTGTGCTTTTGAGGTATGATTGTTGGAATTTATATGTGAGGTCATTTGGTGAGCCCAGCCCCAAGAGCCCAATAAGAGGGGGCGGGAGTGTGGGAAATAGGCTTGAAGGGCCCCCCCCACCCGGAGTTGCAATGGATCCCGGGCCCCGCGTTGACCTGTCTGGACCCTTTGGAATTCCCAGAACACCTCTGAAACGTGGGGCCAGTTCAGGTGTGGAATGGGGCGCGAAATGGGTCGCAAATGTGTTCCCCCTCAACCGATTTCGGAGCGTTGGGGCGGCGGTTTTCAGCGGTTTTTTTTTTGGCGGGGTGGGGCAAAACAACCGCCTCTTTGACACGGGACCGCACGTGGGTAGAGCCATGCCCCGTTGCCTGCGGTGCAGCCGCGTTGGGTCACCGGCGTGCCCACCTGCGCCACAGATCTCCAAAACAGGGCCCGTTTCGCAGGGTGGACCCCCAGCCTGCGGTCAGCGCCCCGGCTGGCATGTTGCTGCCGACGCAAACTTGAGCGGGAGGAGGGTGCAGCACTACACCCCCCCCCCCCCTGTGCGACATTCCGTCGGGCTGCTGTTTCGTTACCTGGACAGTCACCCGTTCTCCCCTTCGCGTGCTGCGTCGGGTCACTGCCTTCTGACGGCCGCTGCGGCCGGTGTTCCTGCCGGTGTCGGTGCCGCGGTACCGGGGCCCAGTAGTTGGCGCACCGGAGGTGGTGCTGGTTGTTGCGGGGGCCGTTGTACAGTTGTTGCTGCCCACTCCCCTCCGCGTTCGGGTCCTCCTCCAGGGGATGCATTGGAAGGGGGGGGGAGGGGTACCCGCCCCCCCCCCCCTCCAGGGCGCCCAGCCTATGCCCAGCCACTGTCTCCCCGGCGGCAAGTGCCAGCCTCAATGGCATTTGTACCCGACAGTAACCGCCCCCAACCGCTTTGACAACCTCCTCCAACCGCCCATCCAGCCGCCTCTGGGGAGGCCTCTGAAGCGCCTTTCCTTCTGATGCATCCCTGGGGTAACCCCCCCTCCTCCGATGGTGTACGGCCATTCTACTACATCCTTCGGGCGCGGGGGGGGGGGGGGGGGGCATCCTCCGGCCCTTTCTCACCGCCACAGCCCCCGCTCTGCACAGCGCCTGGGGGCACACCCATTCTCCGCTTGGCCGGCCGCGGGGGCCTCGGGGGCCTCGGCGCAACTGTGCCCCGCCGCCACGTCGCACGGCGCCGGGGCCTCTTCGAAGGGCTGATGGACTTTGGCGTGCCCCACGGCGCAGATCAGGCCTGGCAGCCCCAGGCAGTGGTCCCCGTGCATGTGCGTGATGAAGACCTTGGAGACCCGGCTGCAGCTGAGGCCCGCGTGGTGCATCTGCCGCACGCTGCCCTGCAGACGGTCGACGTGGCGCGCCCCATCCCCCGGCCGGCGCGCGCGCCCCACCCCCCGGCCGGCGCGCGCGCGCACGCCATCCGCGTAACCCCCCTTCGGTTACACCGGACACCAATCGGTATAACTTTTGCGCTGCTGTCGTGGAGTGGGGCAATGGAAAGCCGCTGCTTTGTTGGGGTGTTGTAGGAGCAGGAGGTTGCTTTGCAGCGGCCAGCACCGCTTGTCACTGCTGGGCGCATCGTTTTGAGGAGCAAAACCACGCACAGCAGCATCCCTTGTCTGCGCCATATTCCGTTCCGAGGGCAAAATAAATGGGGGCAGTGTAGCCGTTTCCTGTAGGACCCACATATCACGCACCACCCCACATCCACCTCCGCCCACACAACAATCCACGGTGAAGAGAAACGGTGTCTTAAGAAATGCAACGTCTGTGCAATGGGTCGGTGCACTTGTGTGTTCGGTGTATTTTGGGGGGGGGTCCGTTCAAAAGGGGGGGGGGGGCTTGTGCTGTAAATTCGCTGATAGCGACAGGCGGCTACCCAAGTCGCGCGCGCTGATTCCTTCTGGCAACCTACTCCCATCGCGCCACCACCCACTCAACGTGCAGATTGCTATTTCGGATGACCCCAGCCACAGAAATCGGCGGCCCGATGCGGCGCAGGGCGGCCGCGGTGCAGCCCCCTACAGCACCGCGGGGCAAGCCCCCAGAAAGCCTCTGACTCCGGGTGCCCACTGGGCTGTGGTGCCTACGGCCGTCAGCGACTTTGCAGTGCGACGCACGCATCATCCCTCAGTACATCCGGCGCCTGCTCGTGCGGCGGTGATGCAACGGGAGCCCAAGGCCGGAGGCGGATGGGGGAGCGATGCGGAGATCGCCAACGGAAAAGAAACTCCGGCCTCCGGTGCGTTTGGGCCAGAAAAGTGGCCCGGCTGGTGCGGAAATGCTTTCAGTCCCGGGCCGATGGGCAACCGCCAACGACCGCCGGGTAACCGCCGCTCTGCGACCCAAACTGTCGGGCTGGCCTCGGACCTCTGGAGGGGGGTTGTGGGGGTGTGGGGGGGGCAGCAGCCAGGGCTGGGGTGCAGACCGGGCTGGAGGGTGCGGGGCGGAGTGTGTTGTGGTGCAGAGGGTACACGGGGGCAGTGTGGTGGGGTGCGAAGGGGACTCGGGGGGAGTGGCGCACGACGGTTGTGTACCGTTGTGCACCGGGTGCGCAACGCTCTGTTGGTGCTGCACAATTATTTGTGCGGGGGGCAGTGTGTTGTGGTGCGGAGGGTAGTCGGGGGATGGGGGCGGTGGAAGGTGGACAGGGACTAGGGCGAGAGGTGGCGGCATGTGGTGGGGAGGGCACTGGGACGAAAGAGGGCGCTTTCCTTTGGTAGCCCCTCCCGCCACGCCGTGCCCCCCTCGCCGCAGGACCCTGTCCACCACACGCTGCCCCCTCGCCGCAATAGCCCCTCCAGTCCCTGATTGCTGGGATGCAGATACTTGTTACTGCGGCGGGCACCTGTGGAATGCGATGAGCACACTTGACGTGGGACTTCGCACGGTGGTGCAGGGGAAAGGGGTGGTGTGTGGTGCAGATGATATGCGAAGGGGGCCGGGGGTGGGGGGCAGTGCATGGTTCGGAGAATTCGTGGGAGGAGCGGGAGGCAGAGTCGAAGCCTAAATGCAACTCTACTTCTAAATCCACATGTAAGTCAATATCTAAGTCTATATCTAACTCTATCTTTAAGTCTATGGCTAAGTCTATATCTAAGTCAATATCTAAATCGATATCTAAGTCTATAGCTAAGTCTGTATCTAAATCTGTAGCTAAGGCTACACCTTAGTCTATATCTATCCAAGTCGATAATGTAAATCTAGGGCTATACCGAAGCCTACAGCTAAGTCTATACCTAAGCCTATATCTAAGTCTATATCTAAGTCAGTATCTAAGTCAATATCTAAGTCCATATCTAAATCGATATCTAAATCGATATCTAAGTCTATAGCTAAGTCTGTATCTAAATCTGTAGCTAAGGCTACATCTTAGTCTATATCTAAGTGTACATCCAAGTCGATAATCTAAATCTAGGGCTATACCGAAGCCTACAGCTAAGTCTATACCTAAGCCTATATCTAAGTCTATATCTAAGTCTATATCTGAGTCCAGAACTAAATCTATCTTTAAGACCATATCTAAATCCAAATCTAAGTCTACATCTGAGTCTGTATCTAAATCTATATCCAAGTCCAAAGTTAAGTCTCTGTCTAAGTCTTTTTCTCAGTCCAAGTGGTTTCCGATCTCCACGCAGACAGCGTTGCTTGAACAAGGAGTTGAGGCACAAGCCCCCTCAGGGCATTGAGCACAGTGTGACGGCCCGAACTTGGTAGTGACGCCGCATACCTCCCCACAGTCAAACACCCAAACGTCACCGTCGTCAAACGTCAGGGCACAGCTCGACACATTCCGGGACTTGGTCGGGGCGGCGCTGCTGGTGCCGAGGAACGTGAGCCGCTGGAACCGGACCGGGTGCCGGTAATCCGGCTTCATCGGCCGCTCGGTGAACGAGGACGGGGCACGGGGCCCGGTGGTGCAGCGGGTCCTTTGCGGAAGGCCGGGCCCTCGGGGCAAAACAAAGCGGGAAAGGGGG